>VXBA01005487.1:209554-276440 GCA_013399895.1 Serilophus lunatus
TCCTGTGGCCCCAGTTGGCCCCAGACACCCGTTTCGAGGGTGCCCACTGTTGGCATGAGCCCTGGGAGGCGGCAGCCATCCCGTGGCTGGCAAAAGATGGTGCCGGGGAGCTGTCGGCTGACAGATTTTGGTGGGGACCGCCATTTTGTTGGAGCCAGGAACCTCGAAGGAGGAAGTGGAGCCCAGACCGCTGGCCAATCCGAAACGGTGAAGCCGGGAAGAGGACCGCGAGACTTGTGCGGGACTTGGAGAGCTTAAAAGCCCAAAGAAACGGAAGTTCACTCTCTTTGGCTTCCTGCAAAGCTGGAGAGCAGCAGCACGGCTCCCCTTCTACTCCCAGGCCTCGTGTCTTGACTCAGCCCAACTCCATCGGCACCGTAGCCACACCAGCACAGCTGCAGGTCGAAAGCTTCCCCAAATAACATCCCGGGTTGGGGGGAGAACCTTTCACTGTGTTGTGTTTTGCAGAGATTCCAAGGGCTGGGAGTTGGCTACCGTCAGAGAGAGGGAGAGAGAAGAAGGTAGCGGCTTTCCCTTCCACTGCTTCTTTGGCCAGCCTCCCTGGCCTTTGAAAGCAGTTCCCTTATTCCTTTTTTTTCCTTTTTTTCCCTTTCGCGTGATTTTTGTTGAGTTCAATTCTGTGTTAAGTCTGGAGTTCCCTTAAACTGTGTTTTTCTTTAGTCGAGTTCCAGACAAATAAAATGTTTCTCTGTTGTTACATTCTGTTCAGTCTCCTCGTCACTGTTGAGCTAGCCCTTAATTAAAACAGTGGTGTCAAACCACCACAAATAGATAACCAATAACATTAACTTAGAAAATAATGAATATACACGAGGCTTAGTTTTATAGGAAAACATGAATTCTTTAAACTTATTGTAAATTTCTAGGGTCAAAATTTGATAGTTTTCACTATCATCATAATGTACCTCTATGTTAGTTTAAAAAAATTAAGTACAAATTAAGCTGAAATTGCAGAAAGATTAATAAAAATTCTGATTGTTAGCTCTATAAATGTGCTATTGCTACATTTCTTCATTTGTGCTTTTCACAGACACACTTTTTTGCATACTCTGGGTTAAAATAAAAAAACTAATTGTTAAAGTGTGAAAAAATGCAGGAGTGGTTTTGGAACATAAACAGGACTTCAATGAGGATAAGGACAGGACCTATAACTTGGCAGGTTCAAGATAGCTGGGAGCTAAAAATCACAGTGATCTTCAACGATAATGGAGTAAACATTCCATTTTTATGAATTGAAGTCACTAAAATTCTTGCAGTTCGTATCAATTTGCATTCCAACCTACACGAGCGGGAAAACAGAGAATATTAACTATATGTTGGATGAGAGTCTTTTAATGCATTCAAGGAAGGAGGGGACATTATGTTTTGGACAAATACTGGAAGACTTGCATGTTTAAATATGGTTTAAAATATCTGTCATTAAGAAATAGGAACTATAAATGTGTCCGCCTCGTAGTTCTTATCTATGAAAATATTGCCTATAGAACTGAAAATGTGTTCCAAAAGAGACTTTACTTTCACAGTTCTTTTAATTGAAGGTCACTCTAGACTTTTTAGGGAAAATAATACAAAGATAATTGGATACAACACTGACGCAAAAGTCATAATGAAAATATATTTTATTTATGAATTTTCTTTCCATTCTTTAATTTATTCACATTGTTTGCATATATGGAAGTATGAACTTGACATTTCAGTTCTCCCAACTATGTCAGTAAGACAAAGTTTAATTCTTCAAAACTTACAATTATAGTTTGCCTTTTTGTCTACATAGGTGGCAAGAAAGTTAGTCAGTTTTTCATGTGTTTTTTCTTAGAAACTTGCTTTTTTTTCCTGTGTATTGTATTATTAGGCATTCCTTTACAAACTAATCTGAATCATGCAGAAATAGCTTCTTTTGTGTTTAAAGTCAACAATTCAGGATATAGAGGAAAAAAAATCAACTCCTGGCTGTCATTTAAATTTTCCTGCATTTCTTTGTATAATGATTTCTAAACATGAACATTGGTGAAAGGGTAAAGGTCATATGAAAAAGAATCACTAAAGACTACTGTCGCTACTATGTCAGAAAAAGGTTTTATTGTTGCTAGTGTTCCTCTCTTAAAGCTGATCCCAAGGGAAAAAAATTGCTTCATTTTGTTTTAGAACTAATGCACAGTATAACTCAAAGTCCTCCTTAATTGCCATTTCTTCAGGCCTGACTTCCCATAATAAAACAATTCACCCCTAGGAAAAAGATATATTTGGTTGCTGAAGATTTAACCATTTTCTTTAGACAGTGCCCTGAGAGACTGTAGGAAAGGAAAGACTTATTTTTTACTCCTAACTAATTTTCATTCAGTAGAAAGAAGATGCTAGAGCTCAAGGGATAGTCTTTTCTTACTAAATATTTTTAGTTTTGCAGCACAATTTCCATGACACTTTTGAGTAGGTATATTTCTTTGATTTGGCCAAAAGTAAACTGGCCTTATATTTTTAAATGCATGATTCTTCTTAAGGCTAATTTAGGCATATCAAACTAATGCAGTGTATTGGAGAACATATGATATGATGAATATATATGATACATATAGCACAATCACATATTAAGAAAGCTTTTGTGCATTTAACAAAAGAAAACCAGAAAAATCATGGCATTTTAATGTGAAAATACTCTGCTAATTGTTACTTAATGCACTTCTTATTCAAGCTAGAGAAGGCATAACACAAAATAGAAGGTTTTGTGCCCAGGAGAAACTGATGACAGATATTTTTTCCTGAATGGGAATACCATAGGGTGCTGTTCACTGCATTGCTTTCTGAAGCTAGAAGCTTCATAATTCCTGTCCTAAACTTTTCGATTTAGGACTATTAGTGACTTAAACTTTCTACTGAAAATTATTCTTCTAGTATATTTATACTGAATTTTAAAAGCAAGTGTTCTTGCATGCAAGTTCGGAAGATCATAAGAAAGACATACAAGAATGCAATCTTCTTATGTACATCAAAGCCACCTGATCAAAGACATGACACTAAAAAAGACGACAAATACTAAAGAGAGAAGAATATGTGAACTCATGGGTCACAACACTGAAACAGTTCGGGCAAGAATAACTTTTTTTAGTAATAATAATTAAGGCTTGTTAGAGATACAAATAAGATTAAATATACATCGTCTCTAGCAACACGCATGTCCCATACACTATTGGATTAAATGCATTTAGCATAATCTAAGGCACTGATATCAAGAGGCTTGATGAACCACATACAAAATGAATGGATCTGAGTCTAAATGTACCAAAAGATCACGCATGAATGTGTGTGTGTAGAAACGTAGCCTAGAATACAAATGTTTTCTTTACCACATGCTCCTCTTTAGGCTTGACATCAGTTAGTGAAACAGAGTTAAACTACTATAGATTTAGTTGCAAAGTTCCGTGGCACATTTTGAAAATATATTAAAATATGTGGAAATTAAGAGAACTATTCATGATGCATGTTAACACATCTTTGGTCTTTATAATTTGAAGAAAATATTTAAGTGTCCTGCTTTTCTCCTTCAAGTCACACGGATCTGAAGAAAATTAACTGTTGGGGTTTGAAGGGTGCTGGGGTCTCTTTTGGGGTTGTCGGGGGGGGAGGGCCTCGGGTCTTGGGATGATCTTGGGGGGGGTCCCTGGGCTTGGGGAAGGGGAGAATGTATAAGGAGTGCCCATTTACCTTGTCTGTGTAAAATCCTGTTTTCCTTAAGAAGGACGGGGACTGGGATCAGCCATGTAAAAAAAAAGATGGCACCTCAAGCCCTGAACACGCTGTCTCCGGCGGGAACTGCCATTTTGCCTGGAGTGAAGGCGCCGGAAAAGAGGCAGAGCTGGGCTCCACTGGCCAATGAGGAGACAGCTTGGCCAGGAAGAAGACAGTGAGATTCGCGCAAGACCTAGAGGGCTTAAAAGGCCGAGCACGAAGGTCTTCCCTTCTCTTCGGCTTCCTGTCCAGGAGTGAAGCACACGGCTCCTCTCCTCCCGGGTCTCAGACCATGAAGCGTGACTCCACCCATTCCCCCCGGCACTGGAGCAAAGTCCAGCTTGATAGCAAGTGGCCACTTCCCGAAGGTGTCCTGAGAGGGGGTCGCTTTTCACTTCTTTTTGTGTTTTGCAGAAAACCTCGAGGGCTGGGAGTGACACCAGCAGGGAGGGAGGGAGAGAGACGGCTTCCTTACCACTCCCCCTGTTTTCTCAGCTAGTCACCTAGCTTGGAAAGCAGTTCCTTTTTTGGTTTTGTCCCTTTTTTCCCTTTTTTTGTTTTCTGTGTGTCAAGTGTTTCTCTGTGTAAAATTTAGGTCCCCATAACTTGTCCCTTTTTCTCTATTTTAAACCCCATGTAATAAACTGTTCCCCTGCTGCTAATTTTGTTCAGTTTTCCATCATCTTTATTGTGAACGATAAAAAGTGGTTCAAACCACCACATTAACCAAACTAACCAAAATTGGAGAATGTGACCAAATGATGAAGAGATAAAAGGAAGAGGTAGGAAACTGAAAATTATTAATACAGGTAAAAGCAAAGTTTACAAACGTAACACAAGCAAGTATGCTAAGGAAATTTCCCATAAAAGGATCAAAGCAGAAGCGTAATAGATTTTTCATCTTTGCTGACAAGGGTTCCTGATAACTGAATCAATAAAAGGGGCTGAAAGATGAATGTAAGTTAATTCTAACAATCAGATGTTTTAAACTACTAAATTCATAAATATTTTGGGCCAAATGCATGTTTCTTAAAAGTTTTTTTAATATACTAATTTTTACTCTTTTATGAGAAAGTGAATTGGGATTGAAAAACACTTCTTAATAGATTTCTTTTAGCACTGGTCTTGTGATCTATCTTGTTTTATAGGTTTATTAAGGGTTTTGAGACAAAATCAAGGGTATGCTTATAAAAGTGCTGATAAAATACAGTATTGTCCAAGCAAAACAGAACTGGCATGTCGTATAGGCATGAAGTAGAAGTGAACATCCCAGTGACTATAAGTAATATAACTAGTGTAACTAGAAACTGATCATGTTTCTCCTATATCTTGTGATATATTTAGTCAAAATTGAAGAGGGCAAGGAAGCCACTGGCAGGTTTCAGAAGCACTGGAGGACATAATAAAGCTACCTGCAAATCTGGTTACCAGTGTTCATAAAAACAGAACTCAAATTTGAACAGTTGTAGTCAAAGGCTACTAAAATTGGTATACGCTATAATATGGATACATTTGGTGAGAATAGCTTATCTTATTTTACTATACAAAGCTCAAGAAGAAACTCATGAATTTGGGGAAAGCAACAATATAGATCATGGATCAATGTCACACCATACAACCATATGAAAGATTTACCTTCACAACTAGAACAAAGACATTTCTTGTAGGGTCATGGTGTGTTACAAGGTGAGCAATACAATGATTTTGTTAAATTTAACACATCTTTTAAGTTGAACCATAAGTATTATATATTACATGGTGTTAAAATAGGGATGAAAATGTGGAGTGCAAGAACTTCTGGAGTCTAATGTGTGAGCTTATTCTGATGTATTAGGAGTGATAGAAAGTGATTGAATGACTGCAGTTATCCATCAACCAGGCTACATGGCACAACACTGTGTTCTTGCTGCAATAATGTAATGCATTGAACACACTGTTCCAAGATTCCTGTTTTCTGAGGTGTTTAAGAAACCTTGCATCTAAACTGGTAGAAATAATGATAATAGTAAATTATATCCAAGTGAGAGGAAAGTGTGGTACTATAATCGTGTTAACTACAAGGAACCTGTATCTATTATCTCTTAAATTCTGCACCCCTTGAGATATTAGAAGTAAATTGTTTACCTGAGTCTGTAGACTGGATGAACAAGTTTCCTGACATGTTTGAAATAGCCATGAATCACATGTGAGTATTAATCACCAGATGTAATCACCAGATTACACACAGAATTACACACAGAATTAATAAGGTTGGAAAAGAGCATGGAGATCATCAAGTCCAACCTTTACCTAGGTTAACAACCTATCCAACATCAGTCTAACATCTATACCATCCAAACCATTTAAACCATCTAAACCATACCACTAAGTTCATCATCTAACCTATCCTTAAACACATCCAGGGACGATGACTCCACCACCTCCCTGGGAAGCCCATTCCAGTGGGAGATCACTCTCACTGTGAAAAAGTTCCTCCTGATACCCAATCTAAACCTCCCCTGATGCAGCCTAAGACTGTGTCCTCTCGTCCTGTCACTGGGAGCCTGAGAGAAGAGACCGACCCCCGCCTGACTACAACGTCTTTTCAGATAGTTATAGACAGCAACAAGGTCACCCCTGAGCCTCCTCTTCTCCAGGCTGAACAATCCCAGCTCCCTCAGCCGTTCCTCACAGGGCTTGTGCTCCAGCCCCTTCACCATCCTCGTTGCCCTTCTCTGGACACGCTCCAGCAACTCCATATCCTTCTTAAACTGAGGGGCCCAGAGCTGGACACAGTACTCGAGCTGTGGCCTAACCAGTGCCAAATACAAGGGAAGGATAACTGCCCTGGTCCTATTGGCAACACTATTCTTGATGCAGGCCAGGATGCCATTGGCCTTCTTGGCCACCTGGGCACACTGCTGACTCATATTCAGCTTCCCATCAACCAGCACTCCCAAGTCCCTCTCTGCCTGGGCATCCTCCAGCCACACTGACCCCAGCCTACAGCTCTGCATGGGGTTATTGTGGCCAAAGTGTAAGATGCAGCAAACAGCTGCCTCTGCCACTGCTAGCTCAGCCTGCAGCTGAGCAAGCCGAGCAGTAGAAATTGTGTGCTGTGTTACCCCTGCTCCCTGACTGTGGAGTGAATTCTTGAGAAATGATTCCATTTCACAGAGACAGGAGAGGCTTGCTGCCTTTCACAATGGGAGAAGGGACTTAATGAGGCTGAAGAGACCTTTCTCAACTATTAAAGAGGAGAAGATTAATGACCTTCTCTTTAACCTGTTATAAAATAACCTAATATGTTATGCTTTGGTGTTTCTGACTTGACTAAATCCACAGTACTCATTCTCTCTGTTGACAAATGTCACAGTATTTAAATACTTATTATTCAAATATATTTTTAAGTGACTGGAAACACCAGAGACCTGAATACTGCCCTTCAAACGAACGTATGGAGTTGAATACAGGAAAGAGTTACATTAATTCTTTTGACTTCATACCACAGATGTAAAGTACCATTAACCTTATCTTGACCAAAACAATTTGACATTTTACTTCATAGAAAACAGCAGGAGAATTGATCTCTATGTGGGAACAACAGCTAAAGCAGTTAGTGCTATCTGGGACTTGTTCAATACATGCTCATCCATTGAAACGTTCTGCATGTTTCCTACATTATGAGGCTGGACCTCAGCCATTCACAAAGTAAATGACAGCCATAAGCACCAGCCCATGAACTATATTGTCTATATTGCCTTTTCTCAGTACACCTTCTGTTCCCCTCAATCCCCAGAAAAGAACGTTTCCTAAACTTAATTTTAATTAAATGGAATCCCTCCTTTTTTTGTCTAATCTGGTAATTGCTCGTATCATCATCGTCTTCACTCTGCTTTTTGGCACAGTGTTCCTTTCTTAATTGGCAAACAGGGATTGATCACAATAGAATAAGTTATATTGCATCATAACATTTTAAAGGATCATTAATATAAGTACATATTCTTCCCTTTTGTCAGAAGTGTCATTGCTCTATTCAAAATTGAAATTAATTTTCAGACTTGTATTTCTTCAAATATAATCCTTTTCATCCAAGACTCCTTTTAAAATAATACACTCACTTTATATATTAGAGAAGTGAAGCTTGATCCATGTATCTTTTCTGATTCTCCACAGCTTTATGAAAATCCTCAGAGAAACTAATTTTTTCTCAGATGATCTTTAAGTGATAGCATTACTATGGTCATATTTTATTTTCTATTTATGAATCTGTAACTTGTAGCTACCAGGTTGTATTAAAAAATGGTAGGACAGGGCATTGAGACTGGACCTTCTTAAGCTGGAGGCAAAAGATCTATGAAACCATAGATGTTTATAGTTTCACAAATCAATTAGAAACTTGAAATAATGGCTTTATTAGCATTTGAAGAGCAAGCTTAACTCTTCTCTGTAAAGATTGAGATAATTCATTGTTTCATGGAGCTGAGTATAGGATGTAAAGTTCATTTAACCGGCTCTGAGATCAAAATTACATACTCTAGCTCACATTCACTTACCTATACTTTCTTCTCCCCAAAAAGAAGTGGGGAGCATCAAAAATGTCTGTGTGGCATATCCTCCTCATGTTCTATTTGTGCCTATCTCTGTTTGGGCAGCACATGGCAGAATGCCATCTGACATTGCCCAAAGCTGTAAAGGACATGGCCAACAACTGAGCATGCAGCCATAACAGACTGTAAACATGATATGATTATAGACCATAATTGTGGTTCCATCTTAAACGTGACCCTGTTATATTTATTTGTACAGACAGGACCTTTGAAACCTGTGAGACAGGAAAAAAGAGGTGTTTAGCACTTGAGGAATATTACTAGGATTGAATATTACTAAGTTGATGGAAAGATTATAATGCATTATCAAATGGATTTTTTTTTGTTCTAGTTTCTGTGAAAACTATGGATTTTAAAATCCTAGATATCTTTTGATCTACTCCGAGCAGTGTGCTTTTATTAGCTATTTAGGCTCCATTTTAAGGAAGCTTCATCATTCCAGAAACTTAAACTCATGGGTAAGTCTCACAGAAATACAGGAGGAGTAGAGTCCCCATATACCTGGGCGACCTATGTTAGTATTTCTTGCAATAGGATTCCCATGTATTATCAGTCCTGCTTTGATTTTTAGCTTGAAGTTCCCCTTTCTGTCTGTTTAACAACCCTTTTTTATGTCTTCCTTACAGAGTGATACAACAGCAGTAAGTTCTCCTCCAGAAAAATATAAATATTAATCTCAATACATCATTTAAAAGCCTATTTTAACCTTTGAAACCAGAGAGAATTTGGATTATAAAATGGGACACATAGAAGCAGAAAGCAGACATTACCATAAATAACATATAGGAGAGGTGTAATAGAGTAATTAAGAATATATCTCAAGTCCAAATCAAAACTAGCAAACTAGTCACATAATAGACTTTTTACTTTGCACTGTGTAGTTAAAGTTTTGAACTGACTTGAAGTTCATAAAGTTATTCTTTGTGGAAATAATAACTTACTTTTCAGATTTTATCTTTATTAATATGTGTACAGGAAGTGCAAATGATCGTTGAGGAAACTTGTCTACTTTTTAACGTTTTCATTCACAGGGAATAGAGTAGGCAAGTCTATGTCATGTAAAACTTAACAACTTATTTTTTCCCAACAGCAATTCAGAGAGGAACTTAAACAGACAATCACAATCTGAGTCCTAAATCACCATGTGTGACTTTCTTGAAGTTCAAGAAAAGAAAAAGTGGGTTTTGTTTTTTTTTCTAGATGCATGACTTATGCAAAATCATTCTAGAGAATATTTTTCTTAGAGCTTTCTTTGGACTCAATTTAGCTCTTATTGTGGCATTACAGTACCTGAAAATCTCTGTACGTAATTAGTCATAAAATTTGTCTATTCATTATTGTCTTGTGTCAGTGCATACAGTGTATTCTAAAATCTTTTTCTATTTCAATGTAGAATTGCCCTTTTTTGTTATAGGACCATTTTTTTTTTTTTTTTTTGCTATTACAAGAATATGGTTTTAAATAATTTAGTGGTATTTCAAAGCTGATTATATATGATGGGCAAATCCAGTCTGAGTCCCAGACAATAGTAATAATTAGATATTTCTGTTGTCTTGTACATGAAACATTGTAGAATTACGATCTCCTATGCACATCGGATATCATGAAAGTCCAGTTTGAGATTCAGTAGAGTTTTATTTTTGGCAGTTAATGCTAAAGGTATCAAATTAACAGTAACAATAATAATAAGAAAGCTTTATTTTCTTCTGTTGTTCCTCAATATATAACCTAGGGGGAAAAAAAAATCAGATTGGAGTTCTTTGAAGAATTACTCCATATAAATTATGAAATCCTCTGATTTGTTATATCTTTATCCTCTCTGCTGCTATGAATTGTTTTTGTTTCACTTAACTTTATTGAAATATCCATAAAATTATATAAAAGTCCTGAATATTCAGCTTTAGTTTCTCTTAGTATAAAAAATTCCTTGTAATGCTCTGTCTTCATTATGAAAATAATGCTTCTCTCGCATATTGCATGTAGGATAATTTAGTCTTATAAATATCATGACAGGTGTATTTAAAATGAAGTATAAACGACTCTACAAAAATACAGTGCTGTGTAAATGAACAAATGCTAGTTTATTAATATCTCTTGGTGGAGTTTTTATTAAATTCTGTCTGTATAACATAAAACCAAAAAAATTTGGGTTATATAACCTAAAATAATGGCGTTTATTTCAAATGCAAGTGCAATAATGCAGAATATCTGAAATGCTCGGTTTCACCATAATTTCCCTCATACACCCTCCTAGAACACTCAAAAACTCAAAAGAAAATCAAGAACCATATATAAGGTACTGCTGACCTCCAGGATCACTCTCAGCATCTTAAAGGTACTTAAAGGACTTAAAGGACAGGATATATAACATCAATGGATAGAAAACATAATCAGCAAAGTGTATGTCAGTGTTTTCCTTTCTCAAAAAACTTCTTTGGCTTGATATATCCAAATCAGGATATTTTTAGTAAATAACTTTTTTTTTTTTTATATTACACAGATGTGTTTATTACTTAGAACTGTCCACTTTTGAAATCCAGACTTTTACTTACAAGAATGAAAATTTGTACAGAGTAAATTTACTTTAAAGTTAAAATTATATGCATTTTAAATATTTGGGCAGTCCTCATGTGTAAAAATTACCTACTTTCCTGAGCAGAGGACCTCTAAATTTCAAAGCATGGCTTCTAGCTTGACACACACCATAACATGCCTGAACACTGTTTTCATATAATCATAGAATAGCTTGAGTTGCAAGGGATCTTAAAGATCGTCTACTTCCAAGGCCCCTGCCATGGATAAGGACACCAACTGCTAGACCAGGTTACTCAAAGCTCCACTCAGCCTTGCCTTAAACACTTCCATGGAATGAGCATCCCGCACTTCTCTGAGCAATCTGCTCCAGTGTTTCACCAGCCTCACGGTAAAGAATGTCTTTCTAACAGCTAACCTAAATCTACTCCCTGCCAGTTTAAATCCATTCCCATAATTTAAAGCCATTCGTGTTCTGCAGGTCTGGACAACTTGTGGGGTGTTTATTGCATTCACAGGTGAAGATGCAGATGCAAAATGCGGCACAGCATCCTGCAGTTGTACACTCTCTCAGTGACAGTCAAAATGCAGCATCTCTCTAACAGGCCAGGGGGGCCCCTTGCACAGCCTTTTGCTGACAATGGGGTGACATCACATGCAGCCAGGTTCTTGCACTATCCCTCAGAGCTGTAATTAGTCATGGCAACACCTGGGGCATCCCTCTGGCCAAGCCTCCACTGAGGGCATGCTGAAAACAATATAGAAATGCCAGTAATCCTGCACTGTTGTCCATTTTATTTAATGGTAAAACTGTAAATCAGAAAGAACGACAGTATTATATCCTTTTCACCTTCTTTTAAATTTCAGTATTCCCCTGATAGGAAATCAGTCTCTCCAGAGAGAATAAGCTGATCCTAGATTGATTTCTGAAATACTCTTGATCTTCTAGGATTTAAGAGGAGATGGAAAATTGATTTGTATTTCACATGTTGCATTCATTTGTAGAACATGTCTTCAGCTGCAGTAATCTAGTATTTCTCCACTATATAATGTGTATAAAGCTTAATTTACATTAGGATTTTTGTAATATAATTCTCTTTTAACTCCCAAGACCATAGGAGATGTATTGATATTCCTCACTCTACTTTTGGCATGAACACATGAAATGCTTGAAATACGTTTCTTGAGTCAGAACTTAATGCTTCCCTCTCTGCCCTGTGAATGACCTCTTTTCTGACTATCTCAATGAAGAGGGATAGCATTTTCAAGGCAACAAGCAGGAGACCTTGTACTGTTGCACTGTCTCTGCCACATGAATCAAATACAATTAAACCGATGGCAAGGTTTCACTGTCAAAATGATCATTCCTGAGAGATACAGTATAATGAGAGTTTCTCTTAGAAAATATTCAGGTGAAGTATGTATATTAAGAAACCTTATACAGTATTTGCAATAATTTTTCTGTTCACTATTTGATTTAACTCTCCCTGCTAAACATGAGTTTATTGTTACTTAAATAGAAATTGTACTGATTATGAAGAATGTTTCAGCCCCTTGAAACTATTAAAATGATCAAAACAATTTCTTTTATAACCCTGACCTTTCTCAAATGTGTTATGCCAGGTCTGATTCATGTCATTTGTTTAGTTAAGTCATGGTCTTGTTGTTTCTCTTATGATTATATAGTAATATAATATTAGTTTTGGTTTGGTAAAGTAAGCTGAACAATCTGAATTCCACAGTTTTAAAACTCACTGAACAACAAAACATTAAGAAATAAAAACTCAGACCTTGCTCAGTGTCAGGAGGATATGAATTCACAAATGGATTCCCATTTATGACAATTGACTTTGTGCAGCATGAAATAGATGTCTCAGTACAAAAATTATGACATATGGTTTTCATAAGGTCTCTTAAAAATGAAGGAGACTGTGCAGGTAATTCTCCTAGGATTTTCAGCTTTTTATTGGTATAAACAACTGGGAACAGTTTACATCCTGCTACCTCTATCTAAATGGCTTTAAAAATGCAGTCAATTGTAGTGTTTGTTTTTTGGCTTTGGTTGTTTGTGGGATTTTTTTCCTAGCATACATCCTCTTGATGAAGAAACACCTTTTTTTTAAGAGAATTTTATATTTTTGTTCCTCTTCATCAAAGAACAAAGGAGCAAAATTTGTACTATTTGTACTATTGTGTATTGCCTCCTAAAAGTACTACATAAAAATGTTTTTCCCCCTGAAATCTTAAGATGTCAACACAGAGATACCAAACAATTCCATTATCTATATTTACTAAAATTTTTGTCATTACTTGAGTTCCTAAAAATTCCCTTGACCTTTCCTAGAGACATGATAGGATAAGTAATAACTGAAGAATGAAACATCATAGTAGTTAGTCCTTTAGAAATGTTTCACAGAATCATAGAATCACAGAATTGTTTGGGTTGGAAGGGGCCTTTAAGATCACTTAGTTTCAACCCTCCTGCCATGGGCAGAGACACTTTTCACTAAACCACGTTACTTAGAGCTCCATCCAGCCTGTGCTTGAACACTTTCAAAAATTGTGGCATTCACAAATTCTCTGGGCAACATGTCCTAGTGCCTCACCACCCTCACAGCAAAGAACTTCCTCCTAATATCTAACCTAAACCTATTCTCTTTTAGTTTGAATCCATTCCCTCTTGTTCTGTCTCTATAGGATGGTGACATAAGTGACACTACAATGTCCCTACATTCTTGTAAAAATTCCCTATCTTTCTCGTAGGCTCCCTCCAGGTACTGTGCGGTCACAATTAGGTCACTGCAAAGTCTTCTCTTTTCCAGGCTAAACAAAACAAAATTCTCCCAGTCTTTTCTTGTATGAGAGGTGCTCCATCCCTCTAATCATCTTGGTAGCCCTCCTCTGGTCTTCTCCAACAGATCAATGTCCTTCATGTGCTGGAGACTCTATAGCTGAATGCAGTACTCCAGGTGGGATTTCACCAGAGCGGTGTAGACAAAGAGAATCCCCACCCTCAACCTGCTAGTCACACTGCTTCTGATTCAGCCCAGAGCACAGTTAGATTTCTTGTCTGCGAGTGCACATTGCTGGCTCGTGTCCAGCCTCTCACCCACCCGCATCCCCAAGTCCTTCTCAGCAGAGCTGCTCTCAACCAATTCATCTTTCAGCCTGTGTTGGTACTGGGGATTGTCCTAACCCTAGTGCAGCAACTTGCACTTGCTCTTAAACCTGAGATTCCCATTGGCTCACTTCTCGAGCTTGTCCAGTTCCCTCTGGATGACATCCGCTCCTTCAAGTGTGTCAACAACACCATTCAGATTGATGTGAACAGCAAATCTGCTGAGTCTGTACTCAGTCTCTTCATATGTGTCATTAATGAAGATATTAAATAACACTGGTCCCAATACAGAACTTTGAGGGACACCACTTGTCACTGATGTCCATCAGGGCTCTGAGCCATTGACCACTACCTTCTGGATATGACTCTCCAACCACTTTCTTATCCATTTAACAGTCCATTCATTAAATCTATTTCCCTTCAATCTAGAGTGAAGGATACTGTGGTGGCTGTGTCAAAGTCTTTAGAGAAGCCCAGATAAATGAGATCTGTAGCCCTTTTCTTTTCCACTGATGTAGTCACCCCCTCACTTCTGTTGTATACAATAGAAACGTCTAGTCCACAAGATTTCTTGTGTATTATCACAATCAACAATAATCCATTAAGTTAATCTGGAAAGAACACTAGCATTATTAATATTTCCAGAAACATTTCAAAAGAAGTTGGTTAATCCTAAGTATCCTCTGAGAATATCCATTAGACATACATTCATACTAAAAATCCTGGTGCTGTCCCTTTGACCGGACACTCAGAGACACAGCAAGAGTTGAGAATCCCAGACTTCTCTGGGCCTAGACTGAGGGGATAAAAACCAAGGGGTGCCTTTGTTTGGGGGTCCCACCTTGAAGACACCAGCTCAAGCTGCTATTTTTTTTGTTACACAATGATTAAATTATCTTAAGAGTTGAGACATCTGAGACACTCCTCTTGGAAACTTGGGATCAAACTGGTAAGGAAACATTGTCTGTGTGAGCATGGAGTGCATAGGGAGTTGTAGGGAGACAAGTGGGACATTCATTGGTCCACAGGAGCCACCTGATGCAGAGTCCTTTGTCCCAGTTCAGGTGGTGCAAGTGTGGTGACCAGAGGAGCTCACCACTCAGTGTGGTGGTCAGACAGGAAAGTTTCCTTAACAATCCTGTACAAAGATTGTTTGTTGGTTGTTTCATGTAAGACGGTCTGAATTCTGCACTATATTAGACATACTGCCTACTCAGAGTGGTAAAAATTTGCATGCATTTTTTGTAGGAAAAAAGGGAATGCGCTGTCAAAACAATGAGTCTGCCAGAATGTAGGCCTAAATTATACTTTAATTCCATCAAGCCATCAGTTTATCTCCTAGATGTTGTAAAGTAGGACATTTGGTAGCTATTGTTATCTCTTCCCTTAAAGAACAATCAATAACAAACATGATGGATAGTGTTAGGCAGAGAAAGAGTGGTCCTGGTTGTGAAAGATGCCAATTACATTCTGCCCTATGGCACAAACTTTCATTTTGCAAAAGTGCTACTACAAAACAACTCTTTCTCTCAATCAGCACTTATTTGAAGACTTCTGTATTCTGACTTCCAGTTCTAAAAAATATGGCACAGAAATCTTTCAGTTATATCGCAGCTTCAAAGCTGTTCACAGCAGTGCTGCGTTGCAGAAGGCTACTCTCACATATACTTAGCCATTATCTCAACTCAGGGTCCTACAAGAAATTTCCCTGGCTTTTCTTCTACTAGCTATTTCTTTGCTGTTTACTTTCCCTTTCCTCTAGTTCAACCTAGGAACTATTTTCAACCTTCTTATCTAAATACTGTTATGTTGTTTTTAATTGAGGTGTAGGTCAGAGTACTATATGCCATTATTTATTAAATTGCTGTGGTT
This sequence comes from Serilophus lunatus, assembly GCA_013399895.1. NCBI lineage: Eukaryota > Metazoa > Chordata > Aves > Passeriformes > Eurylaimidae > Serilophus > Serilophus lunatus. The sequence goes on from VXBA01005487.1 coordinate 225,410, forward strand.
ATTACTACATCTTGCCATCAAAAAAGGAAATATGCCTGTGACAACTTTCTCACAAATATTTCCATATCACCAAGAAATATCTGATAAGAAAACACAATAAAATAGTTATTTCTTCTTTTGTGTCAAAATGAATCTAATGTTCTGTTAGGAAAAACTGTCTCCATCACAGGAAAGCTTTCAATGGTTCACTGCCCTAATATTATTCAACATGAACTGAATGCTGTTTTGAAGAGATGAAGTGACAAATACACGTGGAAAATGTTTTGGGTCTACCTGAAACACAGCATCTTCTCATAGACTCCCTCTGTGCTTTCCAAATCAGAAATTGGGTAGGAGGGAACTGGGTCAAAATTGCACTAAAAAAAAAAAAGGTAAGGAAACAAGCAAAAATTTGAAAGAAATATTTTATACCTAAACTCTGTTTTTCATAATTTAGAATACATTTCTTTATCATGTTCTTACTTACAGATACATATTTATAAAAATATTCATAATGAGATATATAACTTTAAGTTTTAAAAGCGAGAAACTTTAAAAAGCTTGCAAATCTGAAGCAACGTATTGTTTAATAATTAATATTTAAAAATTCAGTTGGCTTAGTTCGTTATGTCAGAATTGCTTCTTTAAGGATTTCTGCAGCTGACACTGCCTGACTGTGTGGAATTCAGATTAAAATATCATTGTCTTTCAGTGTTTGCAAGTGTACTATTTTCTATAATCTTTCCCCCCAATATAACTTAGAAAAGTAAAAGTTACTAAGAGATCTTTCATCCTAAGCTTTTTATTTTTTAAAATTATTTTACTATTATAATTGCATTACTGACTATTAGAAAGCTCCAGAATGGGAACTTAATAATTAAAGTACCATATTTCATATGATCTCTATTTCATATAGCTTACCCTGGACAGCACAGTAAACCAGACAGACATGTGACAAGGAATTAAACCTCTCATATTCAAAATTTTATCCTCTAATCTTTCTTACAATTTGCTCCGATTCTCATGTGCACATGATGTCCTCACACATTTGCTTTTTAAAATTATTAGTGATTTTTTCTCTCATCATTATGCACATGGCTATGTCTTTTCTCTTCACAGACTTCAAAAAAATCAACCTTGCAGTCTAAATTCCCATACCATTTCTAACCGCTAATTCTTCAGCTGAAAAAGACTGTTGTAAGCCCCGACATCACCATGTGAATTTTATACTAGGGCCTTTGGAGGAAGAGTCACTGGAAAGTGTCTCTCCAGATTCTGCTGCTGCTTTTCAAAGTATTCTTGGTACTGCAACACAAAAAAAGTTCATGGTTGTGAGCTCTGCCTATGGTAAAGCCTTGTTTAGGTATGCTATTTTCTCTTTGGAAATTGTTGAGCAACAGGGAAGTAAAATGCCATGCTGACTGCAAAATACTTGGCAGTTTTGACCTGCTGCAGACATGACATTGACAAAAAAACCCCAACATGATCCAATGGGTGGTGTTTCATGGGTGGTACACAGACACACCTTTAGCTCTCCTGATTTCTATCCCTTTTTGTCCCTCTTGGTGAGATCAAACAATGCTCCATCTTCAGAAGTGTAAGTCTTTTTACAGTAAGAATCTTATAAAGTGGGACTGTGCAGGTATAAAGTGTGAAAAGTCCCTCTAAAGTGTGGCATAGGACAACAATTCTAGCAAAGAAAAATTAATTGTGGTATTTTATAGCTCCTGGCAGTGAAATCACAATTGCTGTTTTGAAAAGTGAAAAAAGAAACAAAAAACAAGTCTGACTTAAAATATAGGATGTAAACAATTACGTGAATGGAAGAAATCATAATGTTTCTCCACAATTTTCTAAAACAGGTTCTTTTAGTGTTTGCTAATGTGTCCAAGGACATTTTATGAGCTTGGCTATTTGTTCTGCTGCTGAAACAAGCAAATAGGTCAGGGAAGATTTTTCTGGAGACAGAGTTTCCTTGAAGTCCTGCAGACAAGGTACTGGGCTACTTCATGATGAATCATACTGTCTAATTAATGATCAATGTTGTTGAGGTATTCTCAGACAACAGATTAATACTATGATGGTTTTGCTTAAACGTCAGCAAAATCTCATAAAGAAGTCAACACAATTATCTGTTTCCTAGATCCCATCATCATATCCCGTATAACAGGTCTGACATCATCATAGCAACAATTACCACACAGAGATGAGTAGGGTCAACTTTACAGTTAGAATACCTAGAATGTGTAGTGAATGTTTACTTTAATATGTTTACTTAATGTTTACTTTACCATTTAATGAGCTCTAAGTGATACATGACTGAAGAATAAGAAAAGTCTCATTGCTATGGGTCCATATCATAATATTTATAGCAAATAATACATGTAAGTTCAAAAAGTAGCCAAAATTCAATATGATTCCTAAATGTCATGAAAACACAATTTTCCTCAGAAAAAAAATAATACAAAAGCAAGAATAAAAAACTGCAATTTTTAATACATTCCTACTATTAATCATCATTCTTACAACACCTAAGACTTCCACCTTATCTCTTTCATTTAAGGGTCTCAGAGCTCATTACTGGTTTAACAGCCCAGACAGCTTTATAAAGTGAACAGATGTTATCTTCATTTTGCAATAGAAACAGGTACAGAAAATTATCTTCCAGAAAAGTCACTGAAATTTTTTTCAGGCTCTGTTCTTCCTCTTATTCTGTATTTCTGTGTATTTTAACTATCCCAGCACTATTACTTCAGAATTGGAAATGTTTCAACCGATGAGAATTCAGAAATACTGTTACATTTTTGACTGATTCACTCCTGGAGCTTAGTATATATACTAATTCATTAGTCACTCATTTTCTTGCATTTATATTTGCCTAATGATAGAACAGTTCTATCTTAGTAAGTTAGCATAGTATGCAAATTCCCATACTCTGAATTGGAGACAGCTATTATTAGCCAAGCAAAGTACAGGGATTTACATTGCAATTATCTAAATCTCATAGCTCTCATTATGAAGAAAGAAAGACTCTTGAGAAAACTGAGATTGAGTGAATTGAAGATTTGAAACCACCATAATTTTTACTGATAATGATTTTGTGGTCCATGTCCTTTCATCATAAAAATTACACAGGTGGGGAAAATTATACTAGGTAAAGACTATACAATAATCTGGGTGAGGGCACCATTTTATAAGTGCCTGTAAGATTAATTTTTTTATTGCATAAATCTGTAATTAATCTTAGTCTGCTCTATAAAGCAAACATTTTCTCCTGTATCTTGTTTGTTGATAACTATATTTGTTGAATACTTGAATGTTGAATATTTGACACTTAAAATATAAGAAGATAAAATGTTCTCAGCAAAGCTTAGGTACTAAAGACACCCTAATCATTAAGGCATTAGAAGAATTAGAAATATTCAGATGGTCTAAAGAAAACTGTCCAAAACATGTAAGTGACTCAGAAGTTCAGCTATAGAGAACTCCATCTCTTTGTGTATGCACATTTTCAACTCTTTGTCTTATTTTTTCTGGACAAGATTAAAGAATAAAACGTCTCAGATGACTCATCCTCCTCTTCAGGAGCACTCAGGGTGATATAATTGAGAGAAAATATATCACATAAAATAACAAGTACAATTTTTCTTCATAAGTAGACAAATCCTCTCCTTCACCTTGTCTTCAGAGCTGCTACAGTCTAGTGACTACAGTCTAGTCTTGAGGGAAGTAAGACAACCTTGTCAGTGGAAGATTACAGCCAGTTTATATAAAAAGATGAATTGGCCATTAGGCTGCCAAAATTTTTTGGGGGGCTAGCTCTTACTTCAGAGATATAATCATATAGAATGGTTACAGTTGCAAGGGACCTTAAAGATCATCTAGTTCCAACCCTCCTGCCGTGGGTAGGCTTCATCCAGCCTGGCTTTGAACGCTTCCAGTTATGGAGTATCCACAGGTCCTCTGGGTAACCTGTTACAGTGCTTCACCACTCTCTGAGTAAAGAGTTTCGACCTAACAGTTAATCTAAACCTGTCCTCTTTCAGTTTAAAACCATTGCCTTTTGTTCTGTCACTATCTACCAATATAAAAAATCCCTCCCCCCTCTTTTTATAGAAGAGAGAGCACATGCTATGAAGTTCATCATCATCTTACACAGTTGTAAGGAAGGATGCATCCTGGTTGCACCCAAAGTTAAAGAGAGAGGCGCAAGGTAATTCAGCATGAGCATGAAAAAAGCATAGAGTGGAAAGTTAGAAAATCCCAGCATCCAGATGTCCTGTGATTTTGTACATGGGATAAGTGGTGTCAATATATAACTGTAAGCTTCAGCCCTCCTTCCTAGGATGATCAAAAACAACTGGCTTTTTCAGACTTGAAAATCAAGTTTAGTAAAGGTATTGCAAAGCTCTTGCATTTGTGCTCCAGCAGAGTAGCTGCTCAGGGATTTTCTGGTTATGTCCAAGGTGTCAGGGATGGACATATGGCAATTCAGACTAAGCAGAAAAGAAAGATGTATAGGAGAAAATATACATGTAATGGTAATTTTATTTTCTGTTTTCCAATGTTTTACAACCAAATATTCTAATCATGGTATTGTCTTTAGAATCAATGATCTGTATGGGGGGTTTGTGGCCAGATTTTGGTAATGGGGGTGCTACAGGAGTGGATTGTGTGAGAAGCTGCTAGAAGCTTCCCTAAAGTCTGGAGGAGGCAATGGCAGCCAGCACCAGGATGGACCTCCCACTAGCTGAAGCTGAGCCAATTAGAAATGGTGGTAATGCCTCTGTGTTAACATATTGAGGAAGAGGAAAAAAAAAAGTTATTGCATAGGAGTAATCATATTCAGGAAGAATGGAGTGAGAACATGGGAGAGAACCAACAATGCAGACACCAAAGTCAGTGGAGGAGGGGAAGGAGGTGTTTCAGAGCTGAGATTCCCCTGAAGCCTGTGGTGAAGACCATGGAGAAGCAGCTGTTCCCCTTCAGTACATGGAGGACCATAAGGATGGAAAGATCCACCTGCAGCCTGTGGTGAATGCCTGAAGGAGGCTGTAAACCCGTGGAAGGCCCATGTTGGAGCAGGGTCCTAGCAGGGACCTGCAGACCTGTGGGGAGAGGAGCCGACGCTGGAAGCAGGTTGCCTGGTAGGACCTGTTACCTTGTGGGGGACCCATGCTGGAGCAGCCTGTGCTGGAAGGACTGCACTCCTTGGAAGAGTGACCCACACTGTAGCAGTTCGCAGAAAACTGTTGCCCATGGGATCAACTAAGTTGGAGAAGTTCATGGAAAACTGTCTGCCATGGGAGGGAGTCCACACCGGAGGAGAGGAAAGACTCTTCTCCCTGAGCAGCAGCTGAAAGAACACTCGATGAACTGACTGTAACTGCCATTCCCTATCTCCCTGAGACCCTGTGGGGGAGGAAGCAGAGCTCAGGAGGGAGAGATGGGTGGGTGGAAGGTGTTTTTATGATTTATTTTACTTCTCATTGTCCTACTCTGATTTTTTTTAGTAATAAAATTCAATTTCCCAAGTTGAGTCTCTTGCCCATGATGACATATGGTGAGTGAATCCCAGTCGTTATCTCAACTCATGAACCTTTGCTATTTTTTCTCTCTCCTGTCAACTTGTGGAAGAGAGTGATAGAGGGGTCTAAACTGTTGTTTTGTGCAGTACTTTTTAAAAAACATTTAAAACCATTAATTTAAAACCATGGGGTTTTTTAAAACATTCTCCTTGCTGCATACATCCAAACACATACACACACACATCTACTGTAAAATTTTTTTGAGAAATTCCTATTAGCTGAAAAGCATTAGGGCTGCCACTGTCTCTTGACTTAAAGGTTTGTACAGGATAGTTGTACACACTTCTGATATAACCTAGAAGGAGTCTTTAGGGCAACTTTCTAGCAGCCTCTTTGAAGCTATGCAAATCAGATAGAACTGGGACCCAGAACTGTTCTCGGTGGTTTTAGTTTAATACACCATTCCCCAAATTAGGTGTTGTAAATATTTGTAGTTGCCTGGAAGTTTGAAGCAGCTGAAATAAAGCACTCATTAAACATCACTTCTACTCCAGTTATCTTTGTTTTTTTCTTTCCCACAGCAATATTTTTTCTCTTGACTAATGCTAATAGTTCTAAGTTTTTACAAGAAAATTGCTATATAAAATGTACATACATTTGTTACAAATTTCCTATTTTCTCCTCAAGCTATCAGGAGTGATATGAAATTTATTGTCTATATTCCTAAGAAAGATAATTTAATAGTATTATTATATATTATTATGAAGCAATAAAAACCTATTTTTGGAATAGCTCATGCCTATGTTTATTCTTTGAAGTATGAGTAGATCCCTGGAACTCAAACATAAGCACATGGTAAGGTTTTTTTCCTAAATTATTTTTAAGGCTCTCAAAATACAACTGTGTAATTATAGAAAGAGTACACCCTATAAAGAAACATAATCATAAATTTACAGAGGTCATTGTAGAGGCACTTAACAATCTCTTGAAGTCAACTGAGAAGGACCTAAAGGAGTAGTATAATTTTGTCAAGAGGTGGTATACTTAAATAATTTCCTGCTTTTTTAATTCAGAATGCTAGTTTTGCATGTAAGCTATTTATTTTATATATGTGTCTATATAGTAGATGTTGAAGAAAGTAACACAAAAGCAGAAGTAGACTGTTGCCTACTGAAAAAAATACTGATCTACCAGCATCTTGAACACAAGGAGGCCCTTCTTTCCAACTTCTATTGAAAACATCTTTCAAAAATTGTCAGATCTAGAATTGTTGCTCTCTTACTTTTCCCTCTATAGATTTACATATAAGAGTTGAGACCTTGACAAGGATGTAATACATATCTCTTACTTCCAAAGCATCCTAGCCAACACTGTGAGTAGTATGCTCATCCATGTGAACACAAACACACACTGAGAAGCATGTCCTCTTCTAATTTGTGAAGATTTCTAGCTATGGCTCAGGCTGACGTGAGAGATAATATGGTCTGCAGTACAATTTCTTCTCAACAGACAAAAAGACAACATATAAAGTATAGTATAAGATAAAACTTATGGCCCCAAAGATATTTGCAAGTCTCCAAAGTTTTTTAAATTATGGTTTTACAGTAACTGAAATCCGTTTTCAGCTTTTGTGTATCTTATTCCTCTTTATCCTCACCAGAATCTTGATTAAGATTTTCTTTAAAAGCTTTGACTAAATTAGATTCTTATTACTAAGAAGAAAAGTAGTGTCTTTGTTTACCCTTATAAATAGAAAAATATTTGACTGAATCTGTAGTCACAGTACTTTGGTAAAGAATAAAAAAACAATTAAATCTAACAGGGAAATCGGATAAATAATTTATTGCAAGAGCTGAGAGATGAACACTAGTTTTTCTTGTGACAACTGTGAGAAATCCAGAGAGATTTGTTGACCTCTGAAGCTGAACAAGCCTAGAATAAAAGTGAGCATCAGAAAAGCAGAATTGCTTCTCGTGTTAGTCAGTTCCTCATGGTCAAACTTCTGCCCAGATCTTTTGTTAGCTTTCTCTTCCTGGGATTCTGAAATAGCATGTGTGTTTTCTGTTGAGGTATTAAAAAAAAGAGTACAAAATTTTCAATATATAACAAGGGTTGATTTCCAAAATCAAAGAATGCAGTGATCAATAACAGAATTACTGATTGAGGCAAGGTCTGTGGAAGATGTATGGTTTGTATGTCTGTCAGATAACTCTGAGATTTGTGTGCAAGTACATCATTATCCCAAACAAAATACAAACCTCAGTGGATAAAAATTTAACATTAATATAACAAAAAACCTAAACCAAACAAAATCCTTTCCTACTTGCAGGAAAAGGAAAATATGCTGCCATTATATTAGAGAGCAAAATCACAGGTTTTTACAAATGTCTGTGAAAGAAATAACAGCCTACCTTTTAATGAAAATGTGCTTTGAGATTTTAAAAAAACCCCCCATGTTGTGGTTAATGATGTTGCAATTATAGTGAGCTATGTTGTTTGCTAAATAAAATTAGGATGTAAAGAGATTGATTGCTAGGAGAGAAGCAAAAGTGAATTTTGGGGACAATAATGATTTCTTCAAGGTAATAATCCAAAATGTTGCTATGTCTTTTTTTCTTTGCTGAAAGTTCTACAGATATATTAACTATATAAATAATAATGGGATAGTGCTTTGCAGAAACTAAGCTTTTCCTCAGCTCTCTTACCTAATGGCAAATAATAGAAGTTTCATGAGACTATCCAAAGTTTCATGTTTCTTTGAGTTTTCACATGTCAAATGATTAATCTGGACTAAAGAAGAAACATTCTGAAATGTGTTACAATTATGAAAATAATTGAGTTTTGATAGCTTCTCTTTTTGGACTTTTTGAACATACAAATCAGAATTAGTGTTATTTGAAAACCAAAAATGCCTGTCTATAAATGCTTATATTTATATTATCATTAATTAAGACTCTCCATGTATTTCATAACTTGATTTTGTATCAGGTAAAGACCCACCCACCATTTTCAAAGGAGGCAGGGCATAAAAGAGCTGCAAAGCAATGGTGTGGACTTGTAGTTTATTAAGGCAGAATGGGAAATGCAAGATTAGCAGCAGAAAAAATGTTAATGCATTATTATGTAAGAATTTAATTTTGTATATGAGCTCAACTGATGATAAAGTAGTATTAACTTAATTTGAATTTCAACAATTAGGTGCACAGAGATTTTTTCCAGATAAGATTCTTCTTTCAGTCTTTGTTAGATATATTGTCCTAGTTTGTTAGGTAGCTAAAGGTATGGCTTTTGACCTGCAGAATTAAGAGTCTACTCAAAATTGTTTCAATTTTTTTATGACATTTCTTGATAATCAAAGAATAGCAGTGGTGGCTTACAATTTCTCTGTTTAGTTAGACCTCTTTTTACTAGAGATGACATTGCGCTCAAAGTCATTTTGATGACTTCCCAGGGAGACAGATTTTATTAGAAGTATACCACAGCAATATGCACCTGCTCAGAATGTTACCCTCTGACCTATTATCCAAGTTAACAAAATAACTAAGAGTCTGGGGTTCAAATTTATATGCAGATCTCACTGTTATTTTTGATTTCTGTGTTCTTTATTCGTGCTTTCAATGGTATGTCTTTGGATTTGCATTTCGGTTTTAACTTTTATTCTTGATGTCATTTCAAGGCCCATGAATTTCAGGCAGATGTATTTTATGTCTGATTTTTAAAGCCTTTTAAGGTTTGCTGTGTGCTTTCAGATAAATTATCTTGTTTAGGCTGGGATCTTTGCTTATTAGTCATTACATATTGCAGTTGGCAACACTCATTCCACAGGATTTTTCCTGGGTTTGATGTTATCTATATTCTATTGGGTTATTTCTCCATGGATGGACCATTAGCCTAATTATGTGGATATTAACAGAGACATTGTCATTTGCTACCATAAAAGCAACAAAAGCAGAGTACTTTTGCAAATTCAGGAAATTGCAGCTTGTAATCAACAGTGCTCTAGCTCCTTGAGTCGGCGGAATTACTCCAGCTTGTTTCATAGGGAGCCGGGTCATCAGATATGCTTTTTCAGAACCCAGCAGTATTTATACCTGTCTCTGGGTTGCAACAAACTCATAAGGCTTATTAACAGCACCTGTGATAGGAACTTTGATATAATTTCTGATTAAAAGCGTCTCCTTGGGTAGGACAAAATGAAAGGAATTAGAAATGAACTTACACTGGTTCGCCAATGGTGAAAATCTCTGCATGAAATAAACTTCAACACCCAGCATTCTTGTTAGAGGAAAAAAAAAAAAAAAAAAAGTAGGAAAATGTTCTTTTCATAGAAAATAATGATTTTCTGGCGTTTGCACCTAATATTCTTAGCTTATTCTCAGTTATCACTGTTATATATATATTATTGCCTTGTATATAAAACATAGATCTTACTAATTCCTCTCATCAGCTATCCATTTCCTACAGTTCTTTTCCTACTCTTAATTGATCACTTTGTTTAAATTTTACATAAATCTTTACCCTTCCAAACTATGTTTTTAATAGAATATCAATATTCTGTAATGAAAGATCTGTTGATTTTCTGCAGAGAACTAAAACATGTACAGCACCAGAAAAGACATAGAAAACTACCTTTTAAATTTTGAACATACGTTAGTAGAGTATTCAGACAGTATTTGTTTTATTTTATTTTATTTTATTTTATTTTTCTCTACAGCATGGAACCAAAGAACAGTGTTTGAGAAAGGCAGTAATTACAATTCAAGGAAATAATGTTTAAAGTCATTATTGCAGCACAGAAGAATTTGCTTTCTCTTCATGAATCAAACTTTCAGCTTTGATGATAGAGCTACTGTGTCTTCAAATTTCTTCTCCAAATAATATTTTTTTTTCTTTTAAGTGGTTCTGTTTCATATTAATTGTGCAAACTGTAGGACAGGACAGCAGATGTGGCCTAAAGTTGTAATTACTCATTAAAATCCTCAAAAACTTAGTGAGGAGAATCCATTTGATGAATATGATTGATGTACTTTTGACAAAAAAATGTCATCATAACAGATGTTTTTGTGTATCCTGTCTTAGTTTGCTTCTTTAAAGACAATATTATTAACATGATATTTAGTATTTTGGTTTTTTCTATAGCTTATAGGATTTCAACTTAAAATTTTTGCAATGATCTTCAAAAATTGTGTCTATTTCGCAAAGGCAGAAATTATTTCTGTGGTCTGAAATAATGCAATAGTCCTAAGATTGAACCTGGAAATAAAAATAGGACAGCAAAAAACTGGAAATAGAAAATCAGAAACTAATTTTCAAACATAAAGGGCAATTTGTCACATGGAGGGTGTGAGTTGGGAAGTGGAGTCAGGGCCCTGCTATAAACACCAGACACAAACATCAGATAAGGAAGCAGAGAAAGCAAGAACCAGACATGACAACAAGCCTGCTGGAACAACATCTCAAGGTTTTCTCGGAAGGAATGTGCCACCCTACAGGGTGGATGATGGCAGTGGCAGCTCTGCCCCTTGATGAGAGGGGTTTCTGTGTCCCAGGATGGGGCGGTGAATGGGGAGGGACTGGACCAGGGAGCCAAATCAGCGCCATGTGACACCTGTCACTCAGGAGGGGATATAAAACATAAAGCCAGGGTAGTCATGTGATCAGAGAGCGGGATGTTTGGCTGAACGGTGGCCTGCTCCTTTTCGACAGAAATGAACATACCTGTGTATTTTTGCATGGCCTATGTGTGAGGTCAGTTTCCATGTGTCATAACTATGAAAGTATGAAATATGTTACATAAGAAAAGACTAGAAGCCAAAACCTTTCTGGACATAATCATTGCACATAAAAGTTTTAAAGGAGGCAGCCTTTGGAAAGAGCAGATTTTTTTACAATTTACTATGTGATGCAAAAAACCTAAATGTTTTAATTCAGCCTGAATTGATCTGATGCCAAGGTTAGGAAAGATGTTGAGGATGTCTGCACTTATGAGGGAACAGAGGACTCAGATAAGAGTAAGCCTTTCCAGAAGGAATACAGTCTATCATCAGAATAGCTTTTGTAAACAATTAACTAACCACACAATCCAAAAACAGGGGCATGCGCAGACACCTACATGCATGCATGTACACACAGTGGGAACTACAGCTGTAAAATACAAGACAGATTTTGGGGAATAATTTCCATAATTCTCATTTTTAGTTTTGATGACTAATTTCAGCATTTTTTCCCTCATTTCAGAAAAAATAATCTCCACTTTTTAGTAATGATATTTGGCTGAAATCAGCGACACCTGCTTTACATTTTTGCTGCCACAAGCAATCTGGAAAATGTTCATGCAGGAGAATCTCCACTGGCACAATTAATGGTCACTAAACTATTTTGTGTCCTTAATACTTTGCTTTCCTAGGTCACTGCCTGGTCTGCCAGTCTAGTAGAATCAGTTTCATGTATCCCTGAAGCCTCACATGTTTCTTCTTATCATTATCGTAAGGTTTGACTGCATTATATCTGACTGATCATCTAAAATAGCACTGGTTAAGCTGGCTATCCAGCTACCTTCCCAAATGTTTTGGGTAGCACAATACCTCTTTGTTCTAATCTTGAAGTTTCTTTCTATTGCCCAGCTTGCTACTGGATTTCATTATTTGGCAGCGAACTCACTGTTTAGCCTCTAGATTGGGTCTCTGTTACTGTGCTGAACTTACATTAAACTTTCTACCATATTTTCTCCCCTCATATGTTCTTTAATTCACTACCTTCTTACTGTCCCCTTCCTTTCCTTTCACCCTCTGGCAAGCTACCACTTTCTTGTCACTTTGGCTGCTCTGCAATAGATGGTGTGCACTATCATAGCTCTCAAGCTACTGATAACTACCATATTTCTTTTTCCATGTGGCAGGAAGCCACACATTTAAACATAAAATAAATAAATAGCATAAAGTATTAGAAAACTGCAAGGTCTAACATTTTTCCTTTCTTTCTTTTAGCTCTACCCTAATCTCCAGAGTAAGACTGTTATGCTATCACTTTTTTTAAAAAAAATTATGTAATCGTTAAACCTTCAATGTCTACTTTTAAGTGTTAATTTCTTCTAAGTTCAGTGCCAATAATTTACAAAGGAATATAATTTCATTTCAATAATGTTGACATTTTCTCCCAGTGGTCAGAGAACAGACTGCCCTGAAAGACCTGTGCTCAGACCTGTGTTCCCTTTTATCCTTCTAATCCTTATCTTCTGTAATCATATTCTAATTTATGAAAAAAAAGTGAGGATTTTTTCCTTCAGCGTATAGATGTTTTGTTTTAAAGTGGAAACAAAACTACCCATGGCTAGAAAAAAATAATATTGTATTACAATACTGCTCATGTTGTTTCTTCCGCCCTATAGGATTTGACCCGGGCTGGATGCCAGGAGCCCACCACAGCCACTCTCCCACTCCCGACTGCAAACAGCAGAGGAGAGAAAATATAACCAAGAGCTTCGTGAGTTGAGATAAGGACCATAAAAGATTCCTCGCTAATCACCATCACAGGCAAAACAGACTCCATGTGGGGATAATAGTTAAATTTATTACTAACAAGATCAAAGCTAAAGAGTGAGAAACATAAGAGACACCTTCCCTCCTCACCCCTCCTTTTCCACGTTCAACCTCCTCTCCCCCAGCGGTGCAAGGAGACAGGGCATGGGGGTTTCAGTCAGTTGTTGCTTTCTGCCACTGCTCAGGGAAAGGAGTCCTTCCCCTGCATCCCGTGGAGTCCCTCCCACAGGAGTTTGTTCTTCACAAACTGCTCCAGCGTGAGTCTCTCCCAGAGAAAACAGTCCTTCATGAACTGCTCCAGTGAGAGTCCATCTCATGGGCAACAGTTCTTCAGACACTGCTGCCAGATGGGTCACTTTCCATAGGGTACAGTCCTTCAGGCACAGGCTGGTCCAGCGTGGGTCTCCCATAGGCCACAAGTCCTAACAGGAAATCCTGCTCCAGTGTGGCCTCCCCTCCCCATGGGCCACAGTCCCCTGCCAGGACCCTGCTCCAACACGGGCCTCTCACGGAGCCACTGCCTCCCTCCGACATCCACCTGCTCCGGCGTGGGCTCCTCCACGGGCTGCAGGTGGATCTCTGCGCTCCTGTGGTCCTCCATGGGCTGCAGGGGCACAGCTGCTTCACCATGGTCTTCCCCATGGGCTGCAGCTGGATCTCAGCTCCGGCGCCAGGAGCATCTCCTCCCCCTCCTTCTGCACTGACCTTGGTGTCTGCGTTGTTGTTCTCAAGTTCTCACTCTGCTCCTCTCCGGCAGCCATCTTCATCTAAATTTTTTTTCCTTCCTTCTTAAATATCACAGATTCCTTCCTTAACTGCTGATTGCCCTGACCTTGGCCAGCAGCGGGCCCAGCCTGGAGCCGGGTGGCCTAGGCTCTGCTGGACATGGGGGAAACTTCCAGCAGCTTGACAAAGAAGCCTCCCCCTCAAGCCCCCCCCCACTGCTACCAAAACTTGGCCACAGGAAAACCAATACACCTCCACTGACCCACATTTGGTTTTTCAGATTTTTAAATTTTAGGACTGAAAAAATCCTATCTCTATGCAAAATTATGTTCTTGATTTCTTGAGCAATTATCATTGTAAGCAAAATATAGCCTCCAGAATTCAGTGTTTTAGTATCTTTGTTAGCTGTTTTGCAAACCACTTGCTATCCTGGAGTATCAGAACCTTTCACCCAAACCAGAACGAATCATTTCACCACAGAAAGATTATTTTTGATATAAACATGAAGGGGCACATAATGGTTTTACTGCAAGTATTTTTGCTACCTTACTTTCAAGTACTCAAAGTAATTGTCATTCCTGAATATTCCCGAGGCAGGGACAGGGACAAAGATACTGATGGCTCTTGGCACAGGAATATGGTTAGAAAGATGGGGTAGGGGAGAAAGGATAATTTAGAACATTTTTTTGACAATCACAGATCCATAAAAATCCTTACGGTATGGGCTGACTAAACTAAGATCAGCTGTAATCTTGAAATGAATCCATCTTGACTTCTTCCACATATTGAGATTTCCAAGAATGACATAATCACTAAACAAGATCTCTATTAGAATTTACATTAAAAAAATGGAGATTCAAAATAAGAGAAGAGAGAATAGAAAGTTTAGAAGAAATTTACTAGTATCAAATGCAACAAATACTTCAGAAAGGTCTTGTTATGAGATCTTTCTGGCTGCTGTCAGTTCCCTTTAGCAATTTCTATTTGTGCTACAAACTTCCAGCTCCTTGCATTGGATCTTTCTGTCTCAAAATCTGTGGTCTGAAAAATCCGATTTATTCAATTTCTTCTTGGAGAGGATAAAGCTCCTCCTTTTTAAGGAAGACTGTTGAACTATAAAGGTTCTGCTGAGCCCTTTTTGCAGTTTTGAGTACCACAATATAAAAAAAATATGAAGCCATTAGAGGGCATTCAGAGGAAGGCCATGAGGATGGTGAAGGATCTGGAGAGGAAGTCTTATGAGGAGCAGCTGAGGTCACTTGTTCTGTTCAGTCTGGAGAAGAGGAGACTGAAGGGAGACTTTATCACACTCTTCAACATCCTCACAAAGGGAAGCTGAGAGGCAGGCACTGATCTCTTCATGCTTATGGCAAGTGACAGGACTCAAGGAAACAGCATAAAGCTGAATCCAGAGAGGTTTCGTCTAGATATCTGGAAAAAACTTTTCACCCAGGGGTGCTTGAGCACTGGAACAGGCTCCCCAAGGAAGTGGTCACAGCACCAAGCCTGTCTGAGTTCAAAAAGCACTTGAAAAATAGCCTCAGACACATGATGTGATTCCTGGGGTGTCCTGCACAGGGCCAGGACTTGGTGATCCTGATGGGTCCCTTCCAACTCATCATATTTTATGATTCTATGAAATACAGAGCCATTGTCCATCACGTATTATAAAAATACAGGTCTACACTTTGAACTTCTAGAGAAACTACTCTCAAAATTGGTGTGCACTATAGAAATTTCATTCATCTACTGGTGATTACCAAGGGGGATTTCCTTGCCCTTGATCTCTGTGTCAGTCCAATTCATGTAGAAAAATCTGCAATTATTTTTTCCTACTGATCTATATTTTAGAATCAGATTCTTTATTTCCTTCCTTATAGTAAGTAATCTCAACAGGTGTTGCTGGGTTGTTTATTCTTAAAGGAATATATATGCATATAAGTATATAAGTATATAAATAAGTATACACAAATAAATTCCAGTCATGTGCCTTAGCATCCTCTAGTACCAGTACCTTTTTGAACTCCTGACTTCTGCCGAACACTGGTTGAACATCCTGCCGTTTGTCTCAGTGCTGCCATGCTGTGTCAGAACACTTGGCTGCAAATCAAACAAAACGTTGGGTTTTTTTTAAAGTACTCACAGAAACTTTAAAAAGGCTGAAGGTGACATTTTGGCCTTCAGGCTTACTTCATATTGTTGAAATAGAGGCAGTATTTCTTTCTTACTGCCTGAAGAAAAATTTTTGAATGGCAAGAATAAAAATAACGTTTCCATGTGTACTGATCTCTATACAGGAACAGACTGGTTTGATTCACAGTGGGCACCAATATTGCCTAAGGCCAATAGTATGTTTTGAGTTCATTCTGTATGGGTCCAGGCACTGTGGTCATGATATTATTTAGCAGGTTTTTTTCCACTTTTCTGAAATTGCCTTAATATTTTTCACTTGAAAAAAACCCCAGCAGCTAAAGCCCCTTATCCTCATGCATTACTGTTAGGCATGTGAGTTTGGCTGCAGTTGTATTCTCCTCCCCTTCTCCCCTCCTCTCCTGCCCCTATATATATATAGTCTATATTGTCTGCTTAATATATAAATACTTGTTATTAATATATTGCTTTGCCCTCTATTCTCTCTCTATTTTATTGTTTCACTGTTATACTAGTTAGCACTCAAAAGTAGTTGTTAGTACAAGATTGGAAATTTTAAATTTGAGTTTGAACTGAAAGAAGGAACACATTAAAAGAGAAATCAAGTAAGATATTTATAGCCATTTACAACACTTATTGCACTGACATAAGATCCCTAGGGCCTCAAATTTTTCAGCAGAACTAGAAAGGATTCATTATTTTGCCATTCAGCTACTGCAAATAACTTTAACAAAAACAACAGATTCTGAAAAACTGATGTAAATGCAAATAGACAAATTCCCTTGATCTCGCTCCTTCTCATGTAGTGTCTTGACAGAACTGCTGAGCTTTCACTTCCAGGACAAAGCTGAAGTTTACCTTTCCTATCCAGCGTTGTGTATGGTTTCTAAAATGCCTTGAATAAATTTAGGTTGTTTTGTTTTTTTTTTCTCCCCCTTTAAATTAATCCTTTTTATACAGCTTATTTCTTTTTGCAGATAATATTTCCACTGTTCCAGTGTGATAAATTATTGGCCCAGAGAGATTTAATAGATACATTTAAATAAATACATTTCTATTTATTTTGGTTTATAATGCACTGATGAAAAAAATGTTTGCAAAGAATTAAGCACAATTATGCTATGGTGTGAAAGCAAATCTTAAACAGCAATCACTACTGCATACCTATTTAGTGAGAATCTACAAATTGATTGTCAGCCTGAATTGCAATAAACTTTTGAATGAAGAAGCTAGGTTACATTGTTGGACTTGGAATGTCTTCCCAATTTGAGTACAGAAGACAACTTTCAACAAAACAAGTTAATGTTACTGCCTTTTACTTCAGGAAATTGTCTCTTGATAGACTTAAGATTGTCTCATCTGAACTATGAAAATACTGAAGTGTTATTTAGGTCCCAGTTTTACTTCCTAAGGACAGCATGAAATACATATGTTCTGACAATACTAATGACAGTAACAGCAGTGGTGCCTACACCACTATTCAAAACGCTTTTAAATGCTATCTTTGCTCACAAGAAAAAAATTATTCTGACTCGTTGATCAAAAGCTGATAGCAACAGACAAGACATGGCTTGCAGATGGCTAGCTGAATATTTTTGTCTTTAACAGGTGGCAGGCTCCTTCAAATATATCTTGAACCTCTATACTGTAGATCTGAATACCTTCATTTCTCTTAAATCTGGAGCTGCACAGCTTTACCACTAAGTAAATGAGGACATGCATTGGATTCTCTTTTCACAAACAAGTTAATTTTTCTTTCTTGTCTCCAGTATTTTATGAACAACAGAGTTATTAAAATTACTAGAACACAGGTTTTGAGTAGAGTACTAGTGTATTGTTTTCACAGTAAATATCACATGGCATAAAATCATCCAACAATAAACTCTCTGCTTTTCTTTTCCCCTAAAAGCTTTCTTACATTCCCTTTAGCCCACTTATTTGCATCTGTATACTGAAGTGAGCAGACTTCTCACTGCAGTATCTGTCTACGTTCTCTCCTCCTTGCTACCTAGATCTGTACATTTCAAATTTATTTGTACTTGTATCCCAGTTTTAGTCTGCAAAAAATAAACTTTGCTAGCCTAGTATATACCAGTGTGTGGTTGGGCATCCAACCACCTCCCAAAAGTCTCCTAACTACTGTTTCTTCCTGATTTCCTTGATGCTGTTTATATTAGTCTAACTTTGAACACGAAGCAAGATACTATCATTACATTACACAAAGGATCATACGGATGGGATATCACAGTATGGTAATCTTATGATAAATGATAAATGGATTTACATTTACCTAGGCCTCCAGATAATTTTAATTTGTAGCATGTTCACATGCTCATTCGAATCCTGTTTTTAATATATTTAATTTTTTTTTTGTATTTTTTTCTCTAGATAAATGCTTTTGAATATATATTCAGCAGTGAAAAAAACAATACTTCTGCTGCATAAAATTTATTGTGAAATATGACATGAAAACACATAGCTAAACCACTGGAATTAAATGAATTGAAAAAGTTTTCAACAAAATATGTTTTCATTGCAGTATGCTGTTTTGTTAAATAGTTCTTAAAAAAATATTTGTTTTTATGATAATTTCTTTAGATTGTTTTCTTGTATCTGAATGAGACCCACGAATTAATCCATATCATCTTTCCAGTCTATTTGTTTCTTTTTTTCTCCTTCTAATTGAGAGAAATTGGCTGAAATCTGGATTCAAATTTCAGAACTTTGTTCCATATTAGATGAAGACAGGCCTTAAAGTGGATGTCCCAAAGAGAATATTTTTCCCCAGATTAAAGACATGTAGGTCTCCTTTACTTCAAAAAGATCTCCAGACTAAAAAAAATTGACCATTGAAAACAAGACACAATTGCTGCTTTCCAACCAGTAGCTCTTAGGAGTGTTGTGCTTTCCTATCAATATAATAGAAATGTTTGCTCTCTGCACCAGGCTGTGATAAGGATGAATTATATATTGCGGAGATGAATATAATAGAGAAATCTAAACTTAGTTATTATTTTTTCAAGTTATTGCTAGAAGACTGCTTAAAATGCAATGGTGGATAGCAAGCATTCCTTCAGGGCAAAGCTAGTAAGCTACCGTCAAATTGAGAAACATACACCACCCACTATTCAAAACACCTCTCTGTGACTCATATGCAATCCCTACTAAGGCTAATACCACTGTCTTTCCTGCTCTTCCAACTGATCCCTGCTGCAAGATATGAATGAAATTTTTTCACAACTTCATAATAAACTGTGAAGGCTCATAAATATATTTTTTCAGGCACAATGTTTACTGATAGCATGTCACCGACAACAATGTGTACAACTCCTAGTGCTAAGTACTATGCTTATATGTGTATATATTAGATTACACTTGAAAGAAGGTCAATAAATGAGCAAGAATCAGTAGAGCAATAGTAGGCTTGAAAATGGTAGTAATTGCTTCATAGAAACAGTAGACGAATACCTAATCCTCGGACTTCCAACATTCCTAATGCTACATTACATCAATGTATTGAAGGTCCTTAGTTAATTTCCACTTTTTTCATGTTTGATTAGCATTATGGAATTGTTTCTCATATTCAAACCAAGTGGCTCAGCGGAGCTAGTAGTGTTTTATAGTAATGTTCAAGTTGAAAATAACTCAATAAACTTAGAGAAAAATCTACATCCATAGTTGCATAGTTCAAGAAATAATCTCGTTTTCCACCACAATTTTTCAATAATCCAACTACATTTTCTAAGCTTTCCTAACTTAAATTATAGAATCACAGAATCAATTATTTATGAAAAGACCTCTGAGCTCATCGAGTCCAACCTATCACCCATCACCACTATGTCAACTAGATCATGGCACTAAGTGCCACATCCAACCTTTTCTTGAATATCTCCAGGAACAGTGATTCCACCACCTCCTTGGGCAGTCCTTTTCAATGTTTAATCACTCTCTGTGTGAAGAAATTCCTCTTAATGTCTGAACTAAACATCCTGTTGTGCAGCTTGAGACCATGTCCTCTCATCCTATCTCTAACCACCTGGGAGAAGAGACTGATTCCCACCTTGCTACAACAACTTTTCATGGAGTTATAGAGAGCAATAAGATCTCCCCCAAGCCTCCTCTACTCTAGGCTAAACAACCTCAGCTCTCTCACCTGCTCCTCATAGGAGTTACCCTTTAGAACCTTTACTAGCTTTGTTCTGCTTCTCTGGACTTGCTTCATCACCTCAATATGCTTCCTGAATGGAGGCGCCCAGAACTGGACACAGGACTGAAGGTGTGGCCTAACCTGTGCCAGGTACAGAGGAAGAATGACTTCCCTGGTCCTCCTGGTTACGCTGTTCCTGATACAGGCCAAGACACCATCGGCCACCTTTGCCACCTGGGCACACTGCTGGCTCATGTTCAGCTGCTGTTGATCTGCACCCCCAGGGCTAATCCAGGTGTATTAACATTGCTGAGTTTAACCATGGTAGTATTGTACCTAAAATTCAATAAAATTCACTAAACTCTCAATATTTATTTAGAAAACTAAACTTATTTTACATGTTTCTAAACTCTAATGGTTAGAAAGATGTTTTCTTCCTTCTATTTTCATAAAGTAGTGAGGGTTTTATGCAGGCAAGAATTAAGAAGCAAATAAGTAGGACTGATCACCATTGCAGTGATTCTTCCCTTTACTAGAATTAAGGATCTATTAAATCCATTTTAGTTCTGACCTACAATTGCAACACAAATTTCAAATGTAAATCAATGTTAATATTAACTGGCTTCTTCAGAAGAGGTGAAAAATTCTACTCTTCTAGGAGCACGCCCCATAAATATATTTAACCTCAGCTGCTGTTCTTGCAGTAATAAATTACAAGAAAAATTATGATTAATTCTTTTAAAGAGTAGTCACCTTTTTTGCTATAAAGAAGGTCTTAGATTTTTTTCATGTTTTCAACTCTAATTTTCAATATATACCTTTAGTGGAGTTTTGTTTAGAACTGATTATTGAATTTGTCTCAAAGTATTAGTCACTGGCAGTGCTCCCATCAGTGATGGCAAAATCAGCGGTCTTTCTCAACAATTCATTCATCCCATTGTCTTCCTAATCTAAATGCTGCTCATTACAGCTATGTGACAATATATAAAAATGCTTGAAGATCTATTGGCACTGTTGCTAACACTAAGATAGACAAATTATGACTGAATAATATATATTAAAATCAGCACAACAGATGAAGCCATAGCTTTAAACCTAACAGCATCTCACTATAAATCTAATCCTATTGTAAAAATTCACACACATCCTTTCCGATTCTGGATGCTGTTGTGTTTCTTTGAACATTTCCTGATATAAATGTTTCTTTCTTCACAGATGCAACTGTAGTTCATTTATTGTTTGAGAAGTAACCACACAGGAGGCAAGTATTTCTATTGCTGCTGCTAGGGACAGTGTAAGCAAGTGTAGTTAAGGAATGGTAACATTCTGTATAGTAAGTCAAAAAAACCAAAACAGTATATGTTTAAATCGTTCATTCATCAGATTATTTACTCCTCACACCAGATCCCACAGATAATGGACTCGTCCTTATCCATGCTCGTTTGCACTCATGAAATGTCCTCCAGTGAACACAAATGAGTTTTGAATGACAGAGAATTATTTCCCTATTCCTTTAACAGCTGCACATCTCACTCAACCCTTCTAAGACTTTAATTTCCTTCTAAGGTCAAATGATTCAAGTTGTGTTTCTGTTTTTTTCCTTTCCAGGCTGAATAATATCAACATAGCAGCTAATGAGGCAGTTATGTTAAGTCCACTTCACAGCCCAGCTTCCAGGAAACCATGAATTCCAAGAGAACATTTTACATTTGTAGTTTCACACATCCTTGTTCCAAAAAGAAGATACATGTATACATGCATAAGTACATATATGGCAGAACAAATGATACAATTATCTTTTGATCAGCATCTGATATGACTAGGGAATTTAAGATGACTGGCAAGGTTCCATAAATGCTGGAGAAACAAAAAGTGGGAATTAATTCAGCCTGATGGACTTAATAGTCTAATGCAAATATATGCCTGAATATCACCACAGTTTATACTACTGGAGTGACCACAGCAGAATGATCTTTACCATCACTGTGCTGTTATCTGCTCATAAAAGATTCGAACTTTCATATTTTCTCACTAAAAGCAGTATCCTTTAACAAAGTAGTATTCCTCCACTTAATTGGTTGCCATCTGAATATTCTCTGTCCTTCAAATGTCATCTCTGTTTATCTGCAATAGAAAATCAGAACTTTTCTATTAGCAAGCAAATACTGGAACTTAGATTTACTTTCATACTTCTGATTCTTCTGCCTTAAAACAAAAGAATGAATTATATTGATGGGCACGTTAAAGCATTTTTAACAACTATATTTAAGGAACTGCGTATCAACCCATGCATATTAGTTCCTGATTGAAAATTAACAGACTGTAATCTTTACAATATGATGGTTGCTGTTAAAAGCAATAATGCAGATATTTGGGGTTTTTTATATGAATTGTTTTCTTTGATTTGTATAGTAATAAAATCTAAATGTGGCATTTGGACATAGAAAGGCCTGATAGTGTAATGATGATGTTTGTGCATATCAGAGTGCATAGGTATCACTCATTGTATGTTACAGAAAAATCATACAGGGTATGAGAAGGCAACTTATCAGGAAATTATTGTGTTACATGTTCATCAGGCCAACAATAATTAGACCTGAACTACACTAGATTTAAATATTTAGCTTAGCAAAAATGAGCACTTTTCTGTTGAATATACAGTTCAGGATAGTTAGTTAAATATATGGCTGTGAGTAAATCAGAATGGTACTTTAAAACATGCTTCTTAGTATTCAAAAAATTTTACTCTTACCTCTCAGAGCCACAACCTGTCATTATTATACTTGCTATTAACAGACTATTTTAGCATGTTTATTTTGGATGATAATGACTTTTAAGGTGATGTTTTCATCCTATTGTATGCAAATCATTCATGTAATTCCTTATAACATTCTTGGGAGCTGCTCATAAAAGTTCTTATTAAATTAAGAATAAAGAAAGGACAGCATAAATTGAAAGAATGAAAAGTTTTGCTACAAAAGATTAAAAGTCAGATTTTGGTGCCCAGTGGCCAATTAGTTAATTTAATAGTGTCTCAGTTTATGCACAGATAAAGTAGTCATGATTTCACCAGTATTTCTTCTTGGATACAAGACTACAGTATTGTTAAAAACATGATGAAAATAGTTTTAGAATAATGTATGGAAGATATGACCTAAAGGTCCCTGGCAAAGTTTATTTGTTATTAATACTCTAGACATTTCTTACTTTCTCATCTCTAGAAATACACTCCCTCATAATTCTGCATTTTTCTCTCCAAAACATAAGGAGAAATCAAGTGACATTTTAGCTATTGTAAATGTCATTATGACCTGTGATGTGAACAAGAAGGAATTGAAAGTTTCTCGATTCAATCCTATAAGTGTTTAGCAGACGTCCAATGCAAATAAGAGAGGGATGAAATTTCAAGAGTTCTCCACAGCGACCTGACTTTAACTCCTGTCACAACATCTCATTTGTCTTACAAATGACCTTCATTTTTATTAAACATTTGTCTTTTTGCAGGTATGTTAACAAGATAGAAGTCTTTGTACATAATATCTACAATAATGGTACAACAGATTTCTTTCAGTTTTAGGTGTGCATTCTTTGTACTTGTTTTTTGGTGTCACTAAGCGATACATAAAAGTGTTACATGATTCATTATGTCGAGGAGAAAAAAAAAAAAAAAANTACCCTGTGGAAAACAGCTGGACTTTAACAAAAATGTGTGCCCTTCTGCTGTGCATGCAATCTTTCTGAATGATACGGAATTTGAGAAATTATGCTAATCACTAGCAAAATAAACATAAAATATATTTGGGTGAGAGAGAGAAGAGTTAGGATTTTTTTTAACATGTTCAGACTGGCATATATAATTTTGTCTCATGGATTGTCTATGACAGGTATTTTCATTCCATCAGGATCATTACATATCTTTTTCACTTAATTGTTGTTAAATGCTAATTGGTCTATGAGGAAATCTATTATCATTTTTCATTTGTCAAGGACAGAAATTAAATTTATGTGTTAACACTATCAATCTAAGAAGAGAAAGTTATTAATGTTTTATCTTAATTAAGACATTATTTCAGTTCTTTAGAATGCGGTATTCTACTTTTTGTATCTGTGATATTACAAACTTTGTAATGTCTTCTTGTTTCCCATTTGCTATGCAGTCTGAGATGAAGATTGACCATGAGAGGTACAGGATGCCACAGGCTTTACATGGTTATAAATCTAATTAATGTCAAAATGGTTAAAGTATTAGATAATTACTTCAGAATATTAATGAATATCCTATTAGAAAGATTAATAATACATAAAAAAGATTGTCATTTAAGCCCTGATGTTGATAATTGTAATAAAAAATTGTTGAGAATTGTAATAAAAGCATACAGAGACATGCTCAATTATTATACTTCTCTTAATTATAAAATATATTGCACGGGGAAAAAAGGAAAACATGTACAGTATGTAACATCTGCATTAAACATCATCTGAAATACAAAAAGGAAGCAACTGAACTCACTAAAAATGAAGTTAAGAGAGGAGAAGATAAATAAGAAAGCCATGATTGACTGCTTAATTTTTAGATTTTGGTCTTACTAAAATTATATTACATTGACAAAAGTCCCTAGCTGTACTATTTTAAATATGTTTTGTTGCTGATACTCTGGTTATACATATAATCAGACAATGCAATGATTGTATCTCACATATTCCTTTCTCCCTTTCTTTCTGGGGTTGGAGATAACTCAGCAAAGTGTCTCCTTAAATTGGTTAGGTGAAAGAAAGAACTTCATCCTCTGGTTTGGCTGGGAACTAATTTTCACAATAACAGAGAATGAATGATCAAATTCAGTAAGAGGACAAAAATTAAAATGCTGGTATCATCTTCCAGAAGTGGGAGATGGCAGTCCAGGGCTCATCAGATTTTAAAATTCCTGGGTAGAGGAAAACATAAAAATTAAATTAAGAAGATAATAAGCTGTATACTGAATCTTATCTTTTCTAATATTTCTCTTGTCTACCCCTCACATCTATTTCTTCATTTCTCTTTTGTCTCCTTAGGTACTTCTCTCAGAGATCTGTGCTTACACGGAGTAAGGCAGCTCTACTAGAGTTGACTCATTACAAAACTTTGATTATAAATGCTCTAACTCACCAAATTCTCAAGTTTCTGTGAAGCTCTGAAAGTTCTTATGTTATGGGTAGTCAATGTCTGTAAGTACAAACTTGAATATTCTTTGGGTAAACTTCTGTTTTCTATATTAAAATATTAATATTTTATTGTTACTGTTTTCTCTGTGAATAGTATCTCATTTGACCATGTCTTCAGTAAAAAGAGAAATAATGTAAGAAGGTTTAGGAAGGTTTCTTCCTTAAAAGAAGGTTGCAGATGGAGATCCTGGAGCAGGTCCAGCAGAGGGCAACAAAAATTATTAAGAAGCTTGTGTATTCTCTTGCAAGGACAAGCTAGGGAACTGGGACTGTTCGACTTGAAAATGAGACATCTGAGAGGGGATCTAATAAATGTACGTAGGTATCAGAAGGAAGGATGTCAAGAAGATAGAGTCAGGCTCTTCTAAGTAGTACCAAGCAACAGGATAAGAGGAAAATTGATGCACATGAACTTCCAACTGAATATGAGGAAGAATTTCTTTACTTTTGTAATACTTTCCTGTTCTGCACTATAGTAAATTTATATACTTGTTCATAAAGTTAGTGTCTCTATTTCTTAGGGTGACTCTTGTACGCTGGCAAAACAGCCCTAGATATATTAGGTAAAAGAAAGCACAATAAGGAACTTGTACAGATAAGAGAAAAAGAGAATATGCTAATAATATGTGTATCTAATAATCAAGACAGAAACTGGCAGAAGTGGAAAGTACCAGGATTTAAAATAAATAGGATTAATTTGTTTTGGCTTTGTTTTTTTTAGCTTTTTCTTTTTTATTTCATTTCAACAGAAAGGCTCAGAGATAAAGATGAAAACCATTTAATCAAAAGAACACTGTGATCTGAAGACTAAAGAAGTAAAACTAAAAATTTAAGTGTACAAAGTTGGAAATAAAGGAAGGATAAAAGAATATTCCTGGAAGAAGCACTGGACACTTGATAAAAGTGTAGCTGTCTCAGCAGTTATGATAGGAATGGGAAAAGGGATCCCTTAGAAGATATATTGCACAGAGAAGATGATACAGATCTTTAAAAAAGAAAAGGTCATCCCTTTCAAATCTGTAATGTTAATGGAGTGAGAGTGCTAGGAAAGTGCTTATGAAAGAATCTAAATCCAGTAATCCTAATCAGACTACAAGGAGAAAAGTTGATTTAATTTAAAATCAGGTGCTTCACAAAAGAGGATTTTCTTGAACTGTAAGAAAACCTTCCTCATGATGTCAAATTATGATTTAATCCTCTTGAAAGGAAGGGACATGAATGAATGTTGTTAACAAATTGCATTCATACTCGATTGCTGTTCATCTAAGTCACCTCTCAGTAAATAAGGAAAATAACGGGGTTTGGAAAACATTGAACAAAAATGACACCATCAATGCAAGTAAATTATGATTTGTGAATACAAAAAAAGATCATTCTTTGGAATGTACAATATTAAGTGTGATGGTTTTGGAAACTCTTTATATAGATGTTTTTCATGTCATTCTGTTTCTTCTTGCTGGATCCTGAGCTTTTAGTCCTAAAAGCATTCAGTATATCTCCAATTATATCCCAAATTTCTTTATATCGCAAATTTCTTCTTGCTCCTAAGAGACTATTTTACTTCTTGAATTCCAGCGCTGAGTAAAGTAGTACTTTTTGAAGTCTAATACCACCTCTTTATGGGTGTATAAGCAGCATAAAATGCAGTATTATGGAGCAATGGAGGTGCCATCCATCACTTTGAAGTCTGAGGTTACGATTCAGAGCCCCCAATGTACAATAGCAGTGTCAACAAGATTGGATGATTTCTTTCATTTAAATATTGCAGTCACTTCTCTTACCACACAAACTTATTCAGCAGATCAAATTTCTTATTTTCAAGGTTTAATTCTAATCTAACTCCTTTCTTTGGCAATTATTTTCCTTATCACAACTCACAATTACTGTGAAAACATTCTTGTGAAATTAGTTTCTGTGCTGCAAAATAAGTGAATCTGTTCAATTATTTTGACTACTGACAAACTTTTTTTTGGAAATCTTATCACCATTTTTACAAACATTCAAATCTAGAAGTTTTCCATATTATCTGAATGGATTTGAAATAGAGCTGTTCTATATGCAGTATGAAGATACGATATGCTTGGTTTTCATTTCAATGTCATTTATATTACCCATTGCAGTGAAAGTCAGCTGGAGTGTAGTTAGAAAAGTCTGTCGTGTATTTTCAGAACAGCCAGTCTTCTGTAAAGAATCAGATTTTTCTTCTAAGATATAAAGGTTATTAATATACAACTTGGATGTGCTTATTAATCATGGAGTCATGAAAGTTTTAGATTCTCATTAGAAAGATAGGCCAGTCCAGAAATATCTGTACCTTGCCTGGGCTTTCTTCTTCACTGAAGTCTTTTCCTAGTTGAAGCAACAGCTAGAACTCAGAACAGGTCATATGTTCATCCTGACCCACTGTCATTTATTTGTGATATGTAGTGTTCTGTATTGCTCTGAAAGTTGCCATCCCTCTATCCCGGTTTCTGAAATTTTATTTCTCTGACAGCTTGAATCATCACTATGGTTATAGAAACACACACATATGCATCCAAAAAAAAAATAAAAATAAAAATTGGTTTCTTTAGAAAATCTGTATCTTCAAACAATACCAACATTGCATATCTGAAATGAAACTCCAAGTCATTTATGTATATTACATGATTCTCTGTAAAGACAAATGAAGATGCTCAGAAAAGTGCTTTAAATATGAACCATTTACTGTTTTTCTAGGGGAATTATCCACATCACTTTACACAAGACACCTGAAGACTTTTCAACTACAATTTTATACTATCTGCTTAACATACATCATTAACAAGTCCTTGCAGGTTCTTTGGGTCATATTCTTATATCGTGGAATAAGGAGATGGAAAAGTTTTGAATGTTTCTCTCATGGATTTCACTTTGGAAAAAATATGTCTGGTACTGTTCACACCAGCCCCTACTGGGTTTCAGGATTGGCCTAACTGTTCTCCTTGAACATCAGCATTAGTTAGACGTTAAGCTTTCCTAAAGCAAAAACTTCATTATCTCAGTCTTAGAATGGTATTTGATATTCAAAAATACCAAAACTGCATTTCAAGAATATCTTTCCTTTCTTGTATTGAGTCAATATAAAAAGTGTTTGAAATATTTGTTACTGGTTTATGCACACTCTGCTAGTTTTTAGTATGACAGAACTTCACACTGTGGAAACAACTCTGTATTATGAGATATGAAATTTAAAATTTCAAATCGTTTACTACTCATGTAGATAATAGCCTATTTTATGTATTTCATAATATATTTACTCCTGCAATCTATGTGTCAGCTCCTGAGTTCCTCTTTGGTTGTTACATGTTTTGTTACAAAAAGATTTTGTTGATTTGTTTTTTGTGCAGATATGTCCCGATATTCAGGAACCAAAGTTTAAATCTGAATGTCATCTATTGCCTAACTAATCAGGTCATAGATCTTCAATATACTTGTCTTGAACCACTATAACTAAATTTGCAAAACCATTCAAAGGAATCATTGACTTTACTTGCAGCTCAGGTGATTTCTTGTAAAAGATTATAATGACATTTGTGTTTGTTGTTTCAAGGAAAAAACAATCAAAGTGCATTTACTATAATTTATTCTTATTGGTTCTGAATTTGTGAAGATATACTGTAACTCCTTTTTCATAAAGATGTCTTCCTCCTAAGTAGAGGTGCTTGACTGAAAAACACCTACTTAATGGACTTATAAGCAGTTGTGGCTTTCCTCATCTATATCTAATGCCACAACTCTGTTTGACTCTCAGAATCAACCATTGCAGTCACTTGGATGCACAAATCTATCTTACTTCCACTGGCTTATATCTGCATGTCTAGGTGCATGTACCTTGTGATTGTAATAATGATTAGGTGATTAGGCATTACAAAAAGTGCAGAAGTTAATTCCTTTTTCACTATAAACATTACTCCTATTAAAAGCTGCTGAAATTGTATCATTCACACCTGAATTGTCTTCCGAGGCACCACTTTACAAACTGAAATTATTATTGATCAACTCTTTCCCTTGTACTGAGAATATTCTGGCTCTATATGACAAACATTGTCTTACTACTCATCAGTGTGTTGCACTGCTGTATGTCAATGCTATACAAAGGGATAACATCTCTTGCTTCATGTCTTTCTTACTGACAGCCTACATGCACCCAATTTTGACAATTTTGAATGAATGGCAGCTTACTTTGCTTGAGAGTCATGAGAGAGTCCCTAACTTACCCTGAGAGTCATGAGAGAGATTACAAACGTGCTACAGAGGTCTTGCTTTTCACTGGAAGCTTCTGCACCCTCCATCTCTTCATGTATTGTGTCTTTAGATCTTCCTGCTGTATTTTCAGTGGAAGGAAATAGGTATTCCTGTTTCTTATACTTTTCCTCTGTGTTGTCATTTGGTCAGTCTTCTTCCTGTGATTTTAATACCTTCAATTTCATTCTGATTATTTGTGCTGAATTATTGATTTGCAATTTTCATTCCCTTTTAAAAAAAACTCAGCTGCCCTCTTTAACTGGGATGCAGGATATGTGAGTTAAGTCTCTATCTTTCAAAAAAATTAATTTAAAATTTTTAATTCCTTTTTAATTACAGGACTTTTTTCACTATCCACAAAGTTAATGATTTCCCATCTCTAGCAAAAGCATTTTCTGCTTCTCACTATCAGACAAAAACATGTCTTTGTATTGGTTCATTTTCTAGTAGTGAAGTAGTTTATAATTTTAAGAGTTATGCCCATGTTTCAGATATAACTGCTGACAGTTTTTCATAGACATGACAATTTTTATGTGTCAGATAGGATATTGATTCATGAGGCTCCATTATTATGTCTTTGTAACATGTATGTCTAACCCTGTTCTGTGTCTATGTGCCAGATCACCTACACCCACCAATGTATGCAAATTTTTTTTTTATCTGGAAGCCCAGCATTTTGTTCTATGATTATCTGTCTCTGATACTCTTTTCCCTGGGCTTTTAATTACTGCATTGTTTACTTATAAATCACAATGTCTTGTTCTGAGTGTCCTTAGACTGGTAAATTCCATTGTATTTCATTAATTTCTTGCTAGAAAATGAATAGAAGTGAGATGTTCATGAAGACCTGTGACCATTGTTAAGGCAGCCATTTATCCAAAATGCTAAAAGCATACCCCAGAGCGTTATTCTCTGGAGCATTTACCAAATACCTTCATTTATAATTTCTATTCCATCATCCAGTTGTTTCCATGTTAATAAAATTATTAAAATAGGCTGGATTTTCCAGCAATGAAGAGGTCAAAGGAATGGGAAGAAAGAATGTCTGAGGAGTGTCTGAAGACTCTAGGGTACACCACTGAGCACTTAGATTTTCATGAAGAATTAAGTGGGATTCAGAAACCATGGGAAGATTTGTATATTTGAGAGAAGGTTCTTTCCCTCCCTTAATAAACATTCCTACCTCTGCTCTGATCTCCACAGGAGTATTTTACAGTCTTCTCCTCATTCTTTTTCTTCCTTCCCATAATACCCTGTGGTGACCCATCCTATCCTCCCCATGCACTTTTTTCACCTTTATGCAGTTGTTTGTATTTTCTCACAGACTGATTTTTCCAATTTCCTAACCATTGCGTTTGCAAATGCTAGGCTTTAGGATGCAGCAAAATATTATGTATAGGAGCATGGATTTCTGTATAAGTATATTTTGAAAATGGTGTAATAGAGTTTTGTAAGAAACAAATGTTGACCAAAACACACACATCAAAATGTCAGATTTTTAATTTCTCCTCACTTCTCAACTGGACAATAACCCTTTTTTCCTTTGGAAGTTGCAGTGTGAAGTCTGAATGCAAACCTAACTATAATTGCTTTTGCTGTATACTAAATCAAAGGAAATGTGATAAAGTACCAGTAGGAAGATCATTTGTTGGTCAGATTATGTTAGTGGTAGGTCAATTCTAACTGTATTTTCTGTTATTGTAACTAGTATATAAATAGAGTTGTGTGATCTAACAGTGTGCATCTGATTTCATCAGTGCAGAGTAACAGTGCAGACAGAATGTCTGTAAGAGAATGAAATTTTATATCTGAGTTGGAAAAGGCAGGTAGTAATTCTTATCTTGTTGCACTTTCTACTGCTAATGCAATAAAAAAGACCTGCTACCTCCTCAACCAGGAAGCACATTCCTTCATCAGATTTGGTGGAAGAACTATTCCTAGAGCTTGCATATGAGACTGTTGAGAAGCACTACCAGAGGCACTGGTGATAATGGCATCTTAGCTAATATAGAAATAATTTTTAGTAGGAAAAACATTTCTGGAAATTAAAACAAAAACAAAATAAACAAAAAATAAATCCAAATAAAGGAAAAAAACACATAAACAAAAACAAAGCAAACAAAACTCCCACATCCAGCCAATCAAATCAACTCATGCAGATTCCCAGAACAAATTAATTTTCTGGGAGAAGAAAAAAATGCTTTAAATATATGCATAATGTGACAAGATGAAAACCGTCAATGAGTTTCAATGAATTTGAAAACCAGCTCATGAGTTTCAATGACTGTGAAAAGTGGCTCATGTTGAGTTTTTCATTAATCATCACTCCCAAGTGTTTCTCTATAGGGCTGCTCTCAATCATTTTTCTACCCATGCTTACACAGATGATTATGATTAGACTTGTTGCTATTACAAAATTTAAATATTGCCAATGGGTGTATAATATAAGTAGGTCTAAAGGCTTACAATATAAACAGAGTCGGCTAGAAACATAGATTTACAGTCTTTGCCTTTGCAGAATGCACAATTACAAAGCAACAAAGCACCTATGGAGCTATTTGAGCTCTATATATGATCCAATCTTAGAGCTTTTACTCACTCATCCAGGTGTGTTCTCAGTCTTTTCCGGTGGACACACCTTACAGACATGGCTGAGCTTCATCCAGAAGCTGCCTGCAACCTCGAGAGACCAGTTCACCTAGTTGTTCCAGTTTCCAGCAGAATTTCATATCCTTTTGCAGACCCATGTACACCAAAGTCAATCATCACAGCTCCCCAAACTCTGCATTCATTATGTGAGCATCCAGACAGTTCCTCCTGCGATTCTCATCCGGTGTTCTTATGTTAGGACAAATCATATTGCCCATCAGAGACAACTGCAAGGGAAAGAGTGTGTGTGTGTGTGGGTGGAGAAGCATGCGAAGACCTGACTTTCATTCCTGTCACAATATGTTTAAAGACATTAAGGAGATCTGTGGCTCAAGGAATGTGGAATAAGTTTTTGTGACATCAAAGGAAAGTACTTTATATATTTAACTGCTAACACAGAGGATTTTATTTGCTGAGCCATGCATTTCTATATTTATTACTTCAGTAGCAGAAAGAACCATATTTCATAGCATTTACATTTTTCAGATAGACAAGGAATTTTGTTTCCTCTGTTACAGTATTACTTGTGTACTCTAGCGTGGATGGACTATGTGTCCTGTGGATTCATCACTTGCTTCAGAAGAAAAGCATCGTTCTAATGAAATAGATTCTCTTTCCAGAACTGTTGATAGGACACTGATTTCACCTAGAAGTATTAATTGCAGTACCTCTGAGTTTGTAAAGCAATCTGGGTTCTTTCTTCTCCAGTAAATAAATGTCTACTTGTTAACTCATTAGGCAAGTCCACATACTGCTTGCTAAAAGTGTGAACCATTTTGAATTAAAGACAAATTATTTCCATTTGCATAAATGAAACTTAAGAAAATTAAGACTGAAACCCCAGAGTACTCTACTCACTATAAAATTGTAACTATAATTCCTGTTCTTAAAAATGTATTTATATCTGCTATTTAACCTTTGTTTATTAGATTGCTCACTTTCATAGAAAAATATGTTTACCGTGAGAAATAAACCTTATGGCTACATTCTTTGGGATTAAAAGCATTTTAAAGTATAAAATATTCACAAATATTCATACTTAGACCATTTTTTTTTTAAATGTGAAACTTTTGCATGAGGGTCAGACAACAGTGAATGGAAATAATAGTCCCCTTAGTAGAGTGGCTTATTCACAAAAAATCAGCTACATAACTCTTGACAATTTAAATGCAGTGAGATATTTCAAATCAGTTATGATTTATCAGGTTAAATTTTAGAGTGTATAATAGTGCTTCAAAACATAAATGCCAGATTACATGCCATTGCTACATGGACAGAGATTCCTGATTGAAAATAAAGCAGTGTTTCCTGGGTTAGATCAGTTTTGATCTGTATAATGTATAGGATGAATAAAATACTTCAAAAATAACATACTTTAAACTACAGGCTTGTTTATCTGATTGGAGGGTTTTTTTCCTAATATATACATGAAAGCTGAGGTAAGTAATTTTTTATGTACCCATCTGGAACAAAAGCCCTTAATGATTCAAGAACAAAGCACATTTGATGCACTATTGATTTTCTACCTCAGCAGTAGAAAAACAATTGCTCTATGCAAAGATCTGTTTTTCTGGATCTCTGCCATCAGTCTTTTAAGCATTCATGTAATGTAGAATTTACATAGAAAAAGAATATCATACAAGGTTAAAAAGGAAACAAATTACTCTTTCATGCCAACTTTAGGCAAGTCTTCTTACTGCAAAATAACTTCAGAAAGGTGTTTAATGCACTTTCCAGTGTTAAGTGTCTGTACTTCTCCAGAGTATATAAACGCACGTGCTCTCACTTCCCTGCTGTCAGACCACATACTGGTCAGTCTACCTGCAGTAGTGCACTGACAGGTTAGACACTGTATGCTGAGTTTCCTTTCATAGAAAATTTGAGTACAGGGTTTTGGCCTTAAACTTTCCTGAATCAACCCGTGGTTTGCGTAGGAAATATCAGTCAGACTTCAGTTTGGAAAATTAGGCTCAGTGTCCCTAAGGAAGCACAACAGAAACTATGTAAAGGAAACTCCTGCTTGGCATCTGGTTGCAATATATCTAAGCCTGAAATGAGTTTGTCTTTTCTCTAGTATTTCTTTGCCTGTGATCTGCAGACAGTTTGGAGCTCTTTAGAAGTGGAGAACAAATCACAGAAGCAGAGTTACAGTGTAACCTTCTTGTGATATATTGTGCTATAAGGGCTACTTTACAGCAGCACTCACAAGTCACTAAAAAGTCCGAGACAAAGCAGTATTTTATGTGTTTATAGGTGCAGACAACAGAACATTTAAGACAACAATCCCAACAGTTCATAAATCAGTAAAGGTGAGAGTGCCTCTAGTTCATGACAAAGTTCAAGAAGCATAATATTGTGTAGAAATATTATATCTATACAGAAACCCAAAGCATTTGTACATCCTGAAAATAATAAGTACCTTCCCTCAAAAAAGTGTGTAGCAACCCCCCCATAAGATATCTCTTTGCATTCTACTGTCAGGACTAATATTATCCAGTTTTTTACAAATTGCAAATTGGAATCTGTTCCTTTACAAGGCTGATAAAAATTCATACTGAACTTTTTCTATCCCTAAAATTAGTGTTTTATGGAAATATTAATAGGATTCAACAGAATACTTGACACCATGGGGTAGTGTAAGGGACTGAAAGCCTGAAAGAATTAATGTAACCCTGAAAGTATTAATGTCTCAAACACTGACTGGAGAGAAAAGGAACGTTACCATGCCAACAAGATAAGTTGCACTTACAAAAGAGGGTCTCAGAGAGACAGGATGGCACTTTTCTTAGACCAACTTCCTTTTCTTGGATTACTATAACTTAAACCAATTTTCAGACAGTATTGCATTTGCACCTCCAATGAGGGAAGGCAACATAAACTATGAGATTCCTCAGCCCGCTTCTGAAAAGTTTGAGAATAAAAAAATGCTCATGCACAAGGACCAGTCAGTTAATAGTGCAGCTGAGAGGGACTGTGAGTGCACCTGGAAGAACTGGTCCAGAGATGGCACTGGAACCCTGGGCGGTGAGCCAAATGTTTTATTCTACCTCTATTTTCCTTCCTTACTTCCTTTTTCCTTACTTTCTTCTTCTCTTCCTTTTTCTTTTCTTTTCACCTTTTCTTTCTTTCTTCCTCTCCTTAAAAGCATAATTTGCTGCTGCATTAAGCCATTCAGAAATCTCTGTTGCTACATGCCTTTCAGAAAAGTTTAATCTACAAGATGTTCAGAAATATTTAATTATTGCCAGCCCAGGCTGTTCAACCTATCAAAAGGTTTCAAACATCGCTGCCACATATAAAAACTTCTAATAGATCTTTTGGTATTGTTTTGCCTTGATTTAACCCAAGGATATCTGAAACATCAGTTACCTCTGAATAGACAGTCCAGGACAGCCCCCTAGGGACACAAAAATTTGCAGCTATCCAAAGCAGTCAGTCCAGGTCTATTGTCTTGGGACCCAGAACTACCAAGAGGATAAAAAAGTGAGGGAGGGGAAAAAAACCCAACTGAAAAATTTCATAAATATTTAAAATATATTGACTACATTTGTACCAAAACTAGTGTCTGTTTTGTCTGATATTGTGTCCTACTATTGTCAACAGAAACCCAGATTATCATCCCTCGTAATGCAACAACATTCCCAGATACTTCAGGATGAAAGCAAATATAGGAAAACTTCTGCTTTGCATGAAGGAACTTTATTTTTTGAAGTCTTTTTGTAGACTGAGCACTCTATCATAATGGTTCTTTCCTTCAGCAGTGGTATCATCTACCTAGAGAGTGTTCCCATCCTCAGTCTAAAATTATGATTCTTACAAAGATAATGCCTTTTGCTGCCTCTCCTTTTTCTATTTTGTCACGTTGCACTTCTGTTATTTGTGACTGATCTCTTGCTTTGCCTAGCCTCATCTCTTTCTCTGCTGTCTAATCTCGTTTTAACTGTGTCTTTTCTCTGTGCTTCTTGTCTGTCTAGAAAATGCAATATCATTTGGTAACCACATCTTGTCAGGATTTCAACAATTTTGTCTACAATCCTTCTTCAGAAGTACTTTATTAATACAGGACCAAGAGAGGTCATTGGCAGTTTTTCTGTTTAGTTCCATATGCTTGGGTTACAACATACATAAATCTGGTGGATAAAATTTGTATCTTATGCATGCAACATGAAGAAACACAGAGAAACAAGGAAGGTTAAGGAGAGGGAAATTATGCAAATCAGTATTATTCCATTGATTTCATACAATTTGAAAATGCCTGTCTCAGAAATAAATTAACTTACATCGAAAAGCAATATCCCACTGAAGAAATTTGCCACTTGTTGCTCCTACCTTATGGGCCAGATGGCTTTGAAGAAGGACTGGTGATCAGTGGAGCAACTGAATATAAGTGCTCAAAATTTTACTGATGAACCAAATAAATGTTTCTTTCCAACACGTTTTACAATTTTCTATTTACCATGCCATTTGGACAGTTGA
This sequence comes from Serilophus lunatus, assembly GCA_013399895.1. Classification (NCBI taxonomy): domain Eukaryota; kingdom Metazoa; phylum Chordata; class Aves; order Passeriformes; family Eurylaimidae; genus Serilophus; species Serilophus lunatus. Next base: position 262,072 of record VXBA01005487.1, read on the forward strand.
CAGTAGATTCTGAACCTCATGAAATAGATAATAACAGCTGGTAACTTTTTCCTCAGTTCCATAGTCACGTTTTTCATTTTCTCTTCTTCTCGTTAATTTTGTTTTGCAGAACTGTGCATGTCCTAGAAATGCTCCATGAAAAGATTTAGCTAAAAGGACTAAGATAATGACAAATACAGCCAGCAAAGAATTAAACTAAAGTGCTGAATTGGGGAGAACATTAAAATTTCCTATTTCTGATGGTAGTCTTTTTTTTACCCAGTATCAGGGGCCTCTTTTGTAAACCTTATTTGAAGACCGATTGTCATGTTTATTCAAAGAATGACTCCCACATTCTGGTAGATCTTTATGATTCTGATAGATTATCTTCACTGTCATAAAAACACAGCTTTGGAAAGCACAAAAACAGTCAAATAATAAAAAAGTGAGAAGCATGTTCACACAGAGTGTGCCAGAGACAGGGTGACTGATTGACTGAAAAGATAATATATCACTGTTAAGTGTTTGGATTTTTCCTAATTTATTAAAAAACCCCTAAAGAACATTTTATTTTTAAGCTTCAGTCATATTCTAAGAGTAAAAAATTCTTGTTTCTCACTCAGAAGAAGTGAGTAAGATTGTGTCAAGAAGTGCAGAAACTGTGATTGAACGTTAAGAATTGTCTGTAGTTTACAGTTGAGGCACTGTAAGAAATTACTGGTAGGTTTCTTAGTTTCTTGTCTCCCTGTATTTTTTGGTTTCAGCAATGTTTTGCCAGTATTGTGCTGGTTTATGTCTATAGAAGTAATGGAAGCCACAATAAAACAAAAGAATCAGCTGAGATGTCCTTGAGCTACATTTGAACAGAAAGCTATCTTACAGAGAGAACTATAATGAATCCATATTTGATGCATAGTAATTCATTGGATCAGGCAGCGATATCTACTAGTGTAAAGAAAGCAAGAGCTGTATCCATTAGGCATAAGATGATCAGGAAACTCAAGTGAGTATGAACAGTAGAGATATAGGAATCCATCCATGTGATATAAAATAAAATAAACCTCTAACAAATTTCTGCGTGCATATTTGCCTCACTCCTCTTCTGTTTTTCCGTCATTTTAGGAGTAGAAGCAAAAAACAGAGTGAGAATTCGCTCCATGCATGCCCTCTTTCTCAATAGGGAACAATAGCTATAAAAGAAATTTTCAAAGGTTTTTTAAACTGCAATTATTTCATCACCTTTTGTGTTGAAGTTCACTGTTTCAAATAAAAGTTAGTTTTTTAATTCCTTATAAAATCTTAAACAAATATGACAAGTACAGAACTCATTACAGAACCCAGGTTTATAAAACTCGAGAATGAAAAAAAGTCTACTATATTAGTTCAATTCTAATACATATTTACACAAAGTGATTAGTCATCAGAATATCTGATATCCCTTTTGACATCTTCACAAAACCAATCTAAGTTTGAAGTTTTCCTTTTTCTGAGTTGTCTGTGAGTCAGTCAGATTTGTTTCATTGTGACTATACACTGCCCTGAAATGTGTATAACAAATACATATTTGTTGCAGTGGAAAAGTCATACATGGATCTCTGGCAAAAATCTACCTCAAAACATTTAATGCAAATTTGTGCAATCTGAACAGCTTTGTTGGTGTTATGAAGTCAGACCTGCATGCGTGCATTTTTAGCAGCCATTAATTGCTGTCTGCCACTGTTCTCTCTGCCTTCTAGTTCATTAATCACTGGATAGTGGTAGGCCAAGAGGTGCATGATGAGAGGATCTAAACTGTAAAGACTAAATTTTCTGTTCTGCTCAGAATTGTGCAATAGGCTGCCCCTCCAACATTCTTTTTTTTAGTAAGAAATGCTATCTGAAAACCTCTTGTGGAATCTGAACTATCTCAAAGTCATAGTGAAGGGCACTATATCCTGTTCTCTTCCACATCATCATAAATAACTTGGATGCAGGACTAGAAGGGATACTAAGCAAGTTTGGAGATGACACAAAGCTCAGAGGAGCTTTTGATTCCCTCAAAGGCAAGGGGGCCCTGCAGAGAGACCTCAACAAATTAGAAAGCTGTGCAATCACCAACCGTATGAAGTTCAACAAGGGTAAGTGCTGAATGCTGCACCTCAGATGGGGCAACCCTTGATGCACATACAGACTTGGGTAATGAGATGCTGGAAAGCAATGCCATGGAAAGAGACTTGCCATCATGGTTGATGGCAAGTTGAATATGAGTCAGCAGTACCCTGGCATCCAGAAAGTCCAACCATGTCCTGGGGGCCATCAAGCAAAACATCACCAGCCAGTTGAGGGAGCCGATTTTCCCACTCTGCTCTGTACTGTTGTGGCCTCATCTTGAATATTGTGTGCAGTTTTGGGCACCACAATATAAGAAAGATATTATGCTATGAGAGAGTGTCCAAAAGAGAACAACAAATATGGTGAAGAGCCTTGAGGGGAAGCCCTATGAGAAGTGGCTGAAGTCACTTGGTCTGTTCAGCCTGGAAAAGAAGAGACTGAAGGGAGATCTCATTGCAGTCTACAATTCCCTCATGGGAGGAAGAGTAGGAGCAGGCAGTGATCTCTTCTCTGTGGTAACCAATGACAGGACCTGAGGGAATGGACTGAAGTAGTGTTATGGGAGGTTTGGGTCAGAAACTAGAAAAAGGTTCTTTATCCAGAGCGTGGTTGGGCGCTGGAACTGGGCCCCCAGGGAAGTGGTCATAGCACCAAACCTGGCAGAGTTCAAGAAGTGTTTGGACAATACTCTCAGGGACACAGTGTGACTGATGGGGATGGTCCTGTGCAAGGCTAAGGGTTGGACTCAACAATCCTTGTGTGTCCCTTCCAACTCAGCATATTCTCTGATGCTGTGATTCTGGTCCCTGCACTAGATTTTTATCTATTACCTAATGATGTTACATTATCACTCTTTGTCACAAAAATTTAAAACTATGAAAACTAGACTACCATTTAATAGGTATCTATGAGAAATAGAGTAACGTATTTTCAACTTGGTTTTGTTGGTCTTCGTTTTTTTCTAAGCACTTACAAAAGTAGTCAAACAGCTGCAGTGGGTGGCAACAGGGTCCCCTGTGCAAGATGATGCTGGTGACAGACAGCTCCAAAATTGATGGAAACAGCACCAGCATCTGTCAGGGATTCTTTGTGCACCCATCTTGATGTACAGTTAAGAAAGAGATGCAGCCACCATGGGGAGGGGACATGTGAGGACAAAGGCGAGGAGAAATGGAAGGAATGTGAAGGAGCCTTTGTTGGGAGATATGGCTGGAAATGCGCGCTGTGAAGAATGTGCTCCATGCCAGAGCAGGAACTACTGGGAAACCTTGGCTGTGGATGACCCATGCTGGGAGAGAAACTCCCCTGAGTAAGTAAGACCCTCACTGAATGTCTTGGGAGGGATCAAGTTCTAAGTGCAGCAAAAACAATGGGAGATAAACCTGAAGAAATGCATATGAAAGAGAGTTGCTAAATGTTTATTTAACTGACTATGTCTTTTTATATTTGAATCAGTTAAAAAAAGTTACTGTCAGTAAATTAAGTAAATTTATCCTCTTTTTTTCCCACATCAATGTGTTAGAATGACCAATTTTCACAGCATTTTAAGATATATTGTGATCACAGGTGTTTCAATTTAAAATTTTCCTGACTTTGTTCCTCTCTCAATAATTTGGTAGTTTATTTTGTTGACAATATGGCTATAACTAGAAACATAATCTATTGTATTTGAACTGGGGAACAAGGGTGAGGACACATGATAACAGAATAATTTGCTTTCCATCTCTGTTATTCTCTGTAGGAATGTTTTGCATAATGAAAATAACATTGTAAATTAAAGTATTCCTTTTTCTTATATCAAGAAAATCTCATATTCAAGAGATTTTTTAAAAAATATATTAAATGCTTTTTTAATGCTATTATATCTTATTTCTAGTAGAAATTGAATTCCTAGAGTCAGAAAGGAGTGAAAAAATGATGAGTTCCTGATTTCACTGGTCAAACTTCCCATTAAATATTCTATGCAAAGTGTGTAAAGAAGGGTTGGATTTTCGGCACTTAATTACTTTAGCCAGTTGCCATCTGTTCTTTGAATTCTGACCTTTCTTTCCAAGTTGCAGCTACATGGAGTATCTGCAGGCAGGCCAATTAGATAATGGATGTTTCATGCTGACATTACAACAGACTTAATGTCCACCTGCAGAACCCCAGTTGATAAATTTAATAGTGATGACACTGTGTCCTTCTGCAACCTTCATCCAGCAAACAAATAATAGTTTATTACACGTGGCATTGTTCTTTTAAAATGTGGCACAACAATGGCAAAACCACATTTTGATTTGTTTCTTCATCCCATGGCATTAATCATATTCTGTCAAAAGCTTTTCCTGCTAGTTTCTCACAAAGATGATGCAGCTTAGCTCTAAAAGAAATTCAATAAAAGTATCCTTTTCTGGGCTAAGAGGAAAAGTCACAGACTATTATATCACAGGCGGAAATAACTTTAAGCCACCAATTCTCCCATAAAATTCTTAGACAGTCAAAGTTGAACTTTGTAGGAAATCTGTCACTCTACTCTCACACTATTTGTCATCTGCTTATGAAAATGACTGACTGTCTATAGAGTTCTTACACTAGAAATATAAATACATATGAAATACCACCCTATTTCTAGTAGTAATTATATTAACAGATGATTGACCATCAACATACAATAGTGATACAATACCATTTCAATATGGTTTACTACTACATGGTATTAAAAAAAAATTCAAGTCTATCTCAGCATCTCATGAGTACCAGTAAGTATTGTAAACCTAAAAATATAATAATTTGTTAATGTAATATTATCATCAAAGAGTATGTGTCTATAGAACTTATTACATAAAAGTTTCTTAGCAAAGAAGCTTCTGGAAAAATAGATAGCTTCAGTTTTGGCACCTATCTGAAAAAATGGAAAGAAAAAGTCCTCTTTGAGAAAAGTTTTGAAGCTGACTCTAGGAGCACGATGTGAAGCCTATTAGTGTCAGTGAGAGTCAGCACTTGTATTGATTTTAAAGGTTCTAAGTGTGAGATTTTGATAACCTACTAAATCGCCCATATTTTGAAACTAACTTCTACTATTGAACCACTAACTCGAAGACAGAAAATAAATTTTACATGAAGAAACACAAATCCCTACGAATGTATGGGAGCACTCCAATGCTTCCTGTGCTTACAGTGCTGGGCCAGATGGCTGCATATGTAAACGTTATGTTGTGGAGTTTCAGAAACAATTTTACTGAGTTTCAAGGAGATTAATCTCTTAATAGAACTACAGGTTATCCATTTGCTCTCAATAGGAATCTTTTGTTCCTCTCTGCACTTCTTCAATGCTGAAAAGTGAAATAAAAACATCTGCATTTGAACTGAATAAAATTCACTCTACTTCTAGAACGGGAAGTGACAAAACTTCTAATAAGCCACTTGGCTCATTGTGTTTATTTGGCAATATCAAACAGAAGCCTCATACATCACAGAGAAAACTCTGCAGGTTTTGTCATCTTGCTGGGTTTATACCTCTGAATGGAACATTTTCAGAGTTCTGGATAAAGGACTAAGTGTTATTTCACCTCCACAACTGAATCCAAACACTGGATTTCTTCAAAAGAAAAGTTAAGTTTCTAAGACATTTCGACCATTCCACAATAACATCTGAATAAATGGAATATTAAATGGGTTTAGATGACCATTTAGCAGAAAACATTTTTTTTCAAAGTTAAACATATTACATTCAAAGTGTCACACAGAATTTAATTATATTTTTAAACTGATAAGTGATTCATATATCTTATAATTAAATTTTTCCTTTGAAATAATTAGGCACAATAATGTACTTCTCTCCACTGAAGACTACAAATCACATCAATAGGAAATGTATCAGCCCTTAATTTACTAGAGCATAAGAGTTATCTCTATGATTCCTTCATTATTACCGCTTAACTGTGACTGTGGCAAGACAATCTGAAGACCAGGCATGACATTTTTGATGTTTTCCTGTGGCTTCCCGGGTCCCCCCAAAGACACACGACCACACAAATGTAGTGTCAGAGGAGAAATCCGTTTATTGTTTACAAGAATACTTTTTTATAGTCTACATATAGTTTATACTTTTCTAACCACTGAGAAGCAATTCTTATATCGCTTCTCTCTCGTCCAATCAGACACTGCTGTGTTGTGCAGGCATCTTCCTTACATGGCATGGTCAGTCCTTTCACTTTCAGTTCAGCTCCTTCTTCAGCTCCTGGGTCCTAGATTCCACCTGCCATCTGTGACTTACAATAAACATTCACTGGCATTTCCCTACATTTTCCATCATTACTTTCTACACATATCTTTTCCAATTAAATTTGGCATAAGGAAGAGTAGTATTCTCCATATGTTATGACTCTTTTTGTCCCTCATGATAATTAACACAAATTTAGATTTATTTTTTATTCTACCAACATTTTTAGCATATGTATATGCATATATATACCCAGGCTTAGTTTAAGTTTTCTACTGCCCAGAACACAGCAGACAATATTCAAGAAAAGATAAGGGGGGTTTTAGGGGGTTTTTTTTGTGATTCCTATTATTTTATGACCTGACAATGTGCTTATTCTAACCTGGCTGGCATTTTAAGACTTCTTCAAAAAGTAGACTTTCTAGCAACATGGTTGCTAAAGGGCTGCCTACGTAGTCTACACAAAAATTTATCTGCTATTACCTGACATTTTTGGCCTGCAGTTTTCTCCTCTCTTAAGGAAGTCTGAGATCAGTTCTAATCTTTTCTTAACTCGGAGTTCTCTAGCAAGGATGTGTTTCCATGAACTACAGGATTATACTCACAGCTGCTGTAAAGCTGTAGACTTTGGGTGAATTTTCTCCAATAAATCTAGTCACCTCTTCCCTTCTGGCCTTCCCCTCACTTCCTTCACTGTTGTCTTTCCCTTCTTCCTGTCCATCACAAACCCTATAGCTAGTATGGGATCCCTTACTTGTCTTTATCTAGGCACCTCAAACAACCTTAGCTGTTCATCTGCCTGCTCTCTTAACTCTTTACCAGTGCCCTCCTGGGTCAATACTGTTTAACATCATGCTCACTTTAACTCATCATCCATCTGCCCAAAGGTGTGGCTTGTACTAATGACTTCTTACATTTCTTTCTGCTCTGTCTTGGTGAGATTGAGCAGCAAACATAAAGCATTGTAAGACCCTAGTCTCAAAGCTTCATGCTTAACTGAGAGTATTGTTTTTAAAAATATAATTAAGGCTCTAAAGTTCACTCACCAAACTTTTGAAAAGTCTTTTGGTTCCTTAATACCTTGAAATTGTGTAAAGAGAGAACACCATATATATTTCCCCAAGCATGCTTTATAAAGTGCTCAACAAGACTTGTTCTCATTTCTGGACTTGGATCCTCAGCATCTCTAGATGAGGGGTACTTGACTGTCAAAGGCAAATAAAGTCTACCTTACTCCTGAACCCACACAAGAAAACCTCAAACCAAACCAAACCAAGCAACCAAAAAAAAACCCCACAAAAACATCAAAAAAGGAAACCAAGCATATTTATCGCCTACTTCTTAGAAGCTAAAAAACTAAAAGGACTAATAAAAGTGACATCTCTGTCAACTCAGTTTGTCAGCTTAGAACAGAACAGAGAAAATGTGTTCCATGGAAAGTTACCCATGTACTGCTTATTTGTCATATTATCATGTGTGTTCTTCTGTCTCACTCATACCTTCACTTGTTAGTCTGCTATGGGGCTGTCATTAGTGTGATGCAATGATCAGAGATGACCAGGCCCCTAGACTTCAGAAGTCTACTTGTCCAAACTATGCCATCTTGTTTTTGTCTGTTGCCATTTCCTGAAGGAATTATTTAAGTCCAGTTAGACTATGAAGAAGCATTTGACCTTCGTGGGTTAAGGCCAAATTTACGCCATGTTTATAAATTTTTTATTACTATGCTCTTGAATTAATGATAATACTACAAAGCAAACTGCATCTAAACAGTTATGGATCCAACAAACCTAATCTTCTTGCTATTTTTGTCTTTTACAAATAAGAAATAAGTACCAGAGAGCATGTAGAATGGACCACTTTTAGGAATAGATTATTACCTCATTAGAAAGCAGCTTGTGTTTTAGAGTATTAGAACATTCAGATTAGGCAATCCTGAAGTTAATTGCTCACTGGCTAGATGAGCTGTTTCATTAGTTCTGAAGTCAGCTCATTAGTTACAGTAATGGTGGCAGTAAAAATCATTGAAGGAATAAAATACTGCATCATCATTTTAAAAATCAAAACAAATCAAAACATAAAAAAAAATCTGTATTCTAGAAGTAATTCTGCAGTTTATGTCTGAGCTATAATGCACTACAGTGGTATTAGTCATAACATCTAAGAATAAAGGGAAGTACTGAGATAGAAGCAAGAGGACACTGTCCCAAGAAATATTGTCAAGACATAAGAAGAAACACTGACATTATCACTTACATATTTTGGCAGAAAGTAGTTAGATAAAAATAAAGGAGATAGAATTCATGTTGCTGCATTAAAGAGCTAACAGAACGTCATGCTCATTGAAGACTAGGAGAATTATTGATTGTATGTACAACTGAACAGTTAGTAAATTTCCAAAGATGTCTCTTAGTCTCAATCCTAAAACCAGAAGCCGACATGAGCATATCTAACCTATTCCTGTAAATCATCCATCATTGTTATAGCCAGCAAGAGAAAAACTAGCATGTTACTCACTGTCCTTCCATCAGAGTTATAGATTTAAGGCTTGTATACTTTATATACAGCACATAAATATATCAGTGACTTCTGGGATTTACGAGGAAATTGAGGATTCTGGAAGAACAAAGCCCTATATAATCATTTGTATTCCATTTGAGTAGAACCTGAAGCAGAAAGTTGATTCACATTTGCTCATTGATTGCATTACAATGCACAAAAAGAAGTCAGTCAAAAATAGCAGAAATATTTTATTTCACAGTTTTTTTGGTTTAACCAGCAAATTAAACAAGAATAGCAGAGCCAATTTCCTTATTTTTAATGTCTATGATCCTTTCAAATTTTTGAAGAAATTCATCATGCCTTCACTTCCTTGAATTAAAGATTATTTTTGTCCCTGATGAAAGCAGTTAATGTTGCCAATTATTTCTTTTCAGGCAAGCCTGAAACTTTTTAATGGGAAAAATTCATCCTTGTGACATTTTTAAGTAGTAGATTCATGCATTCTTAGTATAAAACTATTTTTTATATAGATTAATGAAGCTGGGAAGTTGTTAATATTGCAGGATATTTAAGACATTTACTACAATCTTAGGCATTAAAGCTAAAAATTTAAGAGAAAAGATTAAGCAGATAAATTTTACTCTCTAAAAGTTTGCAAATTATCCACACGTCAAAATCTATGTGAGACATTCGTTGAAACAATGGAAATAATTTGTAGAGATCTCTTTTTTAATATGTGAATACTCAAAATACTATATTAAATGAATGAATTTGGGGTATTAAGTAAGTTTCAGGTGATAATTCTTTTTTTTTTTTTCTCAAAAAACTCACATTGAATTAATCTGAAGGTATCAAAATTAAAGTTTTGATTTTTTTTCTTTACATTTAGCTGAATGACAATAGAGTTCTCTTATCACTGAATTTGATTTTCATAAATTGACATTTTCTGAGACTAGTGTTCTGAGAAATTGTTCATCGCAAACTCAAAAGCGTGTGGGCCAAATGCCATCCATGATCCTTGAGGACAGTCAGTTTCCAGCAATGACTAAGTAGATGACCAACATATCCCAGTCAATCTCAGAAAACTGGAGTAAATTCTCTTAAATTTACCTTTACAAATTGTTCTTTTTTTTCTAGACACAGATTAAAGTAGCTAACAGAATGAAAGTTGCCTCCAGAATGAGGAATTGTACTATAATTTGAGAGAAAACCATGTTTGTAACAACAGAACTGGCACAAATTTCTGTTTGGTTAATATAATATGAATTATCTTATAATAGGAGAGTTAATATAGCTTTTCTGGGTAACCAGGCTGAGTTAACAATCTATGTCATCACAAAGAACATACAGTGGTAAGAAATTTAATTCCCCATAGTAAATTTATATAAGTCCAGCTTATATAAATGTCTAGACATGAAACATACTCAAAATCTTCAATGATTAAGCAACATGAATTCCATATTAATACTTCTGTTTCTAATTTACCAACTCATTTAACTCTGAACCAAACTTTATCTGTGAATTAGACATTTCAAAGCCCGGTCAAAATTATTCAGGTCTTCTCCATGTAAAAATAATCATAGAATCGTACAATGATATGAGCAAGAAGGAACCTTAAAGATCACTTAGTTTTAGCTCCCATGACGTTTTTAGAGACACCATCCACAAAACCAGCTTGCTCAATCTTTCTTAACATCTATAAAGTACAGATAAAAAATATATTCTAGACTACCTGAAACTAGGTTGTAGTGAGGTGGGAATCTCTTCTGCCACGTCTCAAGTGAAAAGATGAGAGGAAATTGCTCTGAGTTGCATCAGGAAAGATTCAGATTATATAGTAGAAATCTTTTCACTGAAAGAGTGGTTAGGCATTGGAATAAGTTGCCCAGGAAGGTGATGGAGTCGTTGTCTCTGGAAGTGTTCAAGAAGCACCTGAATGTGACAGTTAGGAATATGATACAGGGGTGATTGTGGTGGTGTGAGGTTGATATTTGGACTAGATGATCTTGAAGGTCTCTTCTAACCCTGGTGATTCTGTAACTCTGTACTCATGCAAGAGCAGGTTGGTAACTCACAGAATTCCTTTGAAACAGTTATGGTCCATCTTGAGTAAAAAAGATGTTCTTATCTACAAAGGCCTCTTCAGGTAAACCTCCATCATCTTACTATACTTTTTATATCAAAGATGCAAAGTTCAAGGTCTATTTTTAATTAGGTTAAAATGCGATCACTACCACCATGACCACTCAACCTTCAAAATATAAATAATAACCCCTAGAAGACCTTTGTCTTATTCAGCTCATTTCAACTGCCCAAGAAAAGTTCTCTACGACTTCTTGACTCCTCTGAAGACCTATGGAGGAACAGTGATAGGGGAGCAGTAGGATTTTAATATTTTTTTTCTCTTTTGCTGATGGGTTGATAAAGATTCTAAGCATGCTGCAGGAGCAATATTATAGAGTAATATGATAATAGTAAGAACTCTATGACATGCAAGGGATTGTTACATATTGAATCATCCCTACCTTCCGCGGTATTAACCATCAGATTGGGTGTTCAGTTAACATGTTATGACTGATTTGTTATATTAGGACAGAGGCAAAGAGAAACTTCCAAGTGAGGCAATAATTTTTGTCCTTTTTTTTTTTTTTAAGATTCCAAATCACTGATATAGTCTAAGGCAAAATATATTTCTATTCATATATGAATAGATATAAGAATGTTAAATTTTTACTGCTTTGTATACCTGTCAGCCACTAATCCTAAATTAATGATAATGATTTTGATTTAGTACAGTTTTGCTCTCTCATTCTCATCTCTCTTGTGTGTGTGTGTGTGTGTGAGTGTGTGTGTGTGTGTGTGTGCACGCGCGCACATGTGTGAAACACACAAATGTGTTCCAAAAAACACACTTCCTCAGATTCATAAAGATTGTTCTAATTTTAGATATTTCAGGCATGGAACAAAAATGTATTTTGTTTCTTTTGTCATGTTTTAGGCTAGAAGGATTTGAAACATGGTTGATGTCTCTGTTGCTTTTTGCACTGTTCTTCAGACTACTCTGTCAAGTTTGTTTGACTTTTGCCGACAAATTCAGTACTATTAGGGGAAATAGACACATATGACTATGTGTGTCTCATTTTCATAAGAAATCAAGTTAAATGTACACTTGTTAAATATTAGTTTAGATAGAACACTTTTGATAGAATACTTTTAATTAAATTTTTAATTTTAGCCACTTGTTTAAGTAAATCAGTGGAAAGGCAAGAGAAAAGAAAGATGTGACAATAAATTATGAATTTAATTAATCCTTTAAGTGAGAATGGTATGAAAATAGGCAGACAATAATTGATTTTATATTTTGCCTAATAAAAAATTTCACCAGATTGTCAGACTGCTTTAGACAGGCTGAAGTTCTCTTTGACTGAATATCTTAAGTTCTGGGCCTTGCCAATGCACTACAGTTTTTTGACTCTAAACATGATTACATATATATCTATAACCTAAGTGAACTCACATGTACCAGCAAAGTATTTCATCTAGAAAAAGGATAGATATTTTGTAGTAATTAAAAAGTGTTAAAAGTCAGAAACTTGAGTGGAATATATTAACTGATGTTGTTAGTTTTACAATTGTCACTTTTGAGAGAAGACTTCTCTGGTTTCCCAGCAGATTGTTTAGCATAACTAAAAAGTTGATTGGCAATGCACCCAGAACAACATTTTTGTATCAGTTTAAATCAGTGGTTGATTTGGCTTGTACATTCCAGATTCTCAGCTTTAGGACAAAAGCATATATTTAATATGTGAACTATGCTAGACAGGATTGCAAAAATTATTGTTTGCTGACTGCAGTCATGAAATAGTTATTATTCATTTTTTACTCATGAATTTTAACTGGTTTCTTCCATTTATACACTCTACCTAAATGTGTCTCTGTGGATTGCTTCCATTTTGCTATTCCTGTACTGTCAAAGAACCATGATGTATGTTTCCAGGTGTGCTGGTACCTGCCACTTCAGGCTGAATTTGGGTCCATATTATAAACTCATATTGTAGAGAAGTCAGCTCCCAGCTGTTCTAAACCAACAAAATATAATCTTTTAGGTCTCACTGACGTTTTGGAATTGAACTTGCTGTTGACTGCTTCTGTGTTATTGGATGACAGTTTGTGCTATAAAAGATATTTTCTTCATAAACTAAATTTGATAGCAAGGGTTCTAAGGATATCACTCATTTATTTCATTTGGAAATAGACCATTATGTTAAGCACTCAGTTTTCTTTATGTCCTTTTCAAAAAATAAATGAGTAGATACACTGGACACAAGCCTTTTTGCTTTCACGTGGGAGTCCAGTACTCAGGTTAAGAAATTTTTGGTGACTTAAGAAACGTAGCTTTCTATAGAGGCTTAAAAAACTTCATGCATTTTAAACCACTAACATTGGTTAATCACTAAACAGCTTCAAGGTTTTTAAGATATGTGAGTCCTTTAGGACAGGCTATCCTGATGAAAAAGTAGTGTTGCATTGGTTTGAAATAAGAAAACTACTTAAGGAATCTAAGTTGTCTTAAGATCATATTTCAGGTATCTTACAATCTTATCTTTGTTAGATAGACTTTGGTCTGTGTACATACCGTAGAGACAAGTGCAAGGCTCTGGAAGAGATGAACTCCCTGACTTTAAAAGAGAGAGAGGGACTTGGCCCAAGGCTCTGATGTTGTGTTGCTCTATCTGCTCCTTGGAAAGCCTTGTCATATCTATCACCTAATGTAGGAATATTTTTCTTTCCTAAGGACAAAAGCAATGTTCTGCTGACAGAATCTAACAGATAACTGCCACTCCAAGTCATGCGCCTTGACTCCTTATTTGAAAAATTCCTATGCCCCAACATATTTTGATAGACTGTCTGTTTTGCAGCTACTTTATTTCTCTTGTTTTGATAATGCATCATTTTGCTACAAAAAAAAAAATTCCTCCCCCCTACCTGGTCACTTTCCATACATATTACCCAAGTTAGTTGAAGTTTTAGAAGCCACCTATGACAGAAGAGGTTATAGGTTTGAGTTCAGACAGAAACACTGTGTAAAGCAAGAGGCGTAGTGACTGCACAAATCCAGATCAACTCAAGAGAAAAATATTGCACAGCATTTCATATAACTGTGTTGTCATAGTTTAACCCCAGCCAGCGGTCAAGCACCATACAGCCTCTCACACTCCTTCACCAGCAGGATCAGGGAGAGGAGTGGAACGGTAAAAGTTAGAAAACTTGGGAGTTGAAATAAAGGCATTTTAATAAAGAAAATGAAAGCCACACAAATAAGCAAAACAAAACAAAGCCTGCCCATGGAAAGCAGTGAATTAATTCCTTGTTTTGTTCTCTCCAGTAAAGCTGGGCCCTGCAACTAGTTACTTGGGAAGACTTCAAATTTCCCCCTTCCTCCTTCCCTCTACTTTTTATACTGAGCATGATGCCATATGGTTTGGAATATCCCTTTGGTCAGTTTGGGTCACCTGTCCCAGTTGTGTCTCCTCCCAAACTTCCATGCAACCACAACTTCCTTGCCAGTGTGCCAGTTAAAAAAAAAAAAAAA
>VXBA01005487.1:276459-319081 GCA_013399895.1 Serilophus lunatus
TCCATGATTTAAAATAAAAAAAAAAAAAAAAAAAAAAAAAAAAAAAAAAAAAAAAGTAGAAAAGGCCTCTGGCTCTGTTTAAGCAGTGCTCAACAATAACAAAAATATCTCTATATTAGCATCACTACGTTCATGGAAATCCAAAACACAGCCCAATACTAACCTCTGTGAAGAAAATTAACTCCATCCCGTCCAAACCCAGCATATGCGTATCCTTGAAGCAGTGCAAATAAACAGAGAAGGGTAGAGAAGGGCAGCAAAGCTGGTGAAGTGTCTAGACAGTAAGTTCCCTGAGAAGCAGCTGAGAGATGTGCAGTTGTTTATCCTGGAGAAAAGGAGGATCGGGGGGACCTTATTGCTCTCTACAGCTACATGAAAGGAGGTTGTAGCCAACTGGGGCTTGGCCTCTTCTCCCAGGCAACCAGTGGCAGGATGAGAGAACATAGTCTTAAGTTGTGCCAGGTGAGATATAGGTTGTACATTAGGAGGAATTTCTTCACAGAAAGGGTGATTAAACATAGGAATGGACCACCCAGGGAGGTGGTGGAGTCACCAACTCTGGAAGTTTTTTAGAAAAGGCTGGATGTTGCACTCAGTGCCATGGTCTAGTTGACATGGTGGTATCTAGTCAAAGATTGGACATGATGATCTCAGAAGTCTTTTCATACATAATGTTTTGTCTCATTCTGTAATATCAACCAAAAAGTCTACCATAAGACATGGGCTGCCACTCTCTATCTCAGTAGATCCCTGGATCTTATAAAATGTTGCCCATAGCATGAAAGAAGAAATATCATATGTTGTCACTACTTTCATATTACATAGTCCAGTGAGGAGGACTTCACCTCAGGAAAAGATTCTAACCTTAATAGGTGTGGGAAACAGTCACATGTACAAACAGAAGCTAAAAGCACCACAATACAGAGACTGCTTAGTCTTGAATGTTGACAAATTTTATTCTGCCAGTAGGGTTGAGTTGGACTAGGTGACTTTTCAAGGAATTTTCCTACTGGTGCTTTTCCAAGTACCGTTTGGTAAAAACATCTCCTTATTCTGCCTATGGTCTTCATTATTTATTATTGGTGGATAATCAAAATATAAGTCTAATCCTAGATTATGCCTTTGCAGTTCTGAAATTAGAAACAGTGACTTAGACCACATTTGAAGAAAGTGGGATTTCTAAGGTCAATTGCAGAACACTAGCAAGAGGAAAGAAGGTCAGACTGCAGCAAGAAAGCCTGGAAGAATTACTCTAAAAAGTCTATTTAAAAAGCTTTCATATTATTATAAAATATATTCAGTTTCCCAAGATTGTAAACAGGACATGTTTACATCTTAATTTTAGTAAGAAACTATCCTGTAATTTCACCCTTCTCTCCTGATCTGGCAAAATGAGCAGATCATACCTGAATGAAAGATTCTTGACAGCTTGACAGCTACTAAAAGTCTAATTTCTACCACATATTTCAGAGATGAAATTTTATTATCAGAGCTTCTCTTATAAATAGTTGCTTCAAAGACATCCAGGAAAAGTTTCACAGAGTCCCACTGAAACACAGAATTCTTGAGCTTGCTAAATCTTTTAGTCATGGATCTGTAGAATAATGTAAGTTTAAAGAGACCTCTGGAGGTCCTCTAGCCCAGAGCAGGACCAATTTGGATGCTGGCTCTAATTAAAAAATCACGTTTTTTAAGACGTCATCCAGCAGAATTTTAAGCCTCTTCAAGGAGATAATACAACTGTCATTGTATTTGTCTGAGGTTGTCAGTCAGTTTCCTCCCTTTTTCCAGCAAGTCCACTTAAAGAGATTTTTTAAATTTGAATGATCTGAATGGTGCTTTGGATGCATTTATTTCAAGAATGAGCATATTCATGCAAATTCTTTAGTGCCAGGGTCACATATAGGCCCTTGTCCACAGGCTGACTGAAAGTCACGTAACTGTGACTGAACACCAGAATTTCCAAACCCCATCGGTATTATGTCAACCCAAGTACATTGCTCATAGCCAGGTCTGAATGGCAGCAGAGCTGTGTCATGTCTATCTGTAAAACAGACTTTATAGACTGAATATCCCTAGTATGGCATATCTTATTTGCCTAAGGAGCCTGAAAGAACCATCTGGTCGTTTTTGATCCTCATAGTTATTGTGATGAGAAACTCATTCAGGCAATTCGTCCGCAGCTGCAAAAAAGTGGTGAGACAGGCTGTATTTGTGAAAGAAAAACAAAAAACAAAAAACCTCAAATGCTGCTAAATATGTTTCAGGATAATGGCATCAATAGAATGTCTGATGAGTATTTAGAATAAGTGAATGTTGAATGCCTTATCAGTGATAACATAGGCAAAGGTTATCAGCATGTGCCACACATCAAACATTGATCCGACTGCAATTAATTTAAGTGAAAAATTGTCTCCATCAGCAGATGCTTTTGCACAACATCAAAGCCTTTTTCTTGGTTTTTCCTCTTTTTTTTTTTATTGGAAACTTTGACCTGTCCAAGCAAGGCGAGTTAGAAATCTTTGTTTCTCTTAATTTATTGGTTTCTCATGCTTTGTAATTAACTTCCCAAACTTGCAGCCTGAACAGTGTAAAAATACAACTCATGTTTTGATAAATTAAATTTTTTTTCACCTTTTGATATTATTTTTATGGAAATAAAAGTATTGTAATTTAAATATGATCCAAATCACCTTCAATATATTAAGAGGCCTTCTAACAATTCTATTTTTTTACTATTAAAAAAATTATCCAAAGCCCATTTTAATGAATGTTCATACTCTCTGGAATTTTGAGTGTATGTTGTCATTGCTATTAGAAGGTATACTAGTATATATATATATATATATGTAGTATAGTATAGTAACTAGTATAAAAGTTAGCTTCTGAGATGCAAAAAGAACCTTTCAAAAAGATGATAGCAAATTAGATACCATACCCTGGTAGAATTAGTGTATGACTTTGCAAACACATGGAAGAAAATAAACTCTTATAGTGGAATACAGTCAAAATTCTGACAGCAGTTTCTTGAACACAAATAGGAATAGTGGGCCAGCTTGGATGTTTATTTAAAAATGCCAGCACATAAAAGATGTGCAAAATAAGAACTTTTCACTCTACCCTACACAAGTCCCATCATGGAACTGATTAATTGGCTGTGGTGAATACCACAGGATCGATTACAGAAAGATGATGGTAAAAAGTGCAGTAAGCAACTTTGCTAAGCAGAAGTACAACCACACAGACCAGTTTGTTTCTGCATTACTATGTTATTATTTCAACATCTTTGTAAATTATGACCAAAGAGTGATTATTATAAATTAAAGTCTGGCAGACTTTTTAAAAGGACAACACAAAAATATTAATAGAGTACCAACAGTAAAATTATTATAAGGCATTCACAAATTATAGGCATCATGTATAAAAATGTGGAATTTCTGTAATTATTGTGATTACTTTAGCATCTAATTTGAAAAAAACCCCAAGAGTTGTACTCAACAACAAAAAATAAATTGACTTTTCAGTATCTAGCTGTTCAATAACTATATACACATTATCTTTTCAATATATTAAATCTCTTCATGCACTCTACATCATTTACTGTAAACTAATATTCTGTTTTCATAACATTCACTGGAATAAGGAATGTTTTGTTTAAGTTTACTTGACTTTGACTTAATTAGAAAACATACACTACCAATGAGGTGTGCGAGAGTAATACATACCCTTAAGTACAATTTATGAAGTTGAAATGCCATCAACCAACACTATAAAATTATAGTTTGGCACATAAATGATTCCACAGGAAATTTCAACAAAATGTGGATTCAATTGCTGGCTGTCAATGACACAAGTAAGTGGCTGAAAGGAGATACATGTCAAAACCTTTGTATAACCAGAGCCCCTAACAGTGAGAGCTGGAGAATTCCTGACTATTTGAGGAATTATAATTTTCATAGAGAAGAAATTATTCTTATGATCTGTAATACTGTAGCTCCCTTCCATTCACAGCAGATACAGGGAAAGAAGCAGGTTACATACAGACCAAGGAAAGAGGAGAACAGGTCAAATGGGGAGGAATGGTTTAGACAGAGGCAGATATCCTAGACCACTAACTATTCACGTGACAAGAACAAAACTAATGGGTGTTTTCTCCATATTTCCATAGTATTGTAAATTTAGAGAGCAATATCACTGTGTCACTTTTGTCCCCTTATCTAATTTTTCCCTGTACCAATTTTCAGAAGTCCTATGTAAGGAACAGGGATTATATATTTGCCTAGTGACTTCATACTTTTCTCTAGTGCTCTGACTGCTACAGAAATACTACTGAAACATTCACTACCTCTATGGCACTTAGAACAAAATTTCCACATTTCTGGTGTTGCTTGCTAGTATAGTCCATAGGAAATTGAGAGACAGTGTCTGCACTGTAGTTAAACCACCTCTTTCCAAATTTATAAATTACAACTAAGAACTAGCTCTGAAAGATTTACAGCAAGATTTATAAGGCAAACCTAAACAGCGGAGCAATAGTTATCCAGATTTATATCAGAGCCTACAAATTGTAGAGCTACTAAAATCCTGCCAGCTCCTGACATCCAAGTTATATGCTTTTGCATAAAATTAAAGCATCTAACTCATTTTCATAATGGCCCACAGCTTTTCTCTACCTCAAGCTTATATATCTTCAGAATGGAAAATAGTTTTACACCTCTAGCAAAAGCAGTAAAACATTTATTTATTACCAGATGTGAAAGGAAGGTCTTCTACCTTTAAAAACAGCTGCATTTAGTTACTAATAACGACACATGTAATCTTAATATGTAAGAAAAATTAATTAAATCACCTGATGTTGCTTTTGCAAAGGCACGTTTCCATGGAGATGCAGAAACTGGATTTATTTGGAGCAATTATAACATTAATTCACCTAAAATCAGAGGTAGGATGGAATACATATGTTAAATATTAGATATTAAAAAATATTTAAGGATCTAGTAATTTCTGATAGCTCATGAAGAAATTTCCGTTTGTAAAGGAAAATATTTCCCAGTCATATTGTCAATGAACTACCTGCATAGAGCTGAGTATTAACATTTTTAAATTATTTTCTTGGGTTTAGTTACATTGCAGTGATATGTGTGACTGGCTTGAAAGTCCAATATAATACAATGCTGGCCAACAGTGCACAAAAGAAGACTAATATTTAAAGTAGATTGAATTTAAGACTATGAGCACTAGTGACTGGTGGCTTTTTTAGGCCTAAAAAAAATTAAAAAATATTTAACATTTCAAGTAATGAAATAAATTAACAAATGTAGAATATAACTGTAATATTCTCGCTATCACTTAAAACATAACATGACAACCCTACTTAGAATTAATTCTGAGCACTTTTTCTTTAAGCTATTTTTTAACTGATTAGGAAAAGACTTCTGTCTTTTTCAGTGTGACGGTATCATGCCATCCAGAGGCCAGATGAGCTCATTGCAATGTTTAGTTGCTAGGGTTATACAAAAGACAGCCACCTTCTGGTCAACATAAGGTTCGGTCCCTAATTCATAATTTTTTGCTATAGAAAGATCTGACATTGGACTGAAATAATATTTATGTCTTGCATGACTCTCAAGATCTTCAGAGATGTCTCTATGACAGGACTGTTTCGTTAGTTGACAAACAGGAAACTTGAGAGGAGTGGCTATTCTGAAGAGCATATTAGCAGGAAAAAAGTTAAGCATTAGATAACTAACACCTCAAAGGATTTAGCTTCCTAAAATTTCCAGTTACCTCATCTACTTGCTTCCTGCAAAGTACAGCCCTTGAATGTCACAAAGTGGGAGCACAATCTCAGTTTTCAGTGTCGGTAGCAGAAAGTGTATGTATAGCTCTGAAAATCCTTAAGTGTTCATTCTCAAAGAAAATTCTGCACACTCAATGAACATTTAAAAGTAAAAACAGAAGAAAATAACCTTTAATGGTATTGTCCCAGACTATTTATCTTTTGATCTAATACCATGACAAAGTAAAACATATAATACTGGTAGATATTTTCCAATCAATGGTGTGTATTCATTATGATTAGACCAGTATCTTTCTATCTAGGGGTGAAAAAAAAATCTTCCTTCTATGTAAACAAGAGCTTAATTACACTTTAAAAATTTTGTTTAGAACAAACCTTCTTAATTTTTCCTCCAAATTCATGTTGACAAGATTTATGTTGCTTTACACTGAGACAAAAGCACTGGTTGAGCATTATAAAATTACTTTTCATATAAAAAAAATGCTTTAAGATGAGGGCACATTAAAATAATAAATTCACATTTCAAAGATTAAAGATCTTGAAAACTGAAAATAATTATTAAATGGGAAAATAAAATAAACTTAATTCAATATTTTAGTTCTCAGATTGACAATATTAGACTTTGCTCACTTTGTTTATAAACCTTAAGCAAAGGTTAAAAACTTGTCCTCTGTGATTAATTAGTTAGGTTCCCAAAATTGGAAAAGTTGCCCCAAAAGACATTTTAAAATGTAAGAGAAATTGACAGAAAAATTGACAGATAAAGCTACTACCATGCATCAGTCAACCCCTGCTCACAGATTTGCTGGCAATCAACAGGTTGATTCTTTAGCTATATACTGTATTCTTTACTCTCTACTCTTTTTTTACTCTCTATACTCTTTTAGCTAATATACTATAAAGCAGGTAATGAGTAGCAAAAAAAAGCACAGAATAAACTGGCAGGGAGGGACTTAGCTGGAATTTTTAGACATGATGCATATCATCAAATGCTTCCATTTCTGATGAAGAAAGACTTTCCTTGGAGTCAATAAGAGAGTATATCAAAAGCTAAGCTTGAGTCAAGGCTATCTATATGCTGCACTTGCCACCCACATGGACAGCAGAATCACCAAGATGAGGCTCTGGTGTTGATTCCATGGCAGAGGAGCACTGTAGTATAGTGAACAGGAGGGTTTCCCAAACTGAGATTACCTTGCAAGAGCCAAAACAGCCACTAGGAGCTCTCAGTTTGTGTGATGGCAGCTGTTGATCCCCGGGCAGGGCCAGGAGCAATGGCAGCCAGGCCCCTCCCTCGCCTATATAAGAAGCCCTTAGGCAGCACTGGTGCCCAAGGGCACGGATGAGACAGTTTGAGAGACAGGGTGGGCCCTGTAGCCCTGGCAGATCAATCAGGGAGCAGTGGTACCCACCTAGCAAAAACGATTGTCTTTTTAACTGTTGTCTGCACCCACCATGGCTGAAGCAGCTGCCCAGACAGAGCTCCAGTTGGAAGGTGCTGCCAAGTTGGGTGCCATCTCCAATAACAAAGGTGATTGTTCATCTAGCACAGAGGTGTCATTGGGTTGTTTCTTCAAGGGTTCATATAAAACAATATGTTTTAAAAACACATTTTGAAGTCTTCTTCAAATTTACTGTTTGAACTCGTTGATTGGAAGGAGCAGAACAAAGTCTCAAGAGACATTGTTTCACTATCTCAGCTCTCTTTGGACACTTATGCCCTATTGACCAGAAAGCAGTAAGGGAAAGGTAGCTTTTAAAAGAATATGTTTGTTTCTGGTTGTAGTGGGTTGAAAAGGGAGGGGGGGGGGCGCAGGGAGGTGTGCTGGCAGGTTCTTGGAGGGAGCGGGGAGGGGAAAAGGGGACGGGATCCCCCTGTTCTCAATGTAAACCCTGGTTTTTCAGTTTTTTTCCTTCCCTCGCTCCCCTCCCTGATTCACTGCGGCTCCCAGGAGCCCACGGTGCCGGTGCGGGCTTCCCCCCCCCCACCCGCGGCGCCTGCGGGCGGGGGGGAGGGGGAAGCTCGACACACGGCCCTGGCCGTGTGGGTAGCAGTGTCAACGCAACAGGTCCCTCCCGGCGCGGGGCAGCCCCACGCCACCACGGGAGTGCCCTGAGGACGGCGTCGGCCCCGCGCTGCCGCGAGGGAAAGCTAACAAGAAGCCCACGGTGCCGGCAGCCCCGGGGGCAGCCCCCGCACGGCGGGAGGGGCGTGGTCGCGGCCCGGGCAGCTCCTGTGGCCCCGGTCAGCCCCAGACGCCCCTTTTGTGGGTTCTGTGGGCGGCGGGCGCTCTGGGAGGCGGCAGCCATCCCGCGGCTGGCAAAAGATGGCGCCGGGAGGCTGTTGGCTCGCAGATTTTGGCGGGAACCGCCATTTTGTTGGAGCCGGGAGCCTCAAAGGAGGAAGTGGAGCCCAGACCGCTGGGCAATCCGAGGCGGCGAAACCAGGAAGAAGACCACGAGACTGACGTGGGGCTTGGAGAGCTTAAAAGCCCGAAGAAACGGAAGTTCACTCTCTTTGGCTTCCTGCAAAGCTGGAGAGCAGCAGCACGGCTCCCCTTCTCCTACTCCCAGGCCCCGTGGCTTGACTCAGCCCACCTCCATCGGCATTGGAGCCACACGAGCACAACTACAGGTTGAAAGCTTCCCCAAATAACATCCCGGGTTGGGGGGGGGAGAACCTTTCACTGTGTTGTTTTTTTTCAGAGATTCCAAGGGCTGGGAGTTGGCTACCCATCAGAGAGGGAGAAGAAAGAGAAAGTGGCTCTTCCTTTCCACTGCCTCTCTGTGGCCAGTTTGGCTGGCCTTTGAAAGCAGTTCCCTTATTCCTTTTTTCTTGGTTTTCCTTTTTGTGGTTTTGCTGGGTGCTTGTTTTTTTTGTGTTGAGTCTGGGGTTCCCTAAACTGTGTTTTCTTTGAGCTCCAGACAAATAAAGTGTTTCGCTGTTGTCACATTCTGTCATTCTTCTCGTCATTACTAAGAGTGCCCCCTAGTTAATATTGTGGTGCTTAGACCACCACACTGGTGATCAAGTGATTACTAATTGTTGCCACATAGCATATTATTTATTTTTACTACAAGGATCAAGGGCCTATATTTATTTTTCCTTGAACAAGTTGGGAATACCCTCATAATCATAAGTGATTCAAGAATTTACAAGCCATTTTCTCTACAATATTTGAAGTTCTTCACTCCTTAGTATAGCAAGTTTTAAGCAGTGAGGTCAAAGGAGTTTAGATCATTGACTTATTTATACTAAAGTTTTCAAAATAGAATTTCTTTTATGTGTTAATTTGAAGATAGAAAATATTTTATCCATTTTGTGTAGGTGACAATTATCTTGATAGAAAATCTAGGGAGACTGTTACGTGATTTTTTTTATACTATAACAAATTCATGAGCAACCACAAGTAGAAAATTTGAAATTAATAGATTATAGTTATTGTAAACTAGGTTCAGTCATTGCAATTTTTTCCCTGTGTTACTCTAGGAACTGAAAGACTGTATTGTGAAAATACCACTAAATTAGGCATGAATTATAACTTTATTAAACTGGTCTTCTGTAACTAAAACAAAATTTAAATTAAAAATCTATTATAATAGATTTAGAACACCAATGATAATTGACAGATCAATAAATCATGGTGTGTTGTGATTTAGGTACTATGTAAATGCTGGAATTGCTTTAGTAAAAGTATAGAAAACATTTACCCCAGCCACCAAATAACAAAAATTATGTTATAAAAATTCCATATTGCCATCTTCTCTCTGAATACAACAGATGGGTTTTTTTATAATTCATTAGCATTTTTGCTATCCCTTACTCTATTGTTGTCAACTTGCCTGTCTTATGTCTTAGAAAGAGAAAGCTAGTACTTGGAAAAAAAAGTTCATTTTCTGGAGGAAGTTCATCCTCTCTAAGGTGCCCATGTGAAAAACAAAACCAAAGAAATATTTTTCTGATATTATTTTAATAAAAAATTGGGATTGAAATTTGCAAATACCTTATAAGGGAAGAATTGTGTTTCTATGTTTAGTAGTCCCTGAGGTATTGTAGTTACTCAATTCAAACCATGTTTACTTTCAGTGTTCCTTTTTCAATTTTGCTTCTGCAAAGGTCTATTCACCATTTTAATTGTATGCAATACAAGTAATCATACAAAATGAAGATTTTGATGGAATTATACATTACATGTAAGGTTGCGGTTCTGGCTATCTATATGAAAGAGTATAAATTTTAAAAGATGTATCAATGAGCACTAGAACAAAAGCACTCCAGACTTCAAATTACCCTATCTATAAATTTTATTATTTACAATTCTCAGGCTCGTCAAATGGAGAAATTCTGCACTTTCTGTATCTGAACAAGAAAAGAGCATGGGAAACTTGGGGGCTGAGAAGAGAACAGTAACAGGAGAATATTTTAAGCATGAACTATAGCCATTCGCAAAAACAGTTGTTATGTTTAATAGAGCAAGACATACGTTATGCAACAAGCCCTACAAAAATTGAATTTGGACACATTCTGTCCATTTATACTTTTTATACAATGAAAATAATATATCAGTCTTCATTTTTTTAATGACTAGTGTTTTCTTGATTGTTTTTTTCCCCTATATTTCTAATTGTACTGTTAATAACTTTAAATAGTATTAAGAAAACTAGAAGTTGCATTATATGTGAGAGCTGAGCTGCCTCCAATTATACAGAGAATGTCAATTTTCCTTAGCAGGGTAATCAGTCTATAACGTTGCACTGAATGTTGACTTCACTTGCAAGAAGATGCAGTTAATTAACTTTAAGCAGGATGAAGTTCATGTTAAAGAGTCATTTGTACTGAGTGAATAAGTAAACTCAATTGAAAATCAAATGGTAAAGTGATCTTTTTTTATCTTTTTATACTATGTTTTATACTATGTTTTGACTTGCTACAAAGTCTTAGAAAATAACTCCTGAATGCTTTATTACCTTGTTTTAATCCTTTTTCTACCCCTTTTCAGTCTCTTATTTTCTCTAATTTTTATTCAGTTTAACTTTGAGACATTTTATTTGTTAATTCGAATCAGTTAGAGTTGATCAACTGGAAATCTGTCAGTGAATCCCTGAATGCCACAGCACCTCAGCTTCTGTCTCATCTTTCCAGTATCTTCTCTGAGCTAATATTTGCATTTGAAATGTATTTTCTGTAACACATCAGTCTCCCCTTTGGTTGATCTAAATGTTAATTTGTGGCATTTGAATCAAGTACTCTCATTTTCTGAGGACAAGAAATATGCAAATTGACATCTCTGAATATATCTTATCATTGGTAAAAGAAGTTCAATGGGTTAAGCAAAGGCAACAAAGTGGTTTTTATCCTAAACCTCAAAAATAATACAGCTTTTTATGCTTATGTGAAAAAAAGGACATTTCAATTTTGACGCTTATATTTTGAGAATTCTGTGGATAGTGACAATTTCCAAAACTGATTTAGGTCAAAAACAAGAGATGAAGAGTTTTAATTTAGTTCACAGCAGAAATCCAAATTTTTAATCACATTAATTCACTAGAGATGGTCCAGATTTCCTTTTATTTTCATAGAATAGTATCTGTCTTCTAAGTATGAGCTGAAAAAGCCACTCTTAATTTATTCCAACAAACCATTTTTATGGACAAAATTATTTCTTGTCTCCTTGGCTTTCACTATTCAGTGAACTTGAACATATTTCAGGATTAATTTGAAGGATACAATTTACTTGGAGAAATTTGCAGGATGAAAATGAGTTCTGTTTCTCCATGTTTCTTCTTCTTAAACTGGGACTTCATTAAAAATGTTGATTTGGTCTAACAAAAGATTTTGATTTCTTATAGTTCAGTTTACAAGTTTCACAGTCTGAGGGGAAGTTCAGCCACATGTATCACAAAATTAGGAACCGTGAAGTGGGGTTTTTTCCACAGCATTTCTCATTATCTCAGTGGAAGACAGAAAGAGCATAAAGGATGTGGGTTTTACCTATAGCTGTGATTCTGACTTACTTTGATGAGTTCATGATGACTCCGATTTTAAAACAGGAACAAATAGAACCATACAATCAGGGAGTGGTTAATGTTGGAAGGGACCGTTGGGGTCATGTGGTTCAAACCTGCTGTTCAAGCAAGGTCAGCTATTGCTGGTTGCTCAAGACCTTCTCCAGAAAGCATTGAATGTTTCCAAGGATGGAGACTCTACAACTTACTTCTCCATGCAACTTGTGCCAGTGCTTGATGAATTTTATAGTAAAAAAAGTGTCTCTTGATGTTCAGATGGAATCTCCCATGTTTCGGTGTTGCCTCTGGTCCTGTTATCAGGCACCACTGAAAAGAACCAGTCTTAGTCTTCTTTGCACCCTCACTTCAGCTATTCATATACCTTGTAAACAGGACTCCAGGTATGGTTTCATAGGTGCTGAGTATAGGGGAAGGATCACTTACTTTGACCTGCTGGAAACAGATTTCTTAAAGCACTCCAGGATATCATTATCCTTTTTTTACCACAAGTACATATTGTTGACTCATGTTCATACTGTCTACCAGGAACTCCAGCATCCTTTTGCAAAGCTGGTTTCCAGACAGTCTCCTGCATGTACTGGTACCTGGAGGTTGTTCTTCCTGCCCAACTACTCAACTTTGTCCTTCCCCTTGTTGAACTGCAAGATGTTCCAGTGTGCCCATTTCTCCAGCCTTTTGCTGGAGTTTTGCATCATCAACAAATTTTCTGAGGGGACACCCTGACCCGTCATCCAGATCATTAATGAAGTAGTTTAACAAGGTTGGACCTAGTATTGACCGCTTGGGCACACCACTGGCCTCCAACTAGACTTCATGCTACTGATCACCAGCCTCTCAGACCATCTGTTCAGCCAGTTTTCAGTTTGCTTAAGTAGGCTGATCATCCAGTTCATGCTTCATCAGCTTTTCTGTGACTATCTGATGGGTGACAGTGTCAAAAGCCTTCCCGAAGTCAAGGTAGGCAATACCGACTGCTTTTCCCTCATCTACCAAGCCAAATATAGTACACAATGAGCCAGAGAACACTGCTCTGTTCAAATGGAATTTTGTAGCACCTAGAAACTATGATGCAAGAATAGTAGGTTCTTCATGTTCTTAATTAATGAATGAGTAATTGTTTCAGCAATAACTTCACAACAGTGGCAGCAGTAGGGAGGAATAAAGAAACCATAAATGCAAAACCAGTGCCACAATAAATAGGCAGCTTTTAAAAATTATGTTAAGCCTTTCAAAAAGATCATTTTAGAACAAATAGCTACATCCTTTATTTCTATGAGCCAATAATAAATTGATGCATTAGTTAATACTTTTGTTATCTGTAGAATTTGAAGAAATTCATAAGCATCATCATTAATCCTACAAATCATTTGCTTTTGTCATGATTTTTTTATTAATGTAATTAAGTTTTTCAATTCATAAAAAATAAAACAAATAGGTGAAATGTTAATCTCCCTAAAAAGCTTATTAAATATTCAAAAGCTCTTACATGGTGCAATAAATTCTAGACAAAGACCTATACATGTATGTCACCACTGTGTGTAACACATATATTTCACAGCTAAGCATGAGGTAACAGTTTCTGAAGGCTGCTACTGAAGCTGAAATGCATTAACAATTGTATCTCTGAAGGTAAACTTATATAAGGCAAGCTTATATATCATATTTGTTAGTTTACATAAACAAGTGATGATAAATATATTAAATTGTCAGGTATGATTTTGACAAAATATCTTAAATAAGTTAATAGTCCATTTAATATTAGTGCAGAAGTCATAAATAAATCAATAGCTGTTACACAAATTTAGCATCTTAAATAATACCAGCCCTTAAAAGTAAACTTCTGCTTTAAAGCTGAAATATTAATGTTAATATTTAAAATACAATGTAAACATCTTTTTATTTTAAATGTGTTCACTAGTTCTTAAAATTTCACATTATTAAACTTCCTCTAAAGAAGTCATTCATAAAATTCAGTAGTCTCCTGAGCACTTAATTCTCTGGTCGGTGACCAGTTTCATCGTACAAGCCTTTTCCTTAAATGCATCAAGAAAAGTGAGGAAATAGATAAAATCTTGGTGTCAATATGTCTTAAGCTGAAAAACCAATAGATTCTCATGCTGCAATGAGAGGAAACGTGTAATATTGTCATTTAAGTTCACATCTGCTTACATTCTTGAGGGGACTTTGGATATGTGTTCTTTGTGACTTGATTTGCTCAATGATTTCTGCAGACAATTTAAAATTAAAAAGTAATACAAAGCCCCTGGCACCTCCCTTATTGATTGAAGAGTAAGTCTGTGAATGTTTTCATCAGGTAGGAGGGAGAGTTTTCATGTGAAAGGTACTGTGTGGTTTCTGCTTCATTTATGAAAGAGATAAGATTTCACAAAACTCAAACTGTCCAAATATTGATAAAATCTTCCCAGTGGGGAGAAATCTAAAAGGGTATCTGAAACTATCTTAGAGAAATTATTAAGAGAACTGAGGAAGAAATGAAAATGAGATTTAAACTCTTATCAAATGCCTGAGGAGTATCTTGAAGACAGATTGCAGACACAAAGCTGATCACAAAACATTTTTGCTTACCTAGAAAAACTGCAAAGCATCCAACAGGTCCTGAAGTTCAATTATGTGCACAAACTAGATTGAAGAACCATTAGCAATTTCATTTTCATAGATAAGGGAGAGACAGGAATGGAAATTTTAAAATTAGTGGAATGCTTCAGCCATTGAAGTATTTCTTCCTTAAAATTCTTTGCAGAGCAAAGAATACAGGAAACAATTGTCAGAGGGAGAAACCACTAATGGATAGTGGAAACTATCTGTCTAAATAAAAAAGTGAGGGAAGCCAGAGAATATGGGACAAAAGATGTCTAAAACTTTCATTTCTCAGCTCAGATGAAGAAAATAGGGATAAATCAAAATCAATGGAAAAATCTGCTTTTCAGGGAAAGAAAAACTCATCATATTTTCTTTAAAATCAATTTAATATTGTGTTTCTTCTAAATAATTTGAGAAATTAATAGGAACAAATATTTCTAACAAAAACTTTGAGGAGTACATTCAAAAATACTGTGTCCTTAAAGAAAAATTTTAGTTAAACTCATCTAGCACAAATATTCAATATGTGAACTTATGTCCATAAAACGTCTGTTGCAAGTATGGCTCTTCTAATAGGCATTAACAGGTGACTTGTGAAATAAATCTTATTTGAAGTGCTAGAAGATTTCAAGAAACCCACAGTATTACAGAACTTCCAGCATTTAAAGGGATGCCTGAAGATCATTTAGTCCATTCCCCCTGCCAAGGCAGGGTCAACTACAGCAGATTGCACAGGAACATGTCTACATGGGTTTTAAATGGCTCCAGAGAGAGAGATTCATGACCTTGCTGTGCAGCCTGTTCCAGAGTTCTGCCACCTTCAGTGTCAAGGCATTCTTCCTTGTACTGAGATGGAAGCTGTGTTCTAGTTTATGGTCATTACTCCTCTTCCTGTGGCTGGGTTCCACCACAAAGAGTACTCCTGACTCTTGCTTTTGAGATATTTAGATGTATTAATGAGATCCCTATTTAGTCTTCCCTTCTCTAGACTAAATAGGCCCTCGTCATAAGAGAGATGCCCCAGACACCTAATCAAATTTGTGGCCCTCTGCTGGATCTCTCCAGTAACTCCCTTGTCTTTCTCGTACTGAGGAGCCCAGAACTGGAAATAGTATTCCAGATGTGGCTTCCCTAGGGCTGAGTAGAAGGTGAGGAACATCACCCATGACCTGATGGCCACACTCTTCCCGATGCACCCCAGGATATCATTGGCCTTCCTGGCCACAAGGGCGAACTCCCAGCTCATGGTGAAGTTATCATCAAGATTCTCAGGTACTTCTCAGCAGAGCTGCTTTGTAGTATGTCAGACCTCAACCTGTCCTGGTAATTGAGGTTATTCCTTCCCAGGCGCAGGGCCCCACCCTTGCCCTTGTTGAACCTGATTAGGTTTCTTTAGGATTCTCTCTGCCCAGTTCTCCAGCCAATCGAGGTCCCACTGAATGGCAGCATAAACTTCAGATGTATCAGCCACTCCCCCCAGCTTCATATCATCATCAGAGTTGGTGGGGGTTCATTCTATCCCTCCATGCAGGTCACTGATAAACAGGTTGAATAAGGCCAGACGCAGTATTGATCCCCAAGGAAAACCAGTGACCACAGGCCTCCAACTGGATTCTGCTCTTCTGATGATAAATCTCCGAGTTCCTCCATTCAGCATTTTCTTGATCTACCTCACTGTCCCCCCATATGGATATTTCCTGAGCCTACCTAGGGAGACAGCGTCAAAAGCCTTGCCAAAGTCAAGGTAGACTACATCCACTGCTCTCCCCTCATCAAACCATCCTGCCATCTGTCATAGAAGACTATCATATTGATCAAAAATCATTGCCTTTTGGTGAAGGGGAAACGTATATGTCTGATTTACCCAGATATCTATGTACTGATGCGTGACTGATACGTACTTTTATTAACCTACTCAGATATGTGTGCACTGATTCTTAACCAGATATCGATCCTGAGAGATTTAATTAGAAATTACCATTTTTGTTATTCATCTGTGAAGTAGAACAAAGGACAGATGAAAACTATCCATTACGTGTTCCACAACATTTCTAATGGAAAAGGATTGAAACTAGTTACTAATTTCAGCGTCTTGAAAATATCAATGTCTTGATTTATTTAAAATAAAATGAGAGGGGACTGTGATACAGGACACCTTGCATCATGGGGCAGCCAGAGCAGAAGCACCCTGCTGCCAGAGCCAGGCAGATCCCTAGAAATTGCAGCTGCTCTGAGCCCATGCAGAGTCCTGAGGTAACAGCACATGGCAGCATGCCAAGGATGGGTGCATCGACAGCATCCCAGGCATTAACCTGTCCTGAGGACATCACACTGCCATAATGGTCTTGGGTGTAATTGACTCAGAGAAGTCTGTGATTTGCCAAGGACTCTGACAACAAAATATGCCAGTTTTCCAATGGTGTTTGTTCGTATCTGGTCCATTCAGAGAAAGACAATTCTGAGCACAGCCCAGAAACCCAACTGTATCCTGGGCCGCATCAAAAGAAATGTGACCAGCAGGTTGAGGGAGTTATTCTGCCCTTCTATTCTGCTCTTTTGAGACCCCATTTGGAGTCCTGTGTCTGGCTGTGGGGTCCCCAGCACAGGAAAGACCTGGACATGTTGAAGTAATTCCAGAAGAGGGTCCCTAGGATGATCACAGGTCTGGACTAGGCTTTGGGGAGATCTCATTGCAGCCTTTCAGTACTTAAGGATGGTCTGCAGGAAGGCTTGAGTGGGATTCTTTGCAAAGGAAACCATTTTATGAATTCTATGGTACTAACCCCTACAAAATAAACAAACAGAAGCTCCTGAGAGCCAAATGAAAGCCTAAGCAAAAATAAGAGGACTATATGTTCAAGTCAAACTGGGAAGAGTATCACATATGTGTAGTGCAATATCTTAATCTGTTAGAAAACTGTTGAAAATTCTGCTCAGTATAGACAAAGCAAAACAGATAATAATTTATAATCTTGAACAGCAACATTTGGTACCTGTCTCTAAGGGATGATTTTTCACATCATTCAGCAAGACATAGGCAAACTTGTGTATGTTTGCTTTTGAGTATGTGTGTGAGTATGCGTATATATATGTCTTTGTGTGTGTGTATATATTCACTTATACATGTGTTTGATAGAGAGGATGAATATAATAGTGATGTCAACTAAAGCAGCTGCTTGGTAAAGATAAGCAGCTACTGCTGTCTCATAACATGAAACATCTACTGCACTAGAAGGTGCTAATATTCATTTAGCCATGTCAGACACTTCTATCAATAATCTGAGGCTCTATGTATAATCTGTGGCTCCAAAAATACAGTGTTGTGATAATATAAAAGGTGCAATTACCTGGGCATCAGAATTATAAAGTATTTAACCACCTTAAGTGGATAATTATCCATTAATCTGAAGATAATATTTGATTGCTTACTGCTGAATTCACAGAGTAATTATATGTTTATCCATATTATAAAGTAAAATAAACCTCTTAAGATAATAGCTTGCTTCTTAACAAGTTTACGAATACATCATCCACTGTAATTTATCAGAATTTTTTTCTTTGTAGAACTGCACCAGTTTAAATGAGCCAAAACTTTAGTGCTAATGTAATTTTTAGCACTGTGCAGTAGACAAGCAATCATGGAAGAGCCACATTAATTCATGTTTTAATACCCTATGGATATTGAAAATGGTAGACTTTGTAATGGAACTTTTGGGAAATCTGCTCCTTGCTTTTCTGCTTATTCATTTTGTCAATTAGCCTGTAAGTTCCAAGGTCAGTGACAAGTTAATGTCCTATCACAACTATCTTGTGTTTTAGTAAGAGATATCATGGTTCTATGATGTAAGAATACATTCCCTAATTCTTTCTCTTCATGAAGCTTTAGCAGTTATTGAGACTGAACTTATAAAAATTTACAACTGCAGAAAATTTCAGTAGCACCAGGAAAGATCTCACATGACTCCCATTTGGCATTTTTATCTGCTACAATGTGAGAGAAAGGGTAGTTGGACACGAAGTAGATATGACATTGAGCAAATCAAGAGTACAATACATAATACAGATTATGCAAAACCATTGCTCTTATGTAACACAGCTGCATGAACACAAAAATAATGGCAAAAGTGATGTTCAAAGTTTCCAGAATTTTATTAGTAATGCTGCACTTAGAACAAAGAAGAATCAGAGAAGTGGAAAAAAGGTGAGACAAAAAAATGCTATTAATATTTCTGAATAAGTCTTCTTTTGAAATTAAAAAAAAAATAAAGAAAAAGTTTGTTCCATCTGTTAAATTATGTCCTTTCTTAAAATAGAAAAAATCCTTAAATAGTCCTCTTCTAAATGCAGCAATATTGATGTCTATAGACTGAGTGTACAGAGAGAAACAGAATTATTTTGGGTCTTAACAGTTAGATTTTATTATTTTCATTAATGAACTAAATTGTATTTGTGAAATTCAAAATTGCCACCACGATGAGATTGACTAATGGAAAAATAAAGAGACTTTATAGAAATCCAAAGTGGTCTTGACAGATAGAAATTATATCTATAGTATCTGAAAAGAGAGTCCTGAGTTGGGACAAGCATAGTTATTTATAATGCAGCTGTATAAAGATAACATGTGGATAACTGACAAAAAATATGGTTACAGGGTGTCATGTTAATGCAAAAAGGATCTATCTTCCTTGGAAGCATAAAAAATAATGTGACCACAGAGAAAGAAAAATATTCTTTACCTCTGAGCAAGAAGATAGAGAAGATTTACATGAGGACTCCAGTTCAAGGAAAATGATGACTGTGAGAGAGAGACCAGAGGAAGTCATGGTTATGCGCTGTAGACCTCTGACCAAGCTCTGTAAAGCAGGCTTTTCAATGAATTAGAAATATTTAGTCTGAAAAATAATCTAGTGGAGATATAACAATTTTCTCATGAATAAGATATTACTGAAAAGAAAGAAGTAATTTTCTCTTACTAGTCATAGGACAAGAAAAAAATGTTTTAACGCCAACAAGGAAGGTTTCAGTTGGACATGAGGGAGAGGAATAATGAAGTATGAAAATGGGTTGTTTAGAGAAATTATGGATTTTCCTCATAGAAAATTCATTAGAACTAAGAAATCATAAGTCATGTATTACAGGTCTGTCCATATATCTCTGATCTACCACACAGATTTAGCTGAACAGTATAGGTTTAAATATTTCATTTAGTTTCAGGAAAATACATTATAAGAGACTTCCTTAGAATTCCCTACATGTGTTTTGATGCAGTCTTTGCTAGACAACAAAGATGCTCCCTATGAGATCAGATGTGACATAACTGTATACAAAACCTAGTTTCATTTTCACTAATTCTACTATATTATGGATAGACAAAAGGGTTTTGAGGCATATGGAGTTACAGCTTTATTTGTGCTTCACTTTTGACTGTTTGCACCTGTCTTGGCTGGCATTCAGACCAATCTGAACGTAAGAAACTCATATCAAAATTCCATATATTAAAATAAGCTAAAAATAAAAAAATGAAATTTAAAACCAATATATTAAACGTATTTTCTCATCCAATTGAACTTTCTGCATGTTCTGTGAAGGTCTTTCCCTTGAATTCTGATTCCTCTTCTGTAGGATTAGAAAATCAGAAAAAACTATTGTCCAAATCTTTCTGTAATGTCAAGCATTTTCTCATCTTCAGGAAGATAATAATGTCTCTGAGATGTTGTGAGGTGGAGACAGGATGATCCATTATGTGTGTCACATGATGGAATTATGTCTAGTCTCCTAGGACCTACTATGTCCATGATAATTTGTCTCAATCCTTCCTGTCATTTTCCAATTTAGCAGCAATGACTAAATACAATAGGCATATAATCTAGCACTTAATGTTAGAGCAATAGACTACATCTATGTGGCATTCTCAAGTACCTTGATCAGTATAATATCATATACTTTTCAAACCAAATTAAACTTTGCTAACTTTCAAATAAGATTATTTCCATTTCACATATGAAAATCTGACCTTTAAATGTTGCCATACTATGAAGTAATCTCGCCTTTTACTTCCTCATGAGTACCCAGCCTTTTTTATATTTTTGGCAAATAGTAGGCACATTCCCTTCCCTTTCCCTTTTCTGACCATTTTCTTGATATAGTTGTCAGCTACAGCTGGCTATATATATTTATATGTATACATAGGAGGCTTCTCATGCTAATGTTTAACTTTTTTTTCTAAATCAATAGCCTGAAATCAGAACAGGCCGAATTAGCAGTATCTTGCTCCCAAAAAATAACAGTTAATGAATGCATTACAGAAATTTTGTATTATACCAAATGGATTCTTTATCACTTACTGTTTTATAGGAGAAAAAAATATGAAATTTTAAAGACAAATTTGAAAATAACTAAGTTACTATTATTTAATTAATTTTCATATCCAGTGTATGAAAAATGTTTATATTCTCATAGGTAAAAACTTTCCTCCTTATTGAGTACAAATAGGAATAACCCTGTGTTGTATATGTGAGCATGACAGGCCATTTCTTTGAACTTTTGATGGCATTGTTGAAAACTCTCCTTAACAAAAGACAGCGTCAAAATGTGAAATGAAGTGGTTACATCTTATCTGTAGGAACACTCTCTGTGTCATGGAAAAACACTGGATGTTTGTTCACTCTTGGCTGTCTCCTCTTAGAACTGTAGAAACTTGGAACCAGGTTGGAAAAGACATTTGAGATCATCAAATCCAACCATCAATCCAGCACCACCACCAAGTTCACCATTAAATCATGTCCTCAGGAGAAATATCTGTATGTTTTTTGAACATTTCCAGGGATGATGACTCCATTCCTTTCCTCCTCTCTCAAAGCTTTACAAGCCTTTCCATCCATGCATTTTTTCTGATATCCAATTTAAACCTTCCCTGGTGTGACTTGAGGCTATTTCATCACATCTTGTCATTTGCTACTTGGGAGAAGACACTGACACCTCACTGCAACTTCCTTTCAGGTAGTTGTAGAAAGAATAAGATCCCCTGAGCTTCCTTTTCTCCAGACTAAACACCCTCAGCTCCCTCAGCTGCTCCTTGTAAGACTTGTACTCTAGACTTTCACCAGTTTTGCTGCTTTTCTCTGTCTTTCCTCAACTGTCAGGCCCCAAACTGGATATATTACTTAACATGAAGCCTCACCAGTGGTGAGTACAAGGGGAACAATCACTACCTTGGTTCTGCTGATCATACTACTTCTGATTCAAGTCAGGATGTCATTTTCCCATCTGGGCATACTGCTGGCTCAGGGTCAGCATGATGTCAACCAGCACCTCCAGGTCCTTTTCCAACAGGCAGACTCCTAGCCACCCTTACCCCAGCCCATAGCACTGCATGGGGGTTTTTTGACCCAAGTGCTGAACTCACCATCTCTCTATGTCAGCTACCATGTCATTGTTTTCCTGCTGCATTATGGCTTCCACAAAGCCAGATTTTCATCTGCATGGTTTTCCTGTTTCTTGCTTCATCATTCCCTGCAACTGGCAGGACAGAAGAGAGCAACTCAGGGTCTAGATCCCCCAACTTGTTGTCCCAAGGCCCTGAGCTCTGTCTTAATTGTTCATAGCCTTCTTGTAGGGACTTCATCACTACCCACCTGAAAATCAGTAGTGGGTAATAATCAGTGGGCCATGCCAGGCTGGGAAATTTCTTGGTGAAGTCCATTACTTGGGACTCAGGGAGGCAACACACCTCCCTATATGTTTTGAGGTCTTGGTGTGTAGGAAATCTTGCCTTGCTCCTTCAGCATGATCCTTGGCTTCAGAGCATGTCTGTCCATGCAGCTCACTTCAATCTCTTCACTGAAATGGTCTATTCTTCTCTTTCTCAGTAGGAAAAAAAAGCAGATCTTTTGAGCAGGATGGGATACAGGCCTTCCACACTGGATGAACTCAAGAGCCCTGCAGCCATGACCACAGCACTTATCTGGATCCAGTCTGCTCAGGGCAGATAACCCACCTGTGAGCAGTGCATCAGCACATCTTGCTGTCAGCAGAGTTGTGCAGCCTGGTGCTGTAATGAACATTTCAGCAGATAATGTGGTGCTGTGGTCATGGCTACACTTAGCTGTGGTTAAGGGTTTCAAGTATACTGCTTAATTCTTGTACAGGGAGTCAGGGGGATGAAAATGATAGACAAGTTCAATGCAAATAATGCCTGTCAGTCACAATGTACAGCCTCAAAATTTGTTTTGCTCATAGAAAAGGATTTAATGTGAAAAAATGTGACTAACTGCTTGCTTAGAGAGCTTTGAAAAACAGCTTTTTTCTTTAGAGTTTAATGTTCTAAGAGTTTTCCTTTTTCCTCTCTAAGATCAATATATAACTAAAAGGAACACTGAACCTCTCTCTCAAAAAAAAAAAAAAAAAAAAAGAAAACACTTGGTAGTTCTCTATTTAGTTCAAAGCATACATGAGACTAAAAGATTTCATGGCACTGAAATGGACTTTATTGCAGTAAGTTCTCTTAATTTAGAAAAAAAATTATTTTCTGCTATCCTGCAATATTTGTCCACAGAGCTATAAGAAACATGAGAAAAATAAGGATTTCTAAATACTAAGATTTCAAGAAATCCATACTGCTCCTTGTGATGTTGTTTCCCTAAAATCCCTATTCTTCCAATATTAAATGCTTGCAAATTGACAACTTAAATACAATATTGCCATTGGGGATACTGAGAGGTGAAGCCACCAAAAACACAGTAGAGTAACTTGTAGTTTCAACTGTGACAAAATTTCTGCTATCACCATTACTTTTTGGCAAAGCATAGAAATACCTTGCTTGCCAAAGTGCTTTCAAGGTCAATGACAAAGCATTTACGGTGAATTCCAGAAGCTGTTTTTATTTTAACAAAATTTCAGAGAAAAAATAGCCTCGTTGCTAAGCTTAAAAAGCCCACAGAGCATCACAGCAGGTGGAAAAATACAGGACTAATAGTTTGGAGTAAAAATAATGAAACATATTAGGAAAAAATGAAGATTTACAGAAAAGATGTTTGGCATTTATAATTTCACTTTTTGTTTGCTTTCTCTCCAATTCTATCTATTCTGTTCAAAAACTATAATATATATTTTTTAAAAAGGATTTTTTTTTCTAAAATTTTAATTATACCAAATAAACAACCTATTTATGACAGTATCAGAATTCAAGAGAAGATTTACTTAAGGATTAATACACCTCCAAGTGTTGAACATACCAGTGCTCAGGAGGCATATGTTAAAAATTTTGTGAAGCACACATTGTTGTGTCTTAGCACTACATTTAAATAGATAATGAGTACATGTGCTCCTCAGAAAGGGATTAATAGCAGTTTCCTGACCCTGGACACAGTACTAATCAGTGCCATTGTTTTCACATACAAAAAATCAGAGTTTCTGTAGCCTGCTTATTTAGAGATTTGAGTGTATGAGGAAGTACTCAGACAACATTACTGTGCTTGAAAGGCTAGTGTATATGTAAGTGTTTTGCAGTGAAAAGAAAAGGTCCTTTTTAAAAGCAGAATATACCTCACAGAATACTTAGACGTCCAATGTAGCTTCCTTCTTAACTCTGTTTTTGGTATATTCCTGCATAAGAGAATGATGGAATTTTAAGGGCTTGGCTTAATCTTGCATGATCACAACTAAAGCTTCTTGGCCTCTATATTGATGTTATCTGTATTTAGACAGATCATTTGACTGAAGGACATGTCTGCAATTGCAAGAGACAGCCTTTGCTTTAGTGGTGATCAGGGATCAGTGTGTAGTAACTTCTCTCAGTTGTTTTCCATAAAATTTTATATATGTTCTGAGGTTGTACTGAAAGGCACAGTACTAGGAGGCTAACAGTTTAAATGTCTTATTTAGAGAAATAGATCTTATATTTTTAATGTATTTATGAAGCTATCTATAAAGAACAACTGGATATGAGTTGTTTATTCAGACGCTAGAGAAGAAAGTCAGCTATATTTATTTTCTGAGTCTGTTGTAGGTTGGACTGAGCTTCCTTCATGCTGAAAAAAAAAAAAAAANCAAAAAAAAAACCCTGTGTGAGATCTTTCAGATGTGTTAGCAATGGAGAATGAAGCAGGTGATATGGCGACTTAGGCATGAAGAGTGCAGAGGTGAATGTAGACCAAAGAGACTGACCAGTCCAAGCATTGCAGGAAGCCAGAAAGCTAAAAGTACAATCTTCCTAGGGGACTATACGAGTAGTTAGTTATTCAGATCTTTTGGTACAATAGCAGATTATCACTGAAAATCAAAATAAAATCAGTGTAGACTGGGCTATACAATGTTGAAAATCCTTTCATTTATAAGAAAGATCCCATATGATCAAGTAGAATTGCATTAGTGTAATGAGCTGGGATGTTATTTCTTCACAGCATGCTTTATGCCTTTCTTAATTAGAAACAATTGAAACAGCTTCTAATAGAAGGTTGAGAATCTGAATAAAGAGGCTATATATGGAATGGAATAGATCTTGTAGGTGAGTACGATGTCAAAATGAAAATATGAATCAATTCATTTTCCAACACAGTGATCATAAGTAACCTCATAGACTTGACTTCCTACAGTGAATGAGTTACAAATGTTCTTAATGGAGTCTGGAGGTATGAAGAGTGCTGTAGGAAGCACCCTTGAAATATGTGATGTTCCTTTGCTCTCAGTTGTGGAGGAGGCAGATACTGTTCATGGTTTATCTATACAAAAGGTAGCAGACTCTTGCTTTTAAACCTGTGAATACATTCAGCATTACAGTGGTTGCTCAGTGTACTGTTCTCATTTTACATCACCTTTGTGAGCTGATAAAAGTTGAACATGCATTGAGTTTTAATAAAAAGAGCAGGCAGGGTTGTGAATGGGATGATTTCAGAGACTGTGCCATTGCAACTTTTTAGCATCAGGATAATATATTTCTCAGTTCTACAAGAAAATTCTGCTTAAAACTTTCTTCTGATAAAGGAAAATGCAGTTTTATTTTTACAACAAAAAAATCCAAAGCCCACTACTACCAACAAAGCAAACCCTGCTCAGTACCTGCAAAATGTAGCAAATTTCAGATGTTTCTCTTATAATTTGTTGGTTTATTTATTTTCTGTACTGCTTCTTAATGTTAAAACAGAATTCATTATATGTTTTATTTTGGAATGCAGTGAAGGGTATGTATGTAACATATGTACCAATATGTAATATATCTACCTTTCTTTTAACTCCATCTGTATGGTCTATTTGCATCAGTGTAGACAAGTAATCTAGTAATTTCATCAGTCAGATGTGTTGTCAACATAGAAATAGGCTGTTTCCCTGTGGACATCTTTCAAAATCTGTAACTAAATGTAATTGTTGTTTTCTCCTCAGAGTTAAGCATTTTTAAGGAAACTCAAAGGAGAAAAAGCTGTGGCCAAACTATTGTCATTTTTCACAGGTAAATTTATATTTTAGATTCTCCAGTTGGATTCAACTACCTCAGTCTGATAGGACCCTCAGCAGTAAAGAATGGCAGTTGATTTTCCTTGGCTGAGCACAGAAGTTGGGAGATTTCAGACATTATTAACTAGGAGGCATTCATGCATTATCTAACAGGCAGTTCTGGCTGTCCTCAGTTTAACTTTGATTGGGATAGAAGCTGTCAAGTAACTGTGGTCTTTCAAAACCAGATGTATATATGGGAGAGGTTTAGGAATTCCAGGTGGATAGAAGATTTTACCTCTCCCAGACGAAACACCAACTCTTTGTTAGAGTTCATTTCAGAAACTGCTCTCTCTCTTAGCAAATAGTACAATAACTGAGTCCTGGGGTGCATCAAGCACAGCATTGCCAGCCAAAGAAGGAGGTTGTCCCACTCTACTCTGCACTGGTGTGGTCTCACTTGAGAGCTGTATGCAATTTGGGCACCACAATATAAAAAATATATTAAGTTATTAGACAGCGTTCAGAGGAGGGCCAGGAGAATGGTGAAGGGTTTGGAGTGGAAGCTGTATGAGGAGCAGTGGAAGTCACTTGGTCTGTTCAGCCTGGAGAAGAGGAGACTGAGAGAAGATGTTATTGCAGTCTTCAACATCCTCATGAGAGGAAGCGGAGGGGCAAGAACTGATCTCTTCAGTCTTCTGACCAGTGACAGAACTCAAGGAAATATCATAAAGCTGAATCCAGCAAGGTTTTGGTTAGGTAGCAGGAAAAGGTTTTTTCACTCAAAGGGTAGTTGGGCACTGGAGCAGGCTCCCCAGGGAAATGATCACAGCACCAAGCTTGTTTGAGATCAAGAAGCATTTGGGCAGCACTCTCAGGCAGATGGTGTGACCCTTGGGGTGTTCTGCTCAGGGCCAGGGGCTGAACTTGATGATCCTAATAGGTCCCTTCCAACTCAGCATTTTCTATGATTCTATGGTATGGTATGTTTTAGCATACTAGCCTACTTGCATTATAGAATAAATATATGTAGATGTGTAGGTCTTCCTACCTGGAGAGAAAAAGTGTTGAATTTTGTCCTTTATTACAAGACTGTTCAAAATGCTGAATTTGTAAGACTGTATGCAATGGGATTTCTTAAAAAAAATGTCAGATTAAAGTTGTATTTTGTACTGACATCATTGGAAAGTCTGTGAGAAAGCTGGTATATCATATATTTTAAAGACTTACAAGGAAAAAAGAAACCAGGGCTTGCAGGTTCCTTGCTCTCATATTTACCTCATATAAGTTATTTGGACAAAATTCCCTAAACTCTTTACAAGGAACAGATTTCCTTATGATGTGATACAATCAATGAACAGCTTGCCCATACAGAAAATTAAAATACCATTCTACCTCTAATTAAAACAGATACCATCTAGAAGTGTATTGTTCTTGTTTCTGTAATGCATGAGGGATAAGGTAGTCAACAAGCTAAGTCTTGTAAGTCAAGCTATTCAACTGGGAAATTCTATTCCTTTGGTTGAAATTTCCTAGCTCATTTTATCTCAAAGCAGACTTCTCCCTTTCTGCTTTCTTTTTTATTTTTTGTTTGGCCTCTGAATTAAAAAAAAAAAAAAAAAAATCAATTCTAATTCTCTGGTTTACCCATCTATAATTTTCTTCAATGTTCTTCTAGAAAGTGTCTTATGTATAATCTTTCTGTCTAAAAGATTTTGTTTTCTTGTAGAATGCACTTGGAATAGGCAATACTTAAAGAGACAATCATAGCTGTGATACGTCAGCTAGTACCAAAGTCCCGATGGTCAAAATAGAAACAGAAGGGGGAAAAAAACCCTAAAAACAAACGTTCTCAGCCTTCTTTTCCAACCACTCCTCCTCACTCCTCCTCACTCCTCCACCCCTTCCCAGGTGCTTTTTTAAGCAATTATCTTCTCTGACTGTTCTGGTCAGCCTCTCGGTCACATTTGCTGTCTCAGAACCAGCCGCTTCTCTTGTTCTGTAAGCACACAATAAATCCCTTTCTCCTGAACAGTTTGTCTGTAGCTGAGTTACATGAACAACATTATAGAAGATGGTCCAGTGAGAAAGAAAGAATTACTTTTCAATGCTTATCAACTTCTCTCAGAAACTCACTTGGCTTTCAAAAGCAGTTTTAGTCAGTAATCCCAGTAAACCTCTTTTTCCAAGCAACTAGTTTTTGTTCTTTTGTCTTTGTCATCAAATTACGGGCAAAGGCCCAGTCATCTTGTCATAGAGACCTCTGACATAATAGAATGTGTTTGAAACAAAACCAAATTGCCACAAAAAGAAATGCATCACCCAAAACATCTATCTGACTTAGTAGATAATGGTATACTTACTGCATGGTTTTGCTGAAGTCTGTGCAAAAACTTTAATATTATTAAAATTTTTGCTTAATTCTCATTCAATGTTGTTCTATTAAGCATCTCTGGTTACCTCAGTTGAGTCTGAACACAGTAACACTTGACAGAGAGCACTTCTCCATTGCTGTAACTCCATGTGTCACGCCTGTTGTACATAGGCTTCCCACTCACTGACAGTTATTTGCCATTTCTTTGACAAATTCAGAATACAGGGCTCTCTGAGGGCACCATGAGATGGTACTCATTTCAGCTCTCCCAATGTTATATACTGAATATTTTCTACTAATGGACAATATGCTTTTGTTGTAGCTTGTATATATCTTCCTCAATCTGCTTGCTCTTACCTTTTCTATTCTTGTAGTTAATCAGTGTGCTCCAAAATCTGTGCCTAAGTTGCACAAACAGAGAGCTTTACAGGTCTACTTCCACTGTTTTAGCTTTGAAACTGCAAGATTCCATTTCACCTCCAAATGAATAAATAATACCTTTCATGATATGTGCAGCTTACTTGAACATGTTAAAAGGGTGCTGCAGTCTCAAAGAGATCAATAAA
The DNA here is from genome assembly GCA_013399895.1 of Serilophus lunatus. NCBI lineage: Eukaryota > Metazoa > Chordata > Aves > Passeriformes > Eurylaimidae > Serilophus > Serilophus lunatus. The sequence continues at coordinate 305,255 of VXBA01005487.1, forward strand.
GTTGTATCATCTACATGCAATCATTAAATAAAAAAGTGACAGTACAGCTCTTTTGATTAAGAAAAATAAACAAACTCATTTTTGTATTATAAATACTTTTTCTTGCCTTTCTCAACAGGCTGTTACGAATTTAGGATATGCCAAACAAAAATAATCCTGAATCCTTCTCCAAGTTTCTGAATTAACGGAGAGAATAAACTTAATGTTATTTGATTTATGATTCTTTTTTTTTTCTCAACCCAATCTCCAAAAAAAATAAAATACCAATTCTTGTTTTATCTAACATACTGCAAAGGTTGCGCTCTCAGATCTAAAAATCCTAAAATTTATGTTGTTTTTGTTGATTAGGCCCCACTGACTTTACGTATCAGGTTCTCATTGCAATCTTGTTTACTCTGAAGAACACATCACATTCCATTTGTGTTAAACTGGAAAATGGAAGTGAAATAAGCTTTTTGCTTTTTTTCCCTCAGCTTCTCTTTATGGAGTTGATTGAAAGTAAAAAATAGCAAAATTTTAAAAGGTCATTTCTTTTGATAATTTTGTAATTTTGGCTAGGGATAGTCATAACTCTTTTGTCATAACATTTTGTGTTGTGAAAAAAGTACTAGTTATTTTTAGAGACTTTTCCCACCACCTAAGTGTGATTTCTGTATTTCAAATAAGTTATCAGAAAATTTTCTTATTTTTGTCAAAACTTTTAATAATATTATTTGCTTTACTCTCTCTGCTAACAAGACTGAATTTAACATAATAAATAGATATTGCATCCAAATGCAAACTTTAAAATCAGATACACATCATTAACAGAGAGCAGAGGTGTCTGTCAAATTCATATTTAAAAAGTTCTTAAATTTTTTTATAAATTTTTTATTTGATACTGACTGTTGACCTTGAGAAATTTAAAGTTTCAGCCTTGAAAATGAAAGCCATGTTTGTTTTCCTGATTTATTGTGCTACTGTGCAGCTTGCATTAACCTACAGGGTTGTGAAACCTTCACTTTGTGCAAGGTTAGTATAATATTAAACTTAAAACATGTAACATGTAAAAGACAGAAAATAAGTCAAATTAAGAAATCTTGTATGTTGGCATTCATTCATGTTACTCCATCAAGATTTCTTCTACGTTTAAACTGATCAATGGCATATTTAAATTAGGATTTGAGATCACTTCTTTCATACTAGTAAGTTCAGTATATGCTAAAATTTTCAAAGTAAATGTAATGTTCAATTGAATTATGCAGTAAAGTAACTAATGTTCGTACTTGTTCTTGAAAATAGTCAGAGGTTAAAGCAAATGCAATCTAGAATGGATACAAAAGAGTTTGAACAGAAGCTCTTACAATCTTAACTTTTTCCCCAAATCCCTAGGACTCAGAAGGAATTTCTCTGTTCCTGGTCCACGCTTCAATATCCCGTTGACTTTCTTTCCCCGTGGATTTTTGTAAGAATAATTGAGGGCTTTTGCTCTCTCATCATACTGCAGGAAAAAAAAATGAGTATGCTTTTGCATGGAAAATATCACTGAGAAAATCTTAAAGAGCAATAAAAGTATAATTGGAAGTGGGTGGAAATGCAAAATTTCGAAAATAATAATTACACTCTTTTCTATCGGTATTTAATGCACTGGTTCAGAGTTCCTTTTCAAGGGCTGATTGAAAACTACCAACATAAACAAATGCTTGTATTCTTTTGCTCTGTATCAGCCCCATGTTATTGAGGTTATACAGTAAAGTATTTGAAAGTTAACACAAGGTATGACTCTTTGTCACTGTACATAGTCCAAGGACAATCAATGACTCCATATGAAAAATTGTAGTATACCAAGTAACTAAAAGCTATACTACCAAGCACTTAGGAAAAGAGTGGCTTGAGGACTGTGCAATCAATCTGAATTCTGACATTTCCAAATCTACCTTTCAATACTCTTACTTCTCCTACTTTTGCAGTAATGCAGTTCTTCCAGGCAGCTTGATGTGGCTGCTTTATACATGGCTTAGGAGTAGTAGAAACACAGTCTGGGAATGTGCCAGGGTGAATTTGGCATGCAGCCAATATTTTTTTCCTGAGGAACAGAAGTTAAGAGAAGACATTTCATTTCTTTGTACCTTCAGTCAAACTCAGCCCTGTTATCTTCACAGATTACTTCCCTTCATGCACCTCAGTCTGTTTCAAATAGCAGAAATGTGGATATTTTGAGAAACTTCTTCAAACTGGAATGTATTAGGCATTTTGAATATGTAAGCTGTAACAAGCTACTATTACAGTAGTCAGGAAAGGATTTTCTGATCTCAGGTCTTGTCACAAGAAAGAATGTGCTATTGACTATTACAAATAAACTAAAANTAGATTAAAAGACATCTTGTTTGATCCTCCTCTCTGAAACCAACTCTATAAAAATAGGTTTATTTCTTATGCAAACATGCAAGGCAAAAAGCTCCCATAACCTAAAGGGAAAAATCCTCTGTAGTTTCCTACACATAGGACATAAATGAGGGACTGCACATTCTTCAGCATATAAATGGAATTATCTTTTTGTAAGTTATATATTAGGCCCACTCAAAACCCAAATGCATGCACACACACTGGTGATAGCAGAATAGGCCTCCAGCTGCACAGCTTTAATAGAAGGAGATATGGAAGTTCGCTACAGGGTTTTATAACTGCTGTGGAACAGAGAGATTTTCACCTGCTGCTCAATGGCTGAGCTGCAGTAAGACATGATCATTAGGAAGGTATTAATACATATAAATATATACATGCATATAAATCTATACTTAAGCATGTAGGTTGTTTAAAATGCATTGGCAGAGTGACTGTAAAAGCATTATAAAACTTCCAAATTTAAGGGAAAAAAATTGAAGAAACCATAAAATTAATTGCCATAAAAAGTAGAAAGCCAGCTTATACAATGTTAAACTTCATACAAGACCGGAGATAAACTGGTAAAATGTAGGTTCATATGTTGGATCTGCTCATTCAGTTCTTTGCAAACCCTAAATTGTTTATGCCTTATAGAACACAGGAATGCGTGAAGTGACTCTTTCCCCTGACACCACTCTGTGAATACATTCAAACAAAGTTTCAATTTTCTTTATTGCTCTGAGGACCGCCATTTAGGGTTTCCGAATACTTGGCTACTGTTACATGTCAATGATCTTAAGAGATCTTTAGTAGTACTCAGAGGAAATACTCTGTTGCCTTTTTTTTCAACGATTGCATCCAATACCACATTAGCCGTTGAATCCTTGTTAGACACGGCCTGATCTACAAGTGTCCAAAATGAAAAATACCAGTAATTGCAACTAATGTTCACTCTTTCCTCAAAGAAGAACAAACCTCTATCCAGTAAGATTGTGAATTGGTGAGCTTTTCTTTTTAGCTTCATGTAGAACCATACACACTTTTGATGATGCATAAGTAGGTTTTATATTCCTATGGTTTTCAGCAGAGGTTCCTGTGTAACGGGTTTATATGTACTTTCTCTACCAAAAGCTAATGTGATTGGTTTTGTTTTCATAGCAGTAGGGGATTTCTAAAGAGCAGACTGCATAGTTCTCACTTCTGCAGTGACCCAGCTCCCTGAGGAGTCATGAGGTTTCCTAGAGGGCTCAGGTCTTCTTCATTGCCGGTTGTTTCTCCTGGGCTCATTCGAGAGGCTTTTTTCCAGCCTTCTTATTTATAACAAAAAAATGCACTTCTGCTAGCAGGTAGTAAATTAAATATTTTCCTGAGTTCACTTTAAACAGGGTATGAATGAAAAAGATAACGTGGGGTTTTTTTGTTTGTTTTTTTTGTTTTGTTTTTTGTTTCCATTTCTCTTCATTGGTTAGGATCATGTTACAATAAGAGGATGGCCTTAGAGTGTCAAACTTGCATTTAGCAATTACCTTCTGTAGACCTAAGTTGGAATCTTTCATACTACAGAGGAGAGAAGATTTAGTTTCATATGTTTATAATGTTTTGCTAATAGAAGGTATTTTGCTGTAGGCATGCTTATCTATTCTGAGTACTAGAATCTATAATAGTGAGTAGTAGTGAATTTGTTAGTTAAATTTAAAAAAAAATAAAATTTAAAAAACTCCAAAACTTCCAACCAAACAAAAACTCCAATAAAGTATTTTGGCAAAGGTAGAATGTTTTTATTGTTTATTAAAAGTGAAATGCAAGACTTAGCTGTAATAATAGTGAACCTATAAATTGCAATCAAACCTCATTAACAGTTAATATACAGTTTTTGTATGTGTGTAGCCAGTAAACTGCTAGCCCAAAGAACTAAATAACACTCATAAAATGAATATTAAATTAAATAAGATATAGAGTATACACTGAATGGGTTTGATGGCTTTACTTCAAAGCTTTCATCAATATGTTGTTTTTAGGGGTTACATGACCTTCTTTTCTGGTCTGTGCTAAAGTGAGAAGGTAAGTAAGGAACTGTTCTGATTCTAATGAAAGAAAATGTTAAATTTGCCATTTGATTTCCACATAGGTGACTTTCTGCTGTGACTTCCTGTAATACTCTTATTGTGGCTGGTCAAGACTGGGATCAGTAAAACTATTATGAATTAGTTATCATCTTTTCAATGTCATGTGAGCAGTCCAGTTGTTAAAGTTATTATGTCATCAACATCTGTCACCAGGCTCTGAAAACATCTCCAACAATCTCATATCCAATATTAATACCTGTTTATTGAATTCTGGGGAAATATCATGAGAGATGTAATTCAAAACCATCATTTTAAATTCTTCTTCTTTTTAATCTTGGCAGATGCTTAGGCTTCATCACCATGCTGCTTGTCATTTCAAACAGACATAGCCTTCATAGAGGATGAGAAAAATACATTATCTGTACCAAACTTCTTCAGCATTTTTAAAATTAAAAAGCTAGGGAGTATTAAAAAAAAGGATAATTTTTTTAATTAATAAGTATTTCTCATCTAAAATGCCTTTCAGAAAAGGAGCAAGTTAAGGAAGTACTGAAAGAATGAATTGGAGATTCACAGGAGGAAGAAAAAAAATCTCAGGTTTCAATAAATAAAATAGCTACTGGAAATCATATAACACTTGCAATCATCTTATCCTTGAAAAAATAATAATGCTTCTTGATCAAAATAGTCTGTCATATTTAAAAAGTAAAACATGAATCTGTGGTAAAAAAAAAATAAAAATAAAAACTAGACAAAAAAAACCACACACAAACAAAAAAACCCCAGACATACAGGCAGCAAAAACAAACACTAATATCACCTTCTAGTAAAGGATGATAGGCAAGTAATAGGCATATCTGACAGTCACAAATTATCAGCTCAAAAATTCCTAGCAAATCATTGCAGTTGTCTGAAAATACACTTAGTGCTTCAAACTGTTAGGTTCATGTGAAGTACTCCTTTAAAATTACTGTCTTTGGAACAAAAGAATGAGTTAGGTGCCCAGATCTGTACAACTAAATTGAAGCTATTAAAAAAAAAAAATGATGGTCAAAGAAGTCAGACACTGATGGATTCCTGGATGATATTTAAACATTCATAAAATGTTTAACTCCATTTTATAGACATACACAAGGGCTTTATTACACTGTTATGGCAGGAAAACAGATAACAGTTCTATTATAAGTCACACTTTGGACCCCACATTTATTTGTGCATGAACACATCCTTACATGCACATTTAGAGGCAAATGAATGAATGTTAGAGATTTTCTCGTTCAGCCTAAAAAATCACATATATTTTCAAATATGATAAGACAGTAATTTTTCAGAGAATTATCTCATCTGAAAAGCCTTTTTGGAACTATTTGACCTAGAAAGATTTTCATAAATTCCCTTTTTTCAAAATAGTGTCTATTCATTTTCTCTTTTCTCAAGCTGCATCTTCAGCTGCTCTATACAGGAAAAAAACACTCCAACATTAACTACAAGAAAATAGTATTATTAACCTTAAAAGATTAAGGATTGGCAATTAGCTATGTACATAATGCCCCTATTATTGTTAAAGAGTTGGAGAAAGTCAGTGATGTTAATATTGAACCGTTTTCCAAGAGTATTCACGTAAGATTAAATAGCGAAATCATACACATATGTGACTGAAGATAACTACAGGAATATTTGTGGTTTACATCTTACATTCCCTGAAGGGGTGCCTCCCGCCTACTCTACCTGATATTGCAAGCAATGGAGGTTGAGGAATGATGACTTACTAACGCATTAAAAACAGTGACACAACGTGACGCTCCACTTCCAGGGGAAAAGCACACAGCTGTGAAGACTGAAATAGGCTTTTCCTCCTGCCACTCCCCATCTGCCCACACAGAGGATCCAAGCTGGAATTGCCGGGGTTGTACAGAGTAGAAACGAAGGTCAGCCCAGGAAAAATGCAGACTGCAACCATGATTCTTGCAGACTTTAACAGATTGATGCTGGGTATCTCTTTGTCGTGTTAAGGGTTATAAAAACAAAGTGTAATCCCTAGCTCTTGGACTATTCCAAAAAGACCATGAAAGTTAGACCTCTCCACAAGCTCATACTTTTGTTTAGGACTCTGTGAGTCCCAGAAACCCTGTGAAAGTTACAGGTATTGACAGTAACTGCAGAATGTCTCTGCCAATTGGGCAACTATTTCCTAGTGTCAGTACAGATACACTCACACAACAGTGGAATATGCACCAGGTGTAGGGTATGGTGTACCCAGGATGTTATCAGAAGAACAAAGGTTTATAAAACTGCGGGTTTGTACACTCTCCTGGAGCAAATGCTTCATCTATTTCTCTAAAGCTTCAGTTCATTTTACCATAAAGTAAATAATGTGAGGTATGATGCTGGGGTGGTGGATTTGTGACAGTTACCTCTTCCACTACCATTAATAATACTATATTTTGAAATATCTGATAAGGGCCACTATTTGAACTAGTGGAGGCTGTGAGTGCATGAAAAAGAATGCATCCACTGCAGGGGCTCCTCTCAGTGTGAGGGAGTGGTGAACTGTCAGTGCAGCTTGATTTTAGACAAGCCATTCTGTGAACAAACCAAATGAACTCTAGACTGTTAGACTTATGACTTTTCTTCTCTATTAGATGTCCTGAGCTCAGTAAATACATCTCACCTGCTGTCTCCTGCAACACCTGGACATAAGAAATACGTGACACGTGTAGTCCAGAGTGATCCTGGGAATTGTCTGGAAGACAACAGCAAAGCTGAATATGCAACAGATGAACTTTATTTGCCTCACCTTATTAGCAGGACGAGTCACAGTACCTGTTTTTCACCTGACATCAGTTTTCACGGATTTTCTAATCACACACCTTTCTTTCTTTTTTTTTCTTTTTTTTCTTTTTTTTTTTTTTATTCCCACCAGATTGGATTGTCTGACAGGCTGTGCCAAGCTTCACAAGGATCCCTGTGCATGCTCTTCAGAATGATATTTAGACATGTTTCCTGGTATCTCCCTGCACATCCAAGGCTTTGGTAACTTGCTTCTCTCAGACCTCCACATTTCTCTCATATCTCCTAGCTGGTCTAGAGAATACAAGGGGAAGTACACTTTTCTGTTTAAGTATTTTGCAGCACTATGGGTAGAAGTTGGATATAAAAACATTGGAGTTCCTGTATCTTGAGGATAGGTTCATCACAGCTGTAGTAATTAAATGCACTAGTTTGCATACGACCACTACAAGTCATCTTTCCCCACAGACAAAATTTAAGGCTAAAAGAATGCAGTTTTCTTAAAACATTGGTTACAACAATACCAAAAAAGTACAGAAAAGAGTAACGCAACAAAATGTGTGATGAAGGCTATATTTAACAATAGTCACATTTTGTTCCTTAGCATTTTGGCTAGATTCCACTCCTTTTTTTGTTAAGTCAAGCAGGAATCTCCTTTGAATTTAAGGTAGACCTCTCTTCCTCCTATTTTTTCAGGCTTTTGCTGTTCTCCTCTCACAGAAATGGGTAAGAAGGGGAAAGGATGTGTCAACCATAACACAAAAATATACTAAGCTAGACTGTCCAAACTTTCACTTGTGTTTTGGAAGACTTTGCTTCCTGGTTTGTGAAATTTGGCACCGAGAAGCTTCATTGTCATTCTCTTTTCTCCATGTTCTTAAAGTTCTCCAGTTAACATTCCTATTCAACTTCTTCATTAACGCATTCTTGGGCTTAGGCGTTTTTTGGGGTTGTTTTTGCTTATGTCTATTTCTGGAAACATAATCATAAAACCTTATTCTTTGTATTAAAAGAAATATAAAATGAATAGACTTCTTTTCTGTAATCATTCCCTTTCTCAATATCACATGGTTGAATTTGCAATGAGATCCATCTTTTTTAAGACCATATCACAAGATAAGATCTAAAGGTTACCTGAGAGAATAGAACTGGTGGACAAACAGATAGGTCAATCAAAAATAATAGTTTTCCTGTGGGAGGAGAGGGAGTTGTAGGAATAGAATATTCTCAGAATGCATTTGGTAGCTTTTGATCCACTGTAGTTCTTTCCATTAGCAGACCATAACTCTGATCTTTTATAGACTAGAAAACCATGCAAAATACAAAGAAAAGTAGTAAATAGGTGGAATACTTTTTAATACAGGACTTCCCATGGTAAACATGGTAGACAACTCGGATGAATCAACTCAACTTTGTCTTGAAGCTTAAGTGTACTTAGATAAGTTTCAATCATTGAGTCTTTCAAGATAATTGTAACAGAAAAGAATTCTTTCTACACAAGATGGGATTTTATTCCCTGAAAGTTTTCTTCCAGCTGTTTCTGAAGATTGTTAGAGTATTGTAGCTAAAATGGCAAACATATTATTTTAAATAGAAAGCTTATGTGGTTTTTACCACGTTTCATGTTTAGAAATTGGCAGAAGCCAGTTAGAAAATTAATGTTTTTATAGCTATATTTGTTTGCAAGGGGATTAGGTTTAATGGATTCTCTAAGTTTTAGCTGCCTTAATTCAAAACATTATTTCCCCACAAGCAGAAGCACAGTATCTTACTCTTGGATATTGCCCTTCATAGCCAAATATATCAGCCTAAGCCCTTTATGATAAAGTCATATGATAAATGCTTATAATATCCTTGCTGCAGGGCATTTCTCCCCAAAACCAGACTGAGGCAGACATCTGGGAAAAGTAATGCCTCAGGCTGGTGTAGTTACATCCGAGACAGCACATCTGTAAAGACAAAGCTAGTTTGCTGACACAGTTACTGAGGACTCAACCATGCCAATAATACTTCTTGGTTGGGTCAAAGAGCAAAAAGCATAAATTGTGATTCATACCAAAAGTCAGTCTCAGAGGAGCAGAGATTTGTCTCTCACTAGCTTTCAAATAGAAAAGCAGAGGTGACAATTCACCTTGTTTTGATCTCCAAAACCAGATTAATCAGCTATATCACCCTATAAACCAGGAGACGACATTTTTTTAAATTTACCTTTGTGACACATGAGCAATAGGGTAAGATCTAAGCCTATGCCTGCCTTATACTTGGGGTCCGAAAAAAATATTTAGTATGCATCTGGATAAAAACACAGTAATAAATATGCATGTAGTTTCACGCAGGAACTAATGATTTTGATTTTACAATGCTCATGGAAAACAATAGTTTTTGAATATTGTCTATCTGGATGATTTATATTTCATGCTAGTTCACAAAGGACTCTAGTTAGTATGTGATTTATGGTTGGAGGAAAATAATTATCTGAAGCCTAGCCGAAGGTAGGCTTTCAACACATTAATAATACATTAGCTAATGTTTCTCTCTTGGCATTGCCTATGCAAATTTCTATTATCATAATAAAATTGGCTGTTTATTTTAGATTTGAGACAGCTTTAGCTGAGAACATCTTTTTTATCAGATGTCTTGATTAAATACTAACTTCCAGTTCCCTGATAAACCTTTAACCAGAGTTTTTCCTGTAGTGTTAGATGGTATTTGGTCAGGAAAGTAGAAGGAGAAATAGCTTGCCATGCTAAAATCTTAGAGGACCTCTCTGTGCTCCTCTTTGGCAAATGTGGTGAAAGTCTATCTTGGCTGGAAACTTCAAACACTGACAACCATCACTAGAAAATCGTTCATGAATGTGAATCACCCATGAACAGAGGACGTACAAAGTCAGATTTAAAATATATACTGCCTAAATTTGTTCCTTTTATCAAGCAAGCATAGGTGAAGACTATTTTATTCAAATTAATTCCTTTCTGACAGAGGAAAAATGGCAATGCATATTGTCTGTTCAAAATAGTATTATATTTGATTGCATTTATGTTAGGTAGATCACAAATTAACTTCTCTGCTTGAAATAATTTGTGACTTGATTACCTGCTAAAGATTTTTTTAAAGACATATCAGAAATCACATTTTAGAAAATACATGAGGCATTAGTTCATGGCAATGTATTCTTCAGATGGAATGGTAATCAATCTTCGCTGCCACTGCCCATTGAATTTGTATCTGTTGAGTTTCTAAGAGTATTTGACTTCCTGAGATTGCTGAAGAGAAACAGGATAAAGTATTTGCGGCGACTTCTTTGGGGAATCTTCCTTCACAAGTTGTGACTTTCTCAGCAAATGCAGTATATATATGTCTTATGAACATAAGAGTATTTTTGTGAGGAAGTAACAAGACAGTTTGTCTGTATTCCCATGATTCAGAGTGGCTTTGCTATGCATTTGTGTGACAACCTGCCCATGGGGCTCCCATGCAAATGAATATTTGATTATTCTGACTGGTGGTATCAAAAGCAGCTGAAAATAAACACCAGACGGATTATTTTAAAAGCTCAGGCTGGCTAATTTAGACCCTGTAGAATGACAAGGAAAATCCTTTGTATTTGACACATATTTTGCTTATCTCATATTGAATTTTTGTTATAATAAAACAAATAATAGCAATGCCATTCATAACTGGATTATAGAGAAAAATATAAGAACAATAATAAACAATTGGGTAAAAATCTGTTGCAAATTGCTAATAGCAATATGATTATTATAAATCAAAACAATTTTCCATGCAAGTTATATGATAAAACAATATACTCAAGAATAAATGTCTGATCAGCTTTGGACACAATCCTAAACATCCACTGGAGTGACTATGTGACTAATGTTACTGTTCTTAAACAGATGGGTTCACCAGTATTGAGGCCATGCTGCTGAGGACGCAGCTGTGCTGGGCAGGGCACGTCTCCAGGATGGAGGATCACCTCCTCCCTAAGATTGTGCTCTGTGGTGAACTCATCACCGGCTACTGCAACAGATGAGCCCCAAAGAGGAGATACAAGGACTCCCTGAAACAGTATCTCAGTTTTGGTTATACTGACTGCCATCAATGGTCCACTCTGGCCTCCAATCAAGAGACGTGGAGACACACCATCCGTAACGCTGCTGCCTCCTTTGAGAATGCACGTAGAATCAGCCTTGAGGAGAAAAGACAATGCAGAAAGAACCGTGCCTTGCCAATACCGCCTAAGGAGACTTTCCACCAGACTTGCCTGTCCCACATTGGCCTTTTTAGCCATCAGCACACTTGCAGTCAGCGTGGGTAGAGCCCTTCTCTTATCTTCATTCGCGAAGCCTAGCCATGAAGATACCTCTTACTACAGAGATTGAAAACTAAACAGTGCCCAGGAATGCTTTGTGTTCTGAAACTGCTGTTCTTTTTGAATTATATACAGAACAATCCTAAAAAAACCCCAAAACAAACAAACAAACCACAAAAAAACCCCAAAACATCAGTTCTATCTCAATTTGAGGATACATACAATTTTTCTCAGATCCTACAAGTCAATTTTTGTGTAACTGAGGAATGGTGAAGTGGGGACAGAAACTGCATGTGAAAACAGCTCTACAAACTTACAAATTTTCCAGTGTTAATCTATATGGGAAATGTCTTTTTGTCAATTAATTGAATAGGATTATGTACTTTCCTAGTGGGCAATTGAAAGAAAATGTTCCTTTTCTTCTCTGATCCTTCAAGATCTTTCTGTACTTTAAACAATTGCTAGTCTCATTTTGAACTAAGCTTTTGCTTAATATGTTGCAAGGTGTCTTGGAAGAATTCTCTTGTAAGCATATTCCAGTTTTCTTCATAAAACCAAAGATTTTTCTGTTTTGACGTATCATTAAAACAAATATTAAGGAAGAAGTCATATTCTGCCCAAAGTAGGAATTCAAACTCATAATAGCCTTTTGACATTTTACTAGAAATACCAAGGAAGCCACACTTATATACAGGCTAAGTATTTTTATCTATTCCTTTTTATGATCTTATCTTTTATGAAAAAAATTGCATGATTATAAAGAAGTTTTTACTTGGCTAAAAATAATGCAGAATCTTGCACCTAGCAGTTGCACCAAAATATGGATAGTTGGGAGAGTTGATAGAAAATAAAAGGACATGTAAACTTTGATCTGTTTCACTAATTACTATTACTAAGGCAAAAAAATTCAGAGCAAAGTAAATAATGAGTGTTATGTTGGGAGAAGAGAATTTTCTAGGCCTCGTAATTTTCTTGGTCTCATAATTTTCACACTCAGACTTGGATGCAAAGCTAAAAGCAGTCAATGAAGATGCAAGAGTCTTTAGATCATAATATTAAGATTCTGTTTTGTTATTTTTAAATGGAATGCTATACCTAGTTGGTGGTGGGCTAGCAAAAATACTTTAGTACCCAGTAGTACCCTTCAGGTCCAGGAACACCTGGTTACTGGAAGACAAGGTCATGCTAAAGTCTTTTCTTCTCCAGGCTGAACAACCCTAACTTTCTCAGTCTCTCCTCATGAGAGAGCTTTGTCGCCCTTCTGATCATCTTCATGGCCTTGCTCTGAACCCGCTGGATGCAATATGCCAGGTAATTATATAAAGTTACACTTCATCCAAGAACTGCAATCATTTTTCTAGATTGTATCTTTCCTATTTGCTGCAAGACGTATCTCCAATATTGTGTATTGATTTTGAAAATCTGAAATAAATGTAGCAAACTTTCAATTACAGAATATTTCCTTGTCCCAGTCTGTAACACACTGCATACTGCAAATTCCTATTTCATAAAACTTCAGGGCAATGGTGCAATAGAATGCAGATATTTAGGAAGAGTTCATGAAGCTTCCGTTAAAATTATCATACCAATCAAACTTTTTCCATTGGAAAAATAAAACCTTTTTCCATTTATGAAGTACAATTTCATATAACAATAGTACTGCACTACCTTGATCCGAGTTTTTCTGAAGTAGGTTAGGTTCATTCTTGTCCACCCCTATTCTACATGTAAAAAAAGCAAACGTGAGAAATTTCTAAGGGTTTGTTTGTTTGTTCCTAATCTCTCCTAAACATTATCTGTTTTCCTCAGAAGTCATTCCTTTGCTAGAGCCACCTCAGTGAGCAGTAATTAAAGCCATGGTCATCACCTCGGAGTGCACAGAATGTCTGTCATCAACTTCAGATGGACCTGTGCCCTTTTGCCTTTTTTTTTTTTTTTTTTCTTTCCGCCCACTTCTGCAGTCTATATGTTTGTTTCATTAAGTTTGTTGTATTAACACAAGGCTTCAGCTTTTGCTGGTGGGCGTCTACCCGTCTTTCTGAATACACGAGGCTTAAAGATGCCTTCCTGAGCAGCGTTTCAGAAGGTATCTGCCACTCGAGCCGGAGATGCCGCGGCCGCAACCATCCGCCAGCCTGGAGAAAAGTGGGTAAAACGGCCAAGGCCGACGACAGCATCTGGTCGCCTCTCCGTGTCATGTCCCAGGGCGCGGGGGTCTCCCAGGACCAGGAGACCCGCGCCACCCCCCTCGGTCGCCGGCCCCCGGCGGAGGGAGGGTCGGTGCTGGGGGCG
>VXBA01005487.1:319213-377966 GCA_013399895.1 Serilophus lunatus
CGGCGGCAGCCGCTGCCTGGATGCCAGGAGCGCCTCTGGAGCCAGCGGCCGGCGGCACCCGGGAGGGCCCGGGGGAGGAAGAGGAGAAGGAGGAGGAGGTGGCGGAGGAGGAGGAAGACTCCGAGCGCGGAGGGGAGGAAGCAGGCTGCGCTGGCCATGGCCTCCAACTTTAACGATATAGTCAAGCAGGGATACGTGAAAATCCGCAGCAGGAAGCTGGGGGTGAGTTTTCCCTTCGTCGGCCCTGCCTGGGGTGGGGGCGAGGCGCTAGCGGCCGCCTCGCCGGCCTGGGGGGCGGCGGTGCCCCGGGTTGGGGCCGCCGGTGCGGGGCACGGCGACCTGCTGCTGCTGCTGCTGCTGCCGCTGCCGCTGCCACTGTCACCGGGGCTTGGACTTTGCTCCCAGCTCCGTAGGGGTCGGTGGGGATGCGCTGACATTGCGTCTCGGGGAGAGCCGGCTGCTCCCTTCGCCGAGAAGGCGCCGCTCCTCGTTTCTTTCTCAGCGATCGCCTGCCAGGGTCACTGTCCGCGAAAAGCTGCGTTACGTCCGCCAGCCCAGGCCGACGATGACATCCCAACTGAGCGCTCCTGCCTCCCTCACTTCCCCTCCCAGCGCAGTGCCCCGTCCCCTCGCACTGCTGCCTTCGGCAGGGGCTTGGTTGGGGAGAGGAGGGCGCAGGCAGGATCTGTGAAAAACTTTGTGCACAGATTCTCCCTCCCTCTCTCCGTCCCTCTCCCATTTTGGAGAGACATGTCTTCAGTCGGGGCAGGGTCCGAAAACACTGGAGGCTAGTACCAGGGCAGCCCAATAGTAACTGAGAAAAGCGGGCGTGGAGAAGTGGTGGTGCTCCTGCCCCGGGGAATGGGAGCTTGCAGCGGGCCGGAGACGGGCGGGGAAGGAAAAAGATGACAGCCTCATGGACCAAAACGCAGATGCAAAGACCGACAATGATAGAAACTAGAGGCGGTCCCTTGGTTGAACGTGGCCGGTCTCGATACACACCGGGATGCTCAGCGACACCGTGTTACCAAATTGATCATGGGCACATTCCATGACGGGGTGTAGCAAACCTTGAAAAGGCAGAAAAGTTGGAGCAGAGTTTGTGCAGGGTTCAGGATTTTCCAAACTTCAATCGGTCATCGGTTTGGGCTTTCTCCTACTCTTTGTGTCTGAGAGAATGAGAAAGGTTGCTGGCTTGCACAGCTACTGGTGTTTCCAATAATTAAAAAAGATCCAAGTCCCTGTTGGCTCAAGACTAAACCTAGCTGGGGCTGAGAGGAGGCCTGGGGTTCTTCTTTGGGTTCAATCTTCATTTTTTTTCTTTAGGTGTGCAGAAAAGTGTAGGGTCTCTACCTGCTTTCCCTTCCGGGAAGGTGTGCTGCCTCTGTCCCTGTTTTCTCTGAAACCTAACAGAGCAGAGATCTTGCCCTTCTCCAAGCTGTGCTCTTGGAGCTTATCACGGTGCTAATATTTATCTCCTTTTCCCCCCTTCTCCTTTTGCCCCAGATGCCGTGGACACAGTGTGCAGGATGGTGCGACACTAATCATAAATTGACCTTTGGAGCGCTTTGGTGCCTTGGCAGGGCTGTTATTCTGAAAGAGCACAGGAAAGTTAGGTCTGAACGCTTAATTGCCCCAACGCCAAATGTTTGACACATGATGTAAATCCAAAGAGAATCAATGCTCTTATTAATGATTTTGAAACCCCGAAGTCACTCTATGCATCAGTCAAGCATTAGTCTTATCTAAAGGAGCAATTTCAAAGCTTAATTTGTTTCTGGCAGTCCTCTGCTTAACCTTTGCACATCAGTTTTTTTCCCAGCTCAGCAGTGTTACTAGATGGGCCCAACACAAAACGGACAGATCATGGTATTGCATCACCTTGATGTTAGTAGTTGGGAACAGAGTTAATCTGTTTGATTTGCAAATCTGTATTTGAAGAAATATTAGTGTCCTTTAGGTGTGAAATTGCATATATGTGTATCTCTATGTATGCAAATATTGTTATATACCAATGAATACAGAGTTCATATCACATTAATCTTGGATACTTGCTGACTTGTGTAAAAAAATTACGAAAATAGTGGTATTTCATTGCAGCACATCTGAAGTAGCTTGGCTATTCTGTTTTCAAGATGTCAATCTTATTTTTTGAGGAGGACATATAACTCCTTTTTGTGTGTGGATATTATTCATGGTCGTAATGATTATTGTACTTCTACACTAAGCAGAAGGGAAACAGTTCATACAGTGTCTATGGAGGATTTTCTCCTACTGTGTAAGGGTGACAATTCAGACTATACAGCCTCAGGCAGGTGGTAGTATAAGCTTAAATATGACATATGGAAATGCACGTCTGAATAAATCTGTTAAATACAATGTAAAATGGATTATATTTTATAGAAAATAGCATCAAAATTCAAATGAGTGTGATGGTTGAAAGGTATGAATATGTGTGTATATATCCATAGCTAATTGGATTCTTGTGGCTGAATATCCAAATTAATGTAATTTTTATTCACCAAGTGAAACATTAAAGGTTTGTATTTTTTCCTTTGTATCTGTCTCCAAGTCCAAACCTTAATGAATTACACTGGAGCTGTCATAATGTAGGCGAATACATCAGTTTTCAGGGGATATAAACGTCTGTTAGCAAATGAATATTTTTAGCATCCAAAAATGTTGAAAGAAGAAGAGAGAGCTATGGTTTCTGGAAACTAAAGCTAAGATAATTTTCAAATGTGTCAGTAGAACTTTTACTGATTATGTTTCATTCTTATATATTGGAAATTACTGGAGTGGGTTTTTTTCATCATAATAGTCTACATTCTTTGGATATTTCAAAGTTTTCAGAAAAGTAGATTGATTACGACTTGGAGAGCTAAGGTGACTTATGCCGATTTTAGTGCTAGACTTGGGCAATAAAACTAATTCTAACTTTTAGGCTGGTAGCCAGTTCATTACAGAAATTCTTCCAATGCAGCTTTTATTCTGTCTTGTTCTGTGACTGAGGGAGCCCTGGCTGGGAATCAAATGGAAGGTACTTCAATAGTGTATTTTGATTTTATTGGAAAAAAACCCACAAGAACAGCTTTGATTTGGGGTAAAGTTTTTCATAAAATTTAGTTTTCCAAGAATTTAATTTTCAGTAATCCAAGTAAATCTTTGTTTAATTGTAAAATAGAAAATATTTATTGTTATTTTTAATAGGCATAACACATTTACTTTTGACCTTTTACAGCTACACCTTGCATTAAGAACTTCTGAATATGTCTACCTACTCCTCAAATAACTGCAAATTATATTCATAGTATGCATTAGTACTGTCTTCAGTCACAGTGGATGGACAAAAATCCATTCTGAACTGTGCAGTCAGGACTTGGAGCTGTTTTCCTGTCAGTAAGTGATTCTGTTCAGAAGGCTGATTTGAAGACCAAGATGATGCCTAAATCTTGATGAAAATATATGGCAAGAAGTACTGTGAGAATATACCCTTACTTTTCCGTTTAGTGATACTTGATCGTTAAGATTTTTTTGTCTGCTTTTCACCTAATCCTTGAGTGCACATCAACCATTGCATTTGCATCTTAATGATTTCTGTATGTTTTCTGACAGTCCAGTATTTTCAAATAGACCTCAATGTTCTGATACCTTTGAGTGTTAAAGTAGCTTCTTTTGTTGAAAGGTCAGATAGTCACCTGAGAAGCTTTCACCCTGTCTGTTGTTGGATTCCGAAATGTGGGAATGGAGATACCAGGACATGAAAAGACCTCCAGCAAGTTAGACCACTTAGCTTATCTCCTTACTTTTGTCAAGCATGAACTGTACGTGAAACTTTCCTCTGGTGCCTTGAAATTTTAAATATATGTTGAAGGTTATGTAGTAGACAAGTTCACATGTATACATGATATCTTCATCGAGACATCACAGTATCTTTGAAACTTAGAAACTGTAAATTAAACACCTTCATAAATTTTGTTTCCCTGCAGCCTAAACATGCCTTTCCTTTCAGTGCCCTGGCATTCCTGCACTGTGATATTTTGCTTTTCTCTAATGCTACATAAAGGAAATACCTCATTCTTGTAGCCATTATATTTGACCTGTGTGACCCTCCTTTGAAATAAATTTGATTGTAATGTGGTGTGCTGTTCAGATCAGAATAGGTCATTTGTGTAGCATGGCACAGGACTGTGCTGCCTTTGTTCCTTTGGAATCTTTCATACTTGTGTCACATTAAAATTCATATGACACAATTTTATACTGCACTGGCTGTGCTTATAGGCTGAAACTTTCTTGTAGCAGATCGGAATCCCTTTGTTGCCTCCTAATAAACTAAGCTGCAAGGATTTCATGCCTTGTTGGAGTGCTGTTTCTTAGAAGAAAAACAATTTGATGTCACATTAGAAAGTCTAATTAAAGACGAGCATTGTGTCACTTCGATAGTCTTGTTTTGACCCATATCAACCTTCAAAGTCATAATCCTATTGTTTGTTTGTTTTTGTCTTTTTTTTTTTTTTCTCATGCCTTGGCTTGGTCACCGAACAAAAGAATCCTATCTGATGGAGAATTTTCACTCAGCTGATGAATGATTACTGATTTTTCTGTGTTTCTACATACTAAGTAGAATCATTTTCTGAGTGGTTTCGTTTACACTCTAGTACAGCTATTCAAAGAGGAAATTGTACCTGCCAGTCAGTGTTGATTGAGTAATAAATAGCAGGTTGCTCTTAGCCACCAAATGAGAAATTTTGCCATATAACTCCTGCTATTTTTAACCATACTTTTAGGTCATTACAGGTACCTTTTCTGGAAATGAACATAGTGTTTCTCCTTCTGCTGCTAACCCTATCTTCAGTCAGTCAGCACTAACAATGCTATGTATATGAGCATGTGATTGCAGCTTGGTTCCTCTTGAAATAATGCAGTATGTGTCTTACAAAATCCTAACATTTAATTGATATTGTGTGTATATTTAGGGTGAAGAAAACAAAGGGACCTGCAAAATGTCCTGGATTTGAGATTACACTGATTGATTGCAGTGGCTCTGCAAGTGGGTCATGATTAATGTAGAGGGCAAAGTAAAGTTTCTGCTATTTCTTTGAGTTGCCATAGCATATTCTAAGAAACAAACAAACAAACACTTTAAAAAGTACAAGCAAGTAGTGTAGCCTGGAGTGGATATCCTTTCCATAGATTATTTTATGTTCTTATTTATGGGAAATCTTCTCAGCTTGTTTGAAAGCACCAGGATTGCTTTTTATGCAACTGCATCCTAACTGATGATGTAAACTATGAAATATGTCTCGGAACATGAAAATAGTTGAATGAAACTAGAAAACCTTAATTCCAATTCATAATGAATTTAATTTTTATAAAGCTTCAGATGGATAGGATTTAGATTGCAGATTCCTTCCATATAAAGAAGCTTCTTTTCCGTGATAGTTCAAGACAACCTTAGCTACAGAATTAGAAGGATTTCACTGTAATCCATTAAAGAAACTAGTCACATTCACTGTATAATACTGAAAATATCATTTAAAATACCAATAATTACTACTTTCCGTACTTCTTGCTACATTTACATGAATGGATTGGAGAACTAAAAGGGAAATACATGGATTTCCAATTTGGTCATTATGGAAAGAACAATCATTTTGAAGTTCTGACCAGTAATTATTGATTAAGCATATTGTACAGGAAATTGAAAGAAATATTTTGCAGCCACAGTAACCAAGGAGATAAAGTCCAACAACTTTTTTTTATTATTATTTGTGTTTAAAGCAACTTGTGAATCAGCCTTGTGGTAAGCACTTTGGAGTTGCCGTGTTTCCTCGTTGATTTTCTTGATGTGCTTTTCCACCTCTTAATTCCCAAGAGGTGCGATAGCCAAAGGTCTGGTAATTTTGTAATGGATGGCACTTACTTAAAGAGACAAATAGTTCTCTTTTGTAGATAGCATATCACATCCATGTTATCGATGGATTATAGATGCTTCTATTTTTACTCTTGTGTGTAATACCATTAGCCTCAGTGAAATTACACCTTAGCTGTATTAAGATTACACAGAGAAGTGTTTGTACAGACTCTCTCTCCCTTTTGCTTGCATATTGTGAGAGGGCAAAATTTTATTAAGGATTTATTTATATCTCCTGTAGAGGTGATGCCCTTCTGTGTTTTCGTTTAGAAGTCTATCTTTTTTGTCCTGTGATGGACATTAAAACCTGGTGAAAAGATCCAGTGAAAAGACCCTGAAGTCAATTTAAGGAACATATTAACTTTGGTGGCTTTGGTTCAGAGTCCATGTGGGAACATTAACTGCATGTATAGAACATGAATTTCCTTGTTTTAAAATGCCCTTCAAATCCAACTCAAAGGAATAGTCTTTTCTCATATCAGTAATTATGGAAGGAACATTCTCTACAATATACAAGGAATTATTCATGTAATTCCAGTAGTGAGTTTTCTTCCTAGTTTTTTAGAAATAATCTCTCTGCGAATCATTCATTCAGATTTTTGCAAGCAGTGCAAAATGCTTTATAGCTGTTGCCTGGCAACAACATATTCGGGCAACAGCCTATGTGAGTCAGTTGTTAGCTACACAATTATATATGTGACTGTGTATAAGGAAAATATTTTAGATAGGTACTAATGAGACATTTCAAAAAAGCACACTATGAAACTATCTTTTAAAAAAAGTCAAATAAAGGTTTTGGTGTCTGGAAAGTTTGTCTTTGTTTTAGGTTGTGTGAAAGATCAGTTGGTTGAACAGCTTTTCACAAATGTCATGATGTAGTTAATATACTTTTATTCAGTCTTAGCAATCAATGTAAAATATTCGCTTTGTTGAAGATGAAAAATACTTTCATATGTATGGATTCTGAATTACATTCCTCACTGTTCTTTAAATTAATAATGTGTTAGTTAACAAAAATGTAGATGTTTTACCATATACTGTAGCCTTTCATATTTAAAATAATAATTGCAAATTTTGTACTGCATTTCCTGTTTTTAATCTTTTCAACTTGCAGTGCAGTCCAAAGATTCAAAAAGATCTTGGTGAATTGTAATGAATATCGTTTGGCTAAATTTTTTTCCCAGAGAAAATACATACTTCTACTCTAAATACCATGAAATTTCTTGAAGAAGGTCAATAAAGAAAAACAAGGAAGCCTTTTAATCCTGCAGAGTAGGTTTTAATAGAATAGGACAAAATTGCAGACTTATAAAATAAGTTGAGTGACAGTAGAGTGTGTGCAGTAACTGTATCTTGACACCTGTGTCACATAAACGCTTGTTTTCAATTACTTTTTTTTTTATTATTCAGAATACATATCTACACATCATTTCTGAGAAGATAATTTGTGTGATTGTTTAGCTCAGCTCGTAAACCACTGTATCTGATAACTTGGTATAAGTCAAGACATTTCCAGTGAGATTTTCAGTTGGCATCAGAATTATTAAAAAGCTTCAAAATCTTTTTAACACTTGTAATTTGTGAAACATGTCATTGCTATCCCCACTGAGAGGTTACGAGACCATGCAAATGGAGCCTCCCAGGAATTACTGTTCTCTTCAGATGCACATAAATTAGGAAGATAATTAATGGAAGTGTGTAAATCTTTTAAAAGATTGATCTTCTTTCTCTCTGTTGTTCAGTTGCCAAACTGGCCCTCATCGTCTCTGACTTATCTGAACTGAACTTTGGAAAGGTTGTATTCATTAATGTGTCAGTAAGGAAGTAGAAGCACACAGGATTGACTAGACCCAGGGAAAAAAGTTCCGTCTTTGTGCCTACTGGAGGAATGGCTCTTTGGTGTATTTCCCCTACCTGTTCATCACAGAAAGAATTAATAGAAAAGTTTAGGATCAAAGCATTTTCACCACTATAGAACCGAATTAGTGTCATCTTTGAGCAGGAATCTCATGATACTTCAATACTGCTTGTTGTTTATCTCTGGATATTTTTTATTTTTTTTTTAAAAAACACACGGTTGTTCCAAGGTTCCATATCCTCAAAGTTAATTGGTATATTCTCTTTTCTCATGCAAACCCTGCAAAGAGAAAAGGGTACATGAAGTATTACAACATAAGTAGTTAAAATATTGGTTTTGTACTGTACCTAAAAAGAGGACACTGCCTGTGGTTGGCCTGTAGGCATTTTTCTGATGAACTTACATTTATTATAATGGCTTTTATTTTTGTTCTTATTTAACAGACTACTTTTAAAGAATGTAGTCTTTGATAACGTAATTGCTTGATACAGTAACTATTATTTAGTTCATGTACGATGCGAGAATGTGGAACAATGAGACAACTTAGCATGGAAAGCTTCCACTTTAACTGAAGTCGATATACACTAGATTAACTTGATAATAATAAGGCATAAAATAAGTATAATATATATATATATAATAGTATGATAACAGTAATAGCATCCTAACAACAAAGGGAGTATGTTAATTTTCTGTAGTTGTAATAAGAAAATGAGTAAAATAAAAGGTATTTCATTAATTTTTATTTTCTGTAGTCCTAGTATCTTAAACTATGGAATGTATTTTAGAGCTTTTTCCATTGTTAATTTTGTTTTTTGAGAAGACGAAAGCTTTGTACTTATATGTTGGACTCTATATGAGATCTCTGAATGATTGGTGTCATCTTCAGTGGGTCGTAGCTCAAAGAAAAAGATTGAAAATACACTAGGTAACCTTTCCAAATACAATACATATTGGTTCAAGCTTATTCAATGTCAAACCACTTAGGTAATAATGTGTTTAATGAAATCCAGTTCCCTAATCATGTTACATTTTTCCAATCATTGAATGACCTGGACGTTCAGGTTCATCCTGAAGAAAAATAACAGATAGAGTATAAAAATTCTGGGATCTGTCTTCCCCTGATGGAACAGAATCTCTGACATCTGTTATTCCCAATAATGACATGTGATATGCTAAATAAATAAATATTAAAACTGTAACAGAAGGAATAAGAAACAAACAAAAGGAAGCAGAGTACTCTAATCTGATGTCATTGCAGAAAAACAGGAATGGAGTTATTTTTATAATCCCAGAGTTCTTAATAAAGAAGAACACTGCGGTTTTTTAAAGGTAGATACGTTAGTGCAAAGGCTCTATTTAGAATATAAGGCATTGCATATTATAGGACTTGACCAAGACCCAGAGACCAAACAGGATCACAGCCATTTCAGAAGATTCAGGTTATTTTGAAGAATTAGGTCTGAATGCCTGTAGAGTATCATTGAGATGAGTCTTTTCAGACACCCCTAATCAGTTGGGATGAAGATAATGCTTACAAATCATGAAAGGGAACTGTAACTAATGGTAACAGCTTAGCAGCTGGTGTAGAACATTGGTTCAACTATTGGAATTAGGCATTTGAGGTGCTTTGAAAATGGAAGCCTCACAGTGAGACATAAGGAGGAATCTGTGGAGCAGCCACGGAATAGATATAGATGAGATTTATGGGCAATGAGAGGAAAATTTATACTGTTGGACCTCATACTGTACTTATTTGAGGATAAATGTTGTTCTAGCAGCTTTTATACAATAATATACCTACAGTGTTTAGATGTATTGCTTTGGGATTTTTTGAACTGAAGGAGAAAATAGAAAAGTAAATGTTACCTGTAAATATTTTTGACATGATTTTGACATGATCATAACATAATGCAGTTTATGTCCCAAGAGAACCCAGAGGTTAAATACATTTCCAAAAGGGTTTGAAGGTATATTTTACAGAACTTTTGATGTCAGAAAATAATTTTTTCCCGGATTTTTTTTGGGTAATGAAATGATGAATCAATAATTTCTTGTTTCTGTTTAATGTTATTTTGTGGCTTATAGTCATTTCTCCAAAAATAAATATTCAAAGTGAATGTGTCCTCTGCTATAATCTGAACAAAATTAAATTAAAAACTGTAGTGCATTCTTCAGAATCCCCTTTTATTTTCCCCACCTCTGACTTGCCTGAAAGATTTCCTAGACTAGCACGTAGATAAATAATTGATCTTCTAATAGCAAAAGTAACACTTTTCCTTCCTGTAATTTCAAAGTTACTAGAAAGAATAAATATCTGTTCTCATTTAAACAAACAGTTACCATTCCTAATATACTTAATTGATTTACTTGTACTAATTAAAAGGTGTTAAACCAATAGGACAAATATCTATGTGTTGGTAGCAAAGTATGTGAATAAATACAATCTCCTTCAGTACATGTCAGGCTTTAAATTCTTGGAAAATGTAAAAAGCTGTAAATGATATTGATTTTCACTGACCTGAGCTAACCCACGGTAGTGCCACAGCTGCACGCTCGCTGATGCTCACGGGTGAGCCGAATGCACAATAGATGAACTGAGTTAAACCAGGAGGCTTGAAGCAAAGAGTGCTGCTTGCCCCCCTTGGAGTCAACTTTGGAGAGCTATAAGGCAAAGCATAGCTGACTGCATAGCTGTTAAGGTGATCATGACTGAGTGAAAATGGAAGCTCAATCAGCAAAACATAATTGCCAAGAGATTCTTAATTTCTTTCACTGGCGTTTGTTCATTGAGTTAGACTTGCAGTGAATTTGTATACAAATACAAAGGAAAGCCCTCTGTTAAAGAGGGCCAAATCTGCCCTTGGTCGTGTATCTCTGAAAGTGCATTTTCAGGTGTCACACACCAGCATCAGCAGTCACCATAGCAGTAAATGTTTTGATCAAGTTTCATTCAGTCCTTTGTTACAGCAATTTCATAAAATTATATCAATCCCAGAAAATGCTATTAAAGACTAAGCTGAACAGAGCAGTTCCTCATTGTCAAAATTCTTTTTCTAGGTAGAAAAGTAATTTTATGAATGCATCTGATGTAAATGGGATTTGTTCCAATTTCATGTTTCAGCTTTTCTTCAGAATCAGGAGGGTTAAAAAACTTAATTTCTGAAACCAAAAATTGGAATGCTTGTGTAGTGTTTTGTCCTCAGGACCAGATGCTTTAGGCATAGGCCTTTAATCCCTGTGCCCTAGTTACAGCAATTAAGGTTCATGAAATATAAATTTTGTTACATATGCATCTTGATTTCTCCTTTTTCTTCAGTTTCAAAATCAGTCTGAAATATTAATGATCAAATTAAATGGACTCTGTTATGTGAATTGCTCTTAATGTTGCATTCTGCTTATCCTGACAGATGCAGTGAATGACATTTTCTAACATTTAGACTTAAATGAGTAATATGGGTTTTTTTCATAATACGGTTTTTTTAATCAGTCTACCTCTTTATCTGCATTAAAATAAAAAAGGTGGTGAAGGTATGCAGCACTTTGGAAAACCACAGCTTATAATTGTTCATGATTTCTAGTGCTGCAGTGCAAATTAATCATTGTCAAACTGTGCTGGGAGAATAGAAATGCCTAATGGCATTGTGGTCCCTGCCTGAAAGAGCTTACACTCCAACATCTGAAATGCTAAAGCTATCCTTCGAAGTCTCGTGGTATTTTTTTTTCTTGGAAGGCTTCTCTCCATCTAAATCTGTCGTCCATTTCTGCCATCACGTGTAGGCAAATGGATTTCTAGTTTTTGATCGTAACAGTTTTCTTCTCCCCTCCAAACCAATGAAGAAGTGGTCACTTACGTGAATGAAGTTCCCATCGGATCACTTGTATTGTGCATTTTTTTGGAGGATCAGGGAGAGCACTGATAGGGGATGAGGTTGCAGAGGTGGAAAAACAATTTTGTTTAGATGGTCCAAAGCTGAAACCAATAAAAGAAGTGCTGTCTGAATAGCAACAGGTATAGCAATGCTAGATTGCATTTCACTTAAAGAGATATTAGTCACTTTGGTATAGATACGAAAGCTCCCAGATGAAAAGTTCACATCCTTCTGGGGGGTTTGTTTTCTTTTTTAAGGCAGAGGCGTATGTCATTGTAAAACAACTACATGTACTTTAACGTGGTCAGAAAAGAGGCACTTAGCTGTTCCACTGCAAAAAGAATGAGTTAATAAACCGGGTGCACAATCTGTCTCTGCTGTAGCTCTTGGCACACAGCAGCTCTAATTGGTGGAAGCTATTGAGGCCTTAATTGCTGATTTTGCAGTACTGCCATGTTTACTGATAAGGTTTAATGCAAGCTAAAATTTGTTAACTAGAGAGAAACAGTCACACTTGCGTGAAGAGTGTGAGGACAAACAGCAGGCTTTTCTGAAGCACCAACTTATGATGAGGTATTTCAGCACGTGGCATTATTAGACTTCTCCTTTAAAAGTAGTGAAAAGCCTTGCTTTGAGCAGAAGAGCGAAAAAAACTTTTCTGCGTTATATGTCACACAGCTAGCACTGAAATAAGCCTATAGCTGAAGTGATGGCTGGGTGTTCACCTCATTGATTTACATGACTCTTAAATATAATTGTTTTTCTTCCTGGGGAAGGATAGACACAACTATTAGATTTCCATTAGGAATCCTCTGGGATTCAATTGGTTATATGAAAAAAGAAATGCCAATTGTGCTCACAAACCTAAGTTTATCTACACAAATAGTTTTATCTTCCTAATATTAAAATTTAGACTTTGCATCAAAATTTTTTCACAAAGTTGCCATTTTATTTAGGTTGCTGAACATGACAAAGGCTTTGCTGTTTTCTGAATGGATGGAGGACCACAGTATTTAAATCTTAAGACGTTTAGTTCTTGAACTGAGATATGTTATATTTTATTTTGAATGTGGTATTATTACACTGTACTACAGTAGCCTTTTAAGCTACTTACATCCTGTTTCATTTCTTAACTATTTAGTTAAAAATCATTCTTATTTGTGTTTGAGTTTATGTAGTAGTAATAAAAATACCAAGTAATGTTTTTATATGGCTGTTTGTCCCAAAAACTAAAAGGGAAAATAAATGGTAATGTGTTTTGTACTTAAAATATCACTATGGAAGTGCCTGGTTTTTGTGTCCTAGCATGTTTTTCATATACTGCATGTATAGCTTAGGGTAATGGAAAATACAAGATACTGAGTGAAAAACACATGCTACTGTGAAGTCCAAATGAGTTTTTATCTTCATGTTTGAAAAATAAATGAGAGTATTCAAAAAGATTTTGTGCTTGCATATGATTAAGATCTATTTAATACCTTATGTATTCTCTAAGCTATATATGTCATCTCACATGGTTCATAAAATGTGTATCTGAATGTGTACATAAGAGCAGATAGTAATGTACCTTAACACAGTGCTTTAATATATATATATGAATGTTCAGAAGATGAGAAACAGGACATGTTCATCAAGTATACTAAGAAAACTAATAGTAATTAGCATTACATTTAGTTTTTCTGCAGTTTAAATGGAAACTATGTCAAACATACATCAATTGTGATTGTGAATTTTCTCTACTTCTTAGATCAATTTTATTTTGAACAATATTCTGTGAAATAAGTTGTAACTCCCTAAGGATCTGTGACAGGGTAAAATATTAAAAGTTGTATTACATAGTGTTTCAGGTATGTACTAGGACAGGTTTTTAAAATACAGACAAGCGGCTGGTTTTGAGTTTCCTTAGACCTCTGCAACTTCTCTAGTAGTACACATTGTTTGATAGTTTTAGCCTTGAAAGGATAATAGACAAAACAAGCCTATCATCAGTGAGGCCATGGTTAAATAAAACTAATCTATGCAGACATGTGAGGCACTCCAGGTCAAGAAGGGCTGTGTGTCTCTCTCCTTTTAAAAATCCTGGAGGCTTGAAAGTCTGGCTCCCAAGAGTGACCTTATTGCCAGGCAGTTTGGCAAACTCGTGTGGGTGTCCATGGAATGGGTAGCACTTTGTTCTTTAAGCAATCTGATTCAGAATCTCTTGCCTACTATTGGTCTGTTACCCATAGATGCAGCAAAATGTATCTAAATGCTATTAATTTGAACAGCTAAATATTTTCCAAAAGAGTTATGGAAAATGCAAAGTAATATGCATTACCACAGGTCCACGATCTCTTAACTCCAAAGCTGTATGCTAAAACAAAACAAAGGGAAAGAAGTCACCTACTTTCCTTCCTGTTACCAAGGAGCAGTTACCAAAACATATCTGTCTACTCTGTTGACATGGGAAAAGGTCTTCAGTAAAATAGTAGTGACAGCAAAATGAACTTTCCTCTGCCTTTTCTTTTCACTTCACTGATGTGGGAAAAAAAAAAAAAAAAAAAAGTATGTTTATAATAAGACAAAGTGGAAAACAAACTATGTTCTTGAGCTAGATGACGTTGTTGTAGAAATATTAAATCTCACATTTCCTAACCATTTAATCTGGATGTGAGTGTTCACAATATTCTGATTTAGTTCTATATTTAATTTTCTAACTGTAATTCTAAAATCACATTTTCTGCATGAACTTCATGAACTAAATCACACATGATCACTCTACTGTATAGTGCTTTACTATTAATGGTTTTGTGAGTTTATGTTTCATCTCCTATTCCAATTCTTCGCTTCTTTGATACCTTCTTCCCCTGATACAGAATTAAAACTTGGAGAGCAAGGTTTTAGAAGAACAAAATAGTATTTGTTTTTTTCTTCCTGTGGTATATGTTAGCAAAGACATGATGGTATTTTCTCTGCCTGCCACTGTGCTGATGGAGATGATAATTCCAATATTCTGTGTTAATATCAAATCAAAATTGTGAAACTTTAAATTTTTATTTTAATGCACATTAAAATTGTGTATTAGTGCACATTATTATTTGATCAATATTCTACAATAATAATTCTAAATACTAACTCTACAGTTTGTTCTGTTGTTATGTTTTGGCTGTCCAGAACTTCTATTTGCTTTATCAGAAGTAAACAAATTTCAAATAGAAAATTGACTTTTCCAGTAATTATAGCCTACTTACATATTTACTTTTTTGCTAATCTAAAACTACTGGTGAAGTAAGTGGTTGAGTTTTCTTCTCTTTAATCAGTAGAGGGCTCTACCAAGCCACTGTCATGTTCAGGGCATGGTGGTTGCATTTCATTGAGGACTTTCGAGTTATTTGAGTAAATATTTAAGATGTTTGCAGATGAAAGAGGTTCTTCATAGATTTTTATGTTTTTTTTAAAATTTAAAATCTCATGTGATGTAGGTATTTCAGGTACTAGTTGCACTTAATGTTGCACTTCTGTAATTGACAAAGTGATACACTGGGGTGGCTTGTACGCATTTATTTTGAATATGTTTCAACAAAATATCTTGGACCAAAGAGGATCTTGTACTTTAAAAAGCAATAGGCTAAACAGTATAATCTCAATACAACAATTTAAAAAAAGATTTGGGAAGAATGAAACAATTTACATTTTCACGCTTCTATTCCAGTGGATTCCTCAATTCTTTTAAAAAAATTTCCTTTGAATGCTTGTCCAGCATATTCTTTTATATGCTGCTTTTATTAGTTAAAGCCGGATAGAATCAGGGATAACTTATATTGGTTTCTATCATGTTCAACTCTAGGACAGACATCTGCTGTGATTTAAACAAATAGAAGTCCTACTACCCCAAGGGAAACTCTCCAAATTTTCTATGGATAAAGTCATGCAATCCAGGAAGAAAAAAGAAAAATTTGAAAAAAAAAAAAAAAAAAAAGAGGGGAAAAAACTAAAATCATTAAAATGAAGAAACAGTTTGTTCCCGTAGTTGCATTTTCCTCTTACAACTATTTGGTGCATCATAAATTAAGCAAGTGTGGCTATTAACTTGATTCATACTCTTTCACAATACATTGTTGCTGCTCTGGAGAGAGATTTCAGACACTGCTGGACAAGCAGAAAAGAGATGTCATGAAACAAGTACAGTTGGAATGAGCAAATAAAGGAAACTTTAGAAACAGCCAATATAATATGTGGAAAACATTTTCTAAATGAGAAATAAAGGCATATAACTTAAAAAGCTAAAATTGCAGCTTATAGTTTCTAGTACTGTTAAAGTTGTTATGACATAACTTTTAGCCCACAATACTGACTAGTCTTGCATAGGAGGGATTTTACTGCAGAAGGAAAGATCCTACCTGTTTCTTGCTGTGGGGTTGTTTACTTCCATAGGAATATAATATCATGTATAAATACAATAATAGATAAGCTGCACACATATGTTGCAGTGAAGTGGTTTAAATTTTAAATGTTTGGCTAGATCTGCATTTTGAATTTACTTTCTTGCAAATCCAGTAGTTAATAAAGTATTATTGCTCTGACTGGAAAAAAGTGGCCTGTGAAATTTCAGGTGCTTGACTGGTCACATTTGAAAACATAGCTAAGTACATGATGTCAGATCTTGTTTTCAAAGAGGACAAAGCAAGCCTGGGATCATCTAGTTCGGTGATGCTAATCATATATGGCCAGGATAAACATAAAAGGGAAAGAGTAGGGAAGATAGGTTCATGTTTTAGTTCCAGGTTTTGATTGGCCCTTTACTACCTACATGACGGCAATTCGACAACCATCTCTGATGAATAATAGAAAATAAGCAGCTACAGTTTGTGTTTTACTCTGTCAAACTCCCTGAACCTTCTTCTGCCTTATGCATCTGCTGCCAGTGCTGTTGAGTCAGCAGCTTATTTCAATTCCAGTAATCAAAACTCTGAAAAATTACTTTTCTACTTTTGTTTACCCCACAAAAACAGCTTCTATCAACATAATCTCCTTTCATTTTGAGGAATCATAGGATCATTAAGGTTGGAAAAAACCTCAAAGATCATCTAGTCCAACCTTTGTCTGAACACATCCATGTGAACTAAACCGTTGCAATAAGTGCTATGTCCAATTATTTCCTGAACACTTCCAGGGATGGTGGGTGATTCTACAACTTCCCTGGACAGCCCATTCCAATGCTTAGCCACCCTTTCAGTGAAGAAATTCTTCTTGATTTCCAACCTGAAGCTCCCCTGGCAGAGCTTGAGGCCATTTCATCTTCCTCTGTCCCTAGTTACCTCTGTTCTTCTTCCTTTTCCCTGGTAGAAATCTACCCTTGTGTCTGAAAGGCTTTAATTTCTGTCCAAGGTCACAGGACTCTGGACTTACCAAGCCTTACTGGCAGCTGGAAAAATTACATTTGGCAGCATGACCATTTTCTTTGGAGTTCAGTGAATGCCAGCACACTGTTCACGCTTTGCTCTTAGTTATTATCTTCTCTACTGGAGGCCTACAGAACTGGACAATTAAGATTACATTTCTCTTGGTTTCATCTGAACAAACACTCATCATATTACCTGTTTGTCAGTGTTGTAAATTCCCTTTTCTCTAGCAGAAGAAGTGGAGGTGATATACAAATCATAAGCAGTAATGCTTAGGACACCTTTTATTCATTGTTATTAAATAAATCAAACCATTATTGTTAATAGCAGACAACAATTCACACAACATGTTTACTTACTTTCTCACACAGTTTACTCATGCGCTTGCTTACAGTTACTCAGCAAGAGGAGTGGTGGGAAGCCCATGTGTCTGTTTGCCCCGAAGCAGTGCAGCCTTGCCAGGAGGGGCTTCTAGGCAGTTTCATGGGACCTCTTCACTCATGAGGTCTGCAAATGATGCTGTAGTCTCTGTCTGCGTGTACCAGCCACTTTTTTCTTGGGTGGCATGAGTTGTATATCTTGCTGTTTGTGTGTGCCCATGGTCTTGTCCTTCTAACAGCAAGTCAGCGTCATGACTGCATGACAGCTCTTGCAGTCTCACCGGGACAGTTCATCTCCAGAGCTTGTCAGGCCTT
The DNA here is from genome assembly GCA_013399895.1 of Serilophus lunatus. Taxonomy (NCBI): domain Eukaryota; kingdom Metazoa; phylum Chordata; class Aves; order Passeriformes; family Eurylaimidae; genus Serilophus; species Serilophus lunatus. The sequence continues at coordinate 336,934 of VXBA01005487.1, forward strand.
GGTAAACTTTCATATGCTGCTTTCTCAACAACATTAGAGTTCAAATGTGTTTCCTCTCTTTGTACAGTTTTTGCTAACTAGTTTCTCCATTCAAACATACAAGAGCCTTGATGGCACCCAGGATGTCATATGGGTTGATTGGCTTCTATGTGATTCTTGTCTCATCAGTTGAGAGTAATGTTTTTCGAGCTCTGTGTTCATGTTTCACTCCCACTTTTCTGCCTTCCCTTTTGGTAATGATCATCAGTATTAGATTAAAACTGAATAAGAACCTTCCAGCAAGTGGAATTGATGCAAAACTAAGTGCTGAGTGAGAAGACAACCCATGCAGAGTGAAACCGTGCCAAGGTCTTTATTTGTGAATTACAGAAACATGTGATAAGAGTCTTATTTATGGAATTCAGAATCAGTGTCTTCTCTTGTAGTTAATGTAGCTGCTCAGCAAAATTCTCTATGTATTTTTTAGGTTTTTTGACTGTGTGTTTATGCAGTGATGTTACAATGATGGGAAAGCAAGCAGGAGGTTGATTGAACACAACATTTAAAGCTCAGCTTGTTTTGAGAAGGTTTGTAAGTGCAGATTAACTCAAAACATATCCTATTCTGCATACCAGTTCAAACACTGTAAAAGTCTGTTTATCTTTGTAGTTCTTCCTCTTAAATGAAATTGCTACACAGATTTCATATCTTAAGGTGAATTAGATGAATACTTCTCTTTACTGATAGTAGTTTTGGAAACCTTGTTGCATAACAGAACATGTATTTACGCTAGTGAATATAAACGTATTTTATCGTTTAACCTTATAATCTATAGCTTTTCATACCTGAATGAAATGCTGATTTGTTAAATGGATACTTCTTTCAATTGTTTTATAATTTCTAACAAAACCTTAAACATTTGTATCAATTAAAGGACAATATTTGACATTTGCAACTCAATGTCGTAATCAAGTTAAACTATAATTTCTTGTTGCAAAGATAAACAAAAAAGAAATTACCTGTGTGAGTAATAGAGTTTCACTATGAAGAGCTGCAAATTGATATTTTTGTCTAAACTCTAAAATTCATTACTATGATAGCTAAGCATGTAGATAGTGAGGGAAATGAGAAAGAATCAAGAATCAAGAATCAAGTAAAGGAATATACTTAATTTTACCAAAATTACTTTAGACAAATTGTCAAATGCAATTTAATTGATTTGAAAAATTCTTTAAGATGTGTCTCTGCAACTCTGCTTAGAAGGCCATGCATAAGCCACATAGTGAGGACTTCACCTATTTAAAGCATTTTTGAATTGTCAGTCAGTGAATTACCAGCTGTACACTGTTTTGAAATTACTGTAGTATGTGCTATGACAAGCTTCCTGCATGCGTGTTTCTGCAGTGTTCCTCAAGACTTTTGTTGTACAATAAACCTCTGGAATTACAGTTGGTGGCTTAGAGTCAGATTTCCTATATAAAAAGGAAGATCTTGATTCCATTCTGGGATTTAAGCCATTGTTATCTCATGTAGGATAGGATTTTCCTTCCTTGTGTTATGTGATTTTTAATCTTCCCATCAAAAATGGGAACATATGTTGTTATCTTCTCACAGAAAACTGAACCTAAGAACTTATTACATAACACTGCAAGAAATTGAATTATGTGGCTTTAAGACTAACTGAAGTATGTTAATTTGTGGGTGCACTTGTGCTCTTGGATTTAATGTTTTCTTGTTTTTAATTGAGGAATATTGATACCTCAAGCATTCCTTGGCTTTTAAAAAACAGTTTCACAATTTTATGTCTGAAAGGCTTTTGAACAATTTTTTGCAGTATTGCCATGCCACTGTCTTAGACTATCAGTGCTTTTAATTCTTAGAAGACAAGTCTTCCTGAAATATGTGTCTACTACAAGTAGACACAAGTACCCACAAGTATTTGTGGGTATATTCCTTGAAGCTTATTAAATTATACTGAACAATTTTATGTCGAGTTCTGGTTCCACATACCATTTCACTATCCTTTTCTTATAAATACATCAGTCTAACATACTGAAATTAAAGGAGAGCTGTGCTGACTTTAATGTACATATCTGAGCACATGAGTAGCAAAGGACTGAGAGGAGAAATATATCTTTAATTTTACATATGATCTAATATGAAGTTGACTCTCCATGTAGAATTAATTCCAGGACACTGCTAGTGGTCCTTCAGAAACCACTCAGGAAGGGATAGAGGTTGTTCTTCCCGAACAATGAATTTGGTGACCACAGGGCTACATGAAGAAGAATTTTGCATAGGATATCTATAAGTCTCCCTGTTTTGAGAGTAGTTGGACATCCCTTCTATTCAAGCCCTGATAGACATTTAAAAGTCTTACAGTAGTGGCATCCAAAGATGATTTGCACAAACTGGAAAATGTTTTACGTATTGGTTAAGTGTATTGTGTGCAACTCAGTGTGGCTCAGTGACAAGTCATGCAGTAAATAATCCGTATGTCTATGTGTTGGAAGATTTGACTGAGCACTAAGCAGATCATCCAAGGAGAATGGCAGTCAGATGGGGAAAGACCCATTCTGGACAAGCACTTTGTCTATATGTTTGTTAATACACCATCACTGTGATAGAGCTGTTGTGTGCATTGTTTTATATTATTTTATACCTGTAAGACTGCACAGGAGAGATGCCCATTCTCCTCGTGGTGCCATGCTGTGAATTAAGAAGGGAGGTTTGTGCTGAGGGTGCCAATTGGTGCAAAATGTAATGATGTGTTTACCTGCCAGAAATGAGTTCTAAGTGTGCATGTCATCTGTTTCAAGCAACCAGCAATCCCCTATACTGCTTTCAACAAGAGTGGGTGAGCCTAGGCATGCAAAACTATTAAGTCTTAATGTTCTTTTGAGTTAAGTCTTGCATTCTTCAAGTTTTTCAGTAGAATCTAACCCAAATCCTAAGATCTAAAGGATATTTTTACTCAGAATCTTTTAACACCTGTCTTTATGTAAAAAAACACAGCTGTATGAAACCCATCTTCAAGTGTTGAAACTCTTTTCCGCCCCTCACACCCGTAATAAAATTCCCTGCCATTTCTTCTGATCTTTTAGAGCAAAGAAACCAATTTGTATAATATAAATTGGTTTTGTTCTTGTTAGTATTCAGTAACAAGATTAAAATAATTTAGCAACTATTTTTAGCTTGGTTTGCATTCATAGGGCTGTTTTAATCAACATGACTTTAGAAAGGGTCCATTATGTTAATCTTATGTTAAGCTGCAGATGAAATAATTCCGGATTAATGTCATCAAGGTGTGCTTTGAAGGTGGGAGAGTAGGTCTTACATAGATAACAGCCATATTAATAGATGAGCACGTGATTTTTCATACAAAAATAGGATCAATTTTCCTTTGGTTATGCATTTACATGAGACTGACCCTTTTTTAGCATGGGTAAGTTGCGCTGAGTAAGGATGCTCATAGAAGAATAGGAATCAAATTGTCTCTTTACACTAGAGATTCAATTTAATATACTACTATATAATAAGAAAGTAGTTGCTTCAAAACTAATATAACAATGTTATTTTAAAGGTGACCTTTATAAGAGCATGGTGTGGAACTTCCATTGCAAGTCTAACTTACTTCCTCATTTTTTTCTTCCTTTTATCCTGACTTTCAGTGGTTTGTTAACTAATGTCCTACCTTCTTTACCAGAGGTCTATATCATTTCATCTCTGTTTTCCTCTTTAATTACTCCAGAAGTTACCCTGAAGACCATGTTGTCCATTTTATGCCTTGCTCACAATGACTAAAATGACCGGAGTTGCCTTCCTATTTTAATTTTCATCAGTAAAATACAGATGAGGTTAGTTAAACAAGACAGAACATACCTTTTCTCTTTAACAAGACTAGGACTTGTCAGTAACAGTAGTTACAGTATGAACTCATCTATCAAAAATCCTGGGTGCCTGGCTCATTTAAACAGATCTTCAAGTAGAAGTATAAATTTGCATGCCTAACCTTAAGCACATAGAATTCAGTGAATAAACATACTAATAGGGCAAACTCAATCCCTTTTAATGAACATATACATATGCTAATTAGTAATATAATATGTTGGCTGGTTTTTAATTGTGAAATGAAAGTCTTTCATTTGTCACTTTCAAAGCATCTGGTCCACTAGTCACATGTGGGAATGCATGTCTTCTACTAATTTATAGAGCTTTTGTAACTACAAATAGTTTTCTGTAATTCTTTCTACTGACAAAAAAATGCAATTAAAATTTGTCATCCTAGGGAGAAAAATCTTCTTAGGGGATTATGCCACTTAGGTCATAGTTAGACAAAGTATTTTAGCCCTGTTTAGTAGTTTATTCTATTTATTATTAAGACAATGCAATTTCAGGTGCACTAAATACAGAGTGCTTATACATTTTCTCATTATTAATGGGTTTATTAATTTTCACATTAATGGGTTCTTCACTTCAGAAAATACGGTCTAGGTTCTTTATAAAATTTCAGGTTTAAGTCAGACTTTTCTATTGTATGTACAAATGTATCTATGCATATAATGATGAAAGTATTGAGTTACACATTCTGATTCTAATTATTGTGTGGTGTAATATTTTATATAAATAAGCCCAAAGCAGAATTCCAGTTTTAAATTCCTGGAGTATCATAATTGATCATCATTTGCAGTTTGTACTTGTTCTAGACCATAAATATGTTATTCAATAAAACACAGTTTTAGATGTCATTTGATTCCTTGCTGGAGTGTAACTGAGGAATTGTAGCAGAAATACGTTTGAAGAAAGCAAAGGGAATGCAAAACAGAAAATAAGTGATAGTAACAAAATACTTAATAATATTGATGAATAGTTTCAAATGTGAGTTCATAATAGCCTATAAAGTTCACAGTTGAAATATTATGCATATGTTATGGATTTTTCTCCTTAATGTTTAGGAGCTAGAGTGGATAAATTGCAAGACACTGAATGCATATAGAAAGGAAAAATGTTATTTATATAAGGGAATAGAATGCTGCTATTAATCTTGTTATAAAAAATTATCTGAAAATTTAAAAAAACCCTTTTTCTGACATTGTGCCTAGGATTAGTCTGCGCTTCAGTTTCTGCTGAATTCTTTAAGGCCAGGTAATAATGTTACATTTTTGTGAGGTTTTTTAATTGTTCGATATGTCTTTTAAAGTAGCATAAACATGGAAAGTCTCTGGTTTGGGGGGGGAAAGAAAACAAAAAGATTTGTAGAACATAAAAAGATTAAAAGTGAAGTATTTTTACAGAAATATGGAATGTCGATTTGATTAATTGCACCGTATCAGAGAAGGTAAAAATTAAAGCTAAGAATAAAAGCATCAGTATAGTTAGTGTCTAGGCACACACTTCATACAATTTCATAATTTTGAATAACACAACAAATACAATTACCTTATTTATGTTTCTTGTATTAGTGGAAGCAGCCTCAGGCAGAAGTTTTTATTCTGCTTTCAACTAAGAACCTACTTTATACTCTGTGCTTTAAAACCTGCAAAATCTTGCAAACAATTAATTACAGAGTTAAAAAATAAAACACCTCCCCCCCAAACTAACAAACATTTCTAATAAGCCTCCTAACACTTATTATATGAGCCCTGATAACAACTGGTTTCTGTGATGGTATAGCAGTACTCTAGTAATAGTGCTGTAGTTCAAATTAATGTTTACACATAAAATGCTGTTGTCAGAAAACCAAGACTCTTGTTTTGAACATAAATGACAATTAAACACAGTCCTAACAGAGGAAAATTCACATTGTTGAATTAGAATGAAAATTAGGTAATTTTTTTAAAGTGTATTTTCAACTTTCACGTTTATCAGATGGATGTCTGTAAAAGTAAAAACATGAATGAATTGATTTTGAGAGGAAAATGCATCAGAATTGGAGAATATAAAGAATGCAGACAAACATTTGAAAAATTCTGCAATTATATGTGCTGGGGAACCGTGTTATTCAACAAATGCTCCTTTTACTCAGACTACTTTTTAGATAACTGCCTGAAATTCATAAGGAAGATCATTTATGAAATATTAAGATATCATCATGACAGTTGAAATACAGTGCTACAGGGTTCACTGCATAAAAATTATATCATTCTGTTGGCTTTGAAACCTTTTATGATACTTCTTGGAGGCCTCACAACATTAATATTAAATTAAAAAAATTATTCAAAAAATAAGTGGGATAGCATGTCTTTGCAAATGGCAAACGGTTAAACAGAAAAGGGATGAAGCCATAAAAAAACCCAAGTCCATTTCATTTCCCTAGTGTAGTCAATAATGCTTATCAATGTATTTCTGTCAGAATTTACGGTTCTTCATTTCAAATTTTAATTATTATTCCCCACTCTTATTGATCAATGGAAAATACTTATGTAGAAGTCTTTCAAGATGAGGTACTGTCACATTTTCCAATTCCTTTTTTCTTCTGCCATTTCTTTCCTTCAAAAGTGTCTCTCCTGAACAAGTTTCTGGGGAAAAGATGGGGCATAATACCAACAGGTGTGTGTGAATGCCTTTAAGAAGTACAAAAGTGATGGGCTTGTTGCAAATCAGATGGGTGACAGTAAGAAAAACAAAATTTTTTTCTGAAGCACAGCTTGCCCTTTCATTATGATTCATAGCTATAGAGTAATATTTTCTTTCGGTTGGTGGAGGACTTAAATGATATTTACTATATGGTGGACTAGTCTTTATGTGACCTTTAGCTATCATCATGTTCTTGAGAAAGATAGCAACAGCATTGCTTCTTTTTTAGCATTGCTGTGTCAGGGATGAATCATAGCGTTCCTTATCCTTCCTTTGCGCTGATAAATACAGTGATCATTCATTTCTGATCCTCACTCAACTCAGGACTGTAAAGCTGGGCAGAGAAAAAGCAAGTTGTCATCATTAGGAAAATGACAGTTTGACAAGTAAAAACAATTCTTTTTGATTTCGAGGTAAGATAGAATGAATGTCCCTTAGGTGGGGTTAAGAGATTGCTTGTCCCCTGGGTGATGGTTGCACACTCAATTTAAGATATAAAAAGATTGATCCTAAGTCCTCAGAAATCAATGATTGTTAATTTTTTTCCTGCCTTAATGGACCTTTTTTGTGTCATAACTTTCTGTCTTGGAAAATTTGATCGATTTTTTAAGCACTTTCAGTAACTGTATAATCCTTCCTTCCTCTTTTATCATAATACACCAGACAGATTTGAAACATAGCATATATATCTTGCTTTCAATCATAAAATAACTTATTGTTTTGTTTTGTAGAAACCTTATTCTGATACCTACATGGAATAGATCCTACAACCACTTACTTCCTAAGTAGTTGGTACCTGTGAAACCACTTATGTGAGATACTGCATAATGGCACGGCATAGCCCTAAAGCTCATTCTGCTGGTTCTATTTGTTGGGGATGTGACTGTCATTGTAACTGTGCCGCCGTTTAGCTAGGCAGCAAATGGCATGGTGACATATGTAAACAATTTACACAGAATGATAAAGTACTTTGAGTTTGGATGCTATATTATCATAAATTGCATTTTTTTGGCTACTGACATATTGTATGAGACTTTGAATATGTATTTGCGAGGGACACTTTGAGTGTCTAGAGTATCTACTTTTCAAGAACATTTTGATTAAATTAGTGCCCATTTTCTTACTCATTATTTATGCCATAGATATTTTTAAAAGTGTTTTTTCACTATATTATCTTTAATAATAGAAAGTATTTCCTCTTTACAGTTTCGTTCAGTCTTGTTTTTCACTAGAATATTCCATGAATTGTCATGCCTATGTTTCAGTATATTCACGGAACATTTTATGCTGGGTATTAACTGATTAATCCTCCTGCTTGAAGATTATGAAGTCCTCAAATCTGCGTATAATTCAACAAATCCAGATTAAAAAGCTTTTAAGCATTGAGAACCATGGATCTCTTGGGGAGTTGAACAATTATTTCATTTTTTTGCCAAGGAAACCAAGTCATTAAGAATCATCATGTGCTTTAAGTTCTCTGAAGCCAGAGAGCTGACTGACAATATTGCCTGTTTCTCATTTGCTTGATCATTTATTTCTTTCCAGCTGGCTCCTTACAAGTTGATTTTGAAGAGCTCTTCCCACACCAACGTACTCATTCACACAAGAAGGATACAGCCAGTTTGCACAGATACCTAAACTTTATGAACCAACAGAATAATTTCTTTCATTTTATTTTGACCCTTCCCTTCTCATTTTTTTTTTTTTAAATGGCAGCTGAAAAATTAACTCTAAAATGAAGAATACACACTAGTATCATACAAGTTAGTCCAGAGATAACTATTTTCTATTTTGAGATATGAATTCTGAACTATATTAATTCTGATTTGAAAGGCCTCAAAAAAGTCTGTAGTTTCTAAAATTCAACTGATCCCAATCTGTCTGTTTTGCTATGTGAGTTTTGTGCAAGTTACATTCTAGTTACCCAAGTGCTGGCTGGTTCATATTTTTTTTTTAATCATTCCATGTGTATAAATGCATTTTATCCTTTTTCTCAATCCCCCTCTGTTTTAGAAGAGGCTTTTGGGTGTGGTGTTTTATTTGCTGTTTTTTCCTTTTTGAAAGGAGTATCTTCAAAGTGGCTTACAGTAAAAATTGTGTTTAATACCAATGGGCCTGGACCATGATTAAGTGATGACTTAGAATGACAAGCTGCCGTCTTTAAGCATCCACATACAAGACTTCCAAAGGAAGTAAGAGGAGAGTTTAGTCATTAATCAGTGATTTATCCTAGATGGTATATCATTCATACCTATGATCACTGAAAGTATTTGGAATCATACTAGCATACTAAAGTTTTGGGGTTTTTTAAGGCAAACATATTTTTTTTGGCTGTTTGTTGCCATGTAGGTTGGACTTGATGATCGCTAAGGTCTATTCTAATCTTGCTGATACTGTGAAACTGTGATAACAGTGTTTCTTGCAAAATATGATCTGTTTATTGTCCCTGAAAACATGGAGTTATGTATGATTGCCCAGGTCGAGGCTGAATAGATCTGACTATTCAGTCCTCTGTTCTTTGCACTGGGCTCCTTGCATTTAGTTGAGTTAGGTAAATCACCTGTCAGGAACTTGAGTGAATTTGGAAATCTGCAATAAAACTAGAGATGGATACCTGTAAGGTACAACTCATCCCAGATCTCATGGAGACATGGGCCACAGTTCTGAGATGCTCCTCTGCGTGTACTGCATGGGAAATCCCAGGCAGAAGTCAAGGACGCTGAAGATAATATTGGGTAATCATGAAATCCTGAGTGAAATATTGTTAATAAGACTGTGAGACAGAAAGTAAACATAACAGAAAAACTTCTGCTTTTTAGAATTTTGTGCTGCTCTAACTCACATGGGAATGTAATACTTTGATAAGTGCTTTCTTCTCGTTTTTGTTTTTTTTTTTTGTTACAGTAATAATTAAAGATGGTGCATTCCCTACATTAGCAGGAATTTTAATGGTTGTATCAAGGAGAAAATTTGCCAAGAACAATACCCTTTGAATCACTTAAGGATAATTAGCCTCTTTTCTTTTTTTTTTTCTTTTTTTTTTTTTTCTTTCTCTTTTTAAGACTTTTTTCCCACTGTAGGCTTTTGAGGGACTAAAAGGATTTTTGACATAAAAAGACTAAAGGATTTTATAGGATAAATTCAATAGTTGGTTATGATACTTATTTCTTGTGAAATTTTGTACTTAAATCATTATTGAAACTGTCTTTCTGTCTTACGGGATTTCAGACTAAAAATAAATTTTGTCAGAACAGTAATAATAATAATGATTCAAAGTTTGTCATTTTGCCACTCAGGTATGCCACTCATTTTACCACTCACACCTGGCCCCAAGCACATTGCTATTTACTTACTGATCATCAAAATATATTTGCTGCAGTAGCAGAAAGCAACAGAAATGACACACTGAAATATTAATTGCTCACTTAGGAGACAGAAAACATATTTGAATTTTTTTCAAACTATTGTCATGTTTTCTAGGCACACCTATACTGAATATAGTTTTCATATTATCAATTCAAAAATTCTTTTATCTTGTCCAAGTTGATCCTTTATTACAGTTTTTTCAAGACTCCAAAAGAATTATTAAATGGAATTGAGACATGCTTTTAAAAAAAGCTAATCTTCTCTTGAGATGTTAGGTTCTTCCTAGCTCCAATTTTTGTGTGGTAATTGTATAAAGCTTATAAAGACTGACTCAGTCCAGGGGTGCTGTGTTACTACTAGAACTCTCCTAGAGCACTCCTGAGGATGATAGTACAGGCATGTGAGCAGGTTTCAGTAGTTCCAGGACTAACAGAAGGATGCTCTCATTACAACTATTAACTGGTTCCAGGAAGGAGTGTAGTCATTTATATCATAGGAAGAAGGAACCAAACAAAAATACTCATTTTTCTTAAAAATTAAGTTGTATTCAGTTAAATTGAAATAATAATTAAGGTCATTGATGGCGTAGTAGAAGGCAATTCCAATTCAGAGTGTAAAGTCAGGATGAGAAGAAACTTAATCCACAAAGATTTAGTGTCTCTTTTTCTTCTAGTATTTCTTTTGGAATTGAGCTGCAAATGCTTCTTAGCTTGTATCAGATACCAGCCAAATTACTGATACAATCAAGGTAGGGTACGTTTTCTGATGTCTGTAGTGTCTTTTGCTCTTTTTTTTTCCTGTTTATTAATAGTTTCCATGACTTTCATGCCTCTCAAGACAGCAGCATGGTATGAAAAGATTAAAAAATTAACCTAAACACGTTATTAGTCATTCCTAGAAGATTTTTTTTATCATTCTTTATCTGCTCCATGGTCTAATCTGACCCAGGGGCAGCCTGGACAGCTCTTGCTCTGAGTCCAGTAGAACATGCAACTGCTTCGCACTCATTCATACCTTTGTGTTTGAAAGGGAACCTTTAATGTGACTAGCTCTGACATTGCACTTCTTTTCCAAGACTTCTGTCTGCTTCAAAGAGAGGTGGTTGTGCTTCATGAAAATTCTAGTGCCGTCTCCACATACTCCACAAGTGCACTGGATTAGTGAATGGAGGAAATGATTCAATGATTGATTGAATCATTCTTGACCACATGTTGAACTTAGTCCTGAGGATGAGGTTCTTTGCTGTGGAGTTTTGAGGTGCATCATGCCTATTGCTGTATGTCTAAATGTGAATTTTCTTTGGCTGGGACTTTTCTCATCCTCAGATACTTTCATGTATCATTCCTTCCTTGGTGGCTTAGCTGGTTTTGCATTGGTGTTTATGATTTGTCTACGTTCATGGGTTACTAGAAATCTATAGGAGTTTTGAGCAAGAATATTGATTTGACTTTCTGTTTCCTGTAACTAGTCTATTAATAGCAAGTTTAGTGAATTCAAACACTCAAACACAGAAACAGTCACTAAAATTTGACCATATAAGGTAAAGTTCTCTAGCTTATTAATTTTATTTCTTTAAGGAAAATATAATATCTTTGTTAAGTACCTTAACTACGTCTAGCCTTTTCTTTAAAGGGCCTACATTCTCACAAGGGAACCATTCAGTTCTGTGATTGGATTAATACAAATTGGATGGGAAAATTGGGCTGAGGTAGAAGCAATTGAATTTGGAAGGTTTATGAGAGCTGCTAGTTCAGGGTGAATAATAAAATAAAGACAGCAGTTTTGCAATTTTGAAAAGCTCTGTCCTATGTAATAGACTATAATTTAATTCTGAGAGACTTTTCTATTAGATTTTTTCCCAAGTAAAATCACAATTCCTATTGTTCCTTATCATATGTCTCATTACTGCTGCAAGTATTATCCTCTTTATACGATTATAGTGATTCATACTTCACTCCCTTGCTTGTTTTGTACACAATTGTAGGTAAATAATGGTAGCAGTTTGATGCTTCTGGATGGAGCAATAGGTTGGTTAGTTTGGGTTTTTTTCTACACAGGGATGTATATTTTGGCAAAGGAGTGATGATAAGCCTTACATTGAGATCAGTCAACAGATGCATATCTCTGATAAAGTATCTTAACATTGGTTAAAGTAATAAGATGAAGAAACACCTGTGCCAAAGAATGGTTCATAGTTTTACAATAAATGTGTATGAAGGTTATCTTCATTTACACTCATTATTCTTTATAGATAATTTTGGAAAATATGTTATTATCATTTGCATATTTGAACATTAAACTGTTGTAAGAATGTACCTAACAAAGAAAACCTTTACTTTTTGAGTAAAGTTGGTTCTATGAGAGAAGAAACACTTTTCATGCTCTGCTGATTACTCCCAAATCCAGTCAAAGAGAATTGGGACAGTGAGGTTTCGGTTCACTATGTTGATGAATTGAAAAGGCTTCGCTGTTTGGGCAGAAAAGAGCAATCGGTTCCAGTCCCTGAAGAAGCAATGGTTTAAGAAATCTAAAACCAGGGGAGTGATGATTTAGGGAAAAGAAATGTGTTATGTGTTGTTGGTGAAACTGTGATGAATCAAGACTTTGTTCTTCCTTTTGTTCAGAGTTGGATGTACCTATCAAATTCAACAGGGTGACAGTGTGTGAGAAAGTCATGTTATCACACTATGGATTAATTTATTTTTTTTAACTTATGGTTATTTTTACTTTGGAATTTTTAATTAATATTTACGTGGGGGAAGAAATCCTGCATTTTGGTTTCTGAATTTTACTTGTGGATCAGAGAACTAGTCTAAATTCTTCTCAAAAAGTGTAGTTAAACTTTCACAAAACAGATCAAAGGATAGTGAATATTATTTTTCCCTGCCTTAGTGCATCTCCAGAAAATTGGTTTAGTTTTTTGGTTACCCACATTAATTATTGTGTGGCAGTGCAAGAACATTTTTTATTTATTAGATTTTCTACCTCTTGAATTTTCAGTTTTAAACTGATGCTTTCCTAAAACTGCTGAGTCACATTTCGCTCCCCTTTTGCCTTCTCCCTTTCCCTTTTGGATTCAAATAGTAATTAACATAGTGATGTCGTTCAATTCCAATGCAAAGGAAAATAAGTTGAAAGTATTACATGGGGAAATGTTCTAGGTTGGGTTATAAACAATATTATTAAAATATTGAGCAATAATTGAGGAACTGAGTTGTAAAATAATCAACAAAACCTACCTTTCTTTTGTGAAAATACTAATTTTAATTTCTGGGGTGTGCTTGCTTTTGGTGATATCTGTGTTTATCTCTAAAAAGAAAATTAGAACTTATAAGTCAGTAAAGCTGAAACTCCATTGATACAGTGGTAACAGTAATATACTGAAAGTTGTGTACACCAGTGTTAGGTTCAAATTATATAGAAACACTTCCTACAGGAATATTTCAAGTCTGCAAAGAATACTGTACAAAATGGACAGAACTCTTAGGGGAATAACTATATGCAGTTATGCAAATACTTTCAAGTGATTCATTGGTTTAAATGTCTCTAGAAACTGAGTCTTAAATTTGTTCTGTAGAAATCAGTGTCCCCTCCTCCTTCATCACAAAATGGTAGAAATAACTGAATCCAGAAGACAGATTTCTATTATCAGACCCATTCACTAGATCCTAAAATAAGCACATTAATTCAGTTTCAATAATTTGTGGTGGTGTAGAGCTCTGTTATAGAATTTATGGTCCTTTTTCACCTTGGATTACTAATTTTTCTCCCACTGTCATTAGACATGTAGTCAGCCAACAACATACACAAATATACAAACATGCATGCCTCTGTTTCTGAAAAAAAAAAAATGCTATTTTTATATTAACAATCTGAAGTAGTTTCCAAGGTGGCGATAGAACAAGAAGCTTGGTTATTATTTATAACATTTTATGAAGCATAAGATTGGGACCCTTTTGTTCTTTGAGACACTGTTTTACTTCGTAACTGCATGCATAGGGTAAGAGAAATCTTACTTTTTAAATTTCAAAACACAAACTATTGTGCAATTTAAGAAGTGGAAGCAAAGTGAGACAGCAACAAAGAGAAGATGATGGTTACAATTTAAGAAGGCAGAGCTTAAGAATCTACAGATAAAAGTTCAAGATGCTCCTCTTCAGGATGCAAATAGCAATGCATGAAAATTACATTAATCTGCCACTATTTCTATTATTTTAACTTACTGCATTATATTACACACACAGAATTAACAAGGTTGGAAAAGACCATAGAGATCATCAAGTCCTACCTATTACCTAACTTATCAACCTACCCAACACCATCCCATCATCTAAACTAAGTACACTAAGTACAGCATCCAGCCTTTCCCTAAACACATCCAGGGACGATGACTCCACCGCCTCCTTGGGTAGCCCATTCCAATGGGAGATCACTCTCTCTGTGAAAAAGTTTTTCCTAATATCCAGCCTAAACCTCTCCCATCGCAGCCTAAGACTGTGTCCTCTCGTCCTGTCACTGGAGGCCTGAGAGGAGAGACTGACTTCTTGTGGAGAACTTATGAACATCTCAACTTTCTTATGAAGGGCTTTCCAGGAATATTTTTATCACAATATATTATCATAATTTGTAGGTGGTTGTATTGCTTAATTTAAAAATAAATGTTAAATATTAATATAAATATTAATTATTTGAATCACATGGGAAATAAATGTTAATAGTAATAATAAGCTCTGATAAAGGAAATAATACCTGTCAGAAACTTAGGGATCATTTGTGTAATATAGGTTAAATCAATGTGACAACCTTGTATTGATAAGAATGGAGTGGCATTTCTTCAAGTGGAAGTAATCTTTAAGAGCTTGTCCAAAAATGGTTACAGATTTTTAATTAGGATTTAATTATTTCAGTTGGTTTTATTGATGTTTCCGTTAGTTTTTATTAGCATTTACTCTTCTTAACTGCTGCTTTTATTCAAAACTAAGATATCATGATTTCATGATGTCTGTGATACTGCAACATGTTGCTGTGGAAATTATTAGAAAGTCATAAATGAAAGGCCTACTCCTGAATGATGCTTTGGTCTCTGCTTTTTCTTATTTATAAAATTATTTAACCATACAGCTACTATGAAATGTTCAGTATTATTCAGCATATAATTTTGGAAGTATGAGTGCCAGGAGTGCAAGTAATCTAGATGTTTTAAGACTGGAATGATCAATGATAATTTGCCATATCTTTTCTACATGAATCCTGATGTTAAAAACAGCTGTTTTGATACATTCAGTCCAAATATCTTTTCATTTGTAGCAGGAATATTACTTTTTCTTGTAAGTACTTTTCATTTGACTATTTCTAAGCTTTCTTTTACCCAAACATTAATTAATGTTCAGATGTACAGTAGGTAAATATAATTTTCATTTGATAGATGAAGAAACTATATCTAAAAAGACCACATCTCATGTCAGCGACAGATGGAGTTGCACAGTACCCTTCTGCATTTAACCACTGAGAAAAAATAAATCTTCAATCTGTGCTTTTGCAACTATTACCATAACATAACATAAATGCCCAGAAATTAAACTTTTCATTATAAGACCACATATTTCCATCAGGTAAAGGAGAGGAGGGAGTGAAAACTTTAGGAGGTAGCCAAAGTGGACAAATAACATCATTCAAGTGGACTAGTCACTAGACATTGGACAAAAATATTTACATACAGTAAGTAGATTTATATGTATATAGATATGTGTATATGTGCTTATTTATGAATGTACATATACTTAATGTATTTTTAAGCTAGTTCTCAAAAAGCTGTGGAAAATATTTCAGGAGATTGGCAGTATGAATTTAACTTTAGGAATACCTCGGAAGGGATCATGCTTTACAGAAATGTGTATTTCATGAGAGTTTCAAACGAAAGTACTGCTCAGTAGTCCAAACTAAATAACAATGGGGCAAAAAAATCTGTAGTGGAAGAAAGAGCCAACATTTTCTGCAGAAATTGGAATTCTAAAATTTTATTTAGGGAAAAAAATATTTCAACCTTCTAAGTAGGCTTTTATCCTTTTTCTCCTCTCTCTCTTTGGAAATCCTAAACTTTCTTAAATCCCAATTCATTCTTAAATCCCAGCTGCTAGGAATTTTGTCTGCAGAGCATCTTGGTCAGACCGAAGTCCTGATAGATACGCTTTCCAGGATTTCTGGGTTGATCCTGAGCAGATTTTGAGATGTCTGAAAGTATTTCTCACTTGGTTGAATTTGAAAGCTCTGGGATATATATCTCCTCACTAACCTAGTTCTGGACCCAAAGGGCTGAAAAACCTGTTAACTTTGGCTTCAATACAGTTTTATGTGCAGGAAGGTCATTTGGTTTCTAGGTCATATGGAACAGTTTTCTAACAGGAAAAAATTAGGAATTTTTATGAAAATTGAAATTTTTCCTTGAAAGTCATCACACTTTTAGAATACATGTTTTCTACACAAGTTATTGACGAAACAGGAAGTTCCAGACTACAAAACTATCAGCCAGTTTAACGTAGGATGATTAATAGTTACTGAAGGCACTAGAGATGTAAGCAAAGAAACCTAACTCTTGTAATTGAATTTAGCAGGGCATTTTTCATATAGAGAGTAATTTAATTACCTAGAAATGCAATTAGATACATATTTATCCGAATTTAATTTTTAGCAAGGCACTGAGATTACATTGCTGGTTATTTTTCTCTCTAGCCTAAGAGATAGCACCACAGTACAACATCTGGATAACTTCACCCTTATGGACACATATTCTGGTATACCTCTCCACAAATGATTGAAACACTGTTTTGGTTGCACTTAACATTTTCTTCTTTCTTTTCTAAACAGGTGATCTTCTGTCCTAATGCTATATTCTTTTATGCTGTCAGGGCAGCCAGTTGTGTGGAGCTTAATTTCCAGCTCAAAGTTCACTGACTTATGTTCATACGTGAATATTCAAAGCTGAGAGTGTACCCAAAGAAGAGAGACTTTAATAAAGAAGTAAGATGGCCCATGCTGTAGCACAAGGCTCAGTCAGCCAAGCATGACATGTGACTAGCCTCTGTCCTTTAATATTTTCCCACTTTTATTCTTCCCATATCTACCTCAACCCCTCTTTTTATCTCTGGTCCTTCTCCAGAACATCTAATTATAAGTTTTACACAGTACCAAATATTGCCTCAGGTACCCAAAGGAGAGGTCATGTAGGACCAAGGGTCCTTATCCAAAATTGTGATTTGCACTACTCCTTTTCACATCTACTTCGTGTGAATTCTTTTGCTCTGTTATGTCCAGTAGAATTTTAATCCCAAGGTTTCACAGATTAAAACTGCTTTCATTTTTACCTTGGAAAAGCTAGATTTATTAGACATAGGTCAGTTTTATTAGGTTGAAGCAGAAGTTGCCTTTGTGTAGCATACGCACTACACTACACATATATGTGTGTGTATGTGTGTGTGTGTGTGTGTGTGTGTGTGTGTGTGCACTGCCCTAAAGCAGTCCTTCAGGAAATTGATGCAGTTCAGATCTAAGTGGAAATTGACCTCCCTTGAAAGTTGCCTAACGCATAGTGGGAGCGGATTTAAAGAAAAGTACAGCTCTTTTTTCTCTCTGCAGGATATGATCTGCAAGATATTTCTGCACATATGATCAGGTATCTTCTTGTATAATAACTTCTTTTAGGATTCTTCCATACAGCATACATATTTATACAGATTGTAACCTTATCTCTATATTTCTAGATAATTCGATCTTTTAGTTAGGACACTTATTTTTTTGTGGGATCAAATGTCTGGAAAATGGAAAATGAAACTGATAGTCAAAGCATCTAAGGAGTTTATTTCTTTATGGAAATAAGGATAAAAAGGCATATTGTAAGTTATGGCTTTAAATAAACTCGATGAGTGACAATTACTACTGTCTTCTGGGAAACAATAAGGATAATCACAGGGCAACTGAGTTTTTCAGCAACTACCACTTTAAAGGTATTCTTGCTGTGTATCCTTTTAGAGATGTAGTATCATTTGGAGAGTGATAGACTCCTGGAATAGTCACTTTTCCTCAGAAATTATTTAATTCATAAAAGAAATTTTATTGTTTGGTGAAACTTTATTGGAATAAAAGCAGTATTCTGTAATTCTCCACTGGTGAAGCTGAATTAACTTTCAAGACAAGCTTCTTTTGGAAAAATAAATTGAAATCTACAATGCCTCCCCCACCTTCCCTTCAAAGTCACTTTTGTATTTTCTTAATTAAAAAAAAAACAAACAAACAAAAAACAAGCATACAGGAAAGTAACAGTAGATTATTGCTGGTCAGATGAACAGTTGCTATTGACAGGAATATAAGGGAACGTGTCTCAGACATAGGTCAATTATTAAGAGCTTTGTTTTAGTTTAAATATTGATGTTAACTGGTTTCCTAGAGTTGAAACTTATCATGCTTGACTGTTTTTTTGTGGTGAGATTTTTCCTTGGAAATTATGAATATATCTTCCATTTTCTTTTGAATTTTCCTTAGCCATTTTATATTCTTATTAATGTGTTTGTTTTGTTTAAAATAATTTTCTTATATTGCACTTTTCTTCAGGAGCATTTTGTTTTTCAGAGTGGAATGTAACCTGATGTACCAGATTCACACTTGCAAACCTCTCATGCCTTTCTCCAAATAACGCACGCATTCCAAATATATGGGAATGAGACCTCTGTGTCTTACAATACTCAGATTTTGTCTGTGTCCACTGAATTTACTTACAAGAATAATTGCAATTTCAGATGAAATGATAGGGTAGAAAAAAACCTACACTACAAACAAACACAAAAACAGTTGATAATCATCTGGTTAGTCTAAACTTCGATTTTGTGACACATTGAACAAGTAATGTCATTCACTGATGTTTTAAAGATATGATATTTTTGTTGTCCCTATTGTGTGTTATTGAGGGAAGGAAAGGCTGATAGGCTTTAATGATTTCCTCGAGGGGAAGGAGAGGTGACAGAGTTCTTAAGAAATGATTTTGCAGTCAAGTTACTAATAATCTTAGATATAAAAAGCACAGGCTGCTGTTTGCATGGGAATTTGTATTGTAAAATCGTGTGTGAATTTCAGCTCTACTCCACATATAGAATATGGCAAGAGCAATGTAATATAATAGAGCATGTTATTGTGGACTCCCTGGAGTAGCATAATGTTCTAAAGATATAAATACTATTTTAATTTAAAGCTACATTTACATAGCCTTGTGAAATGAGTTGATCTCAACCATCAACCAAGTGCCCACATAGTCATTCACTCACTCTCCCTACGCAGCAGGTTGGGGCAGAGAATAAGAAAAATGAAAGTGAGACAATTAATTGTTTGGGAAAAAGAACAATTAATAGATGAAGGAAAGAGGAAAAAAACTAAAAAAGCAATTCAAAAGAATTTATCACCTCCCACAAGCAGACTGATGTCCAGCCATTCACCAAGCATCAGTTGCACTGGGAGGCAATACCTCAGCACCCTTTTGCTTTCTCTGCACCAGTTCTTATTGCTGAACATTATGTCACATGGTATGGCTAATCTGGGTCAGCTGTTCCAGTCATTTTCCCTCCCATCTTCTTGCCATCCGATGCTGAGAGTGGGGTCAGAGTAGAAAGAAGAGAAAACTTTCTGTGCAAGCACCATTCGACAATAGCCAAAACATTGCTCATCCTAGACAGACAAAGTACATCTTGTTAGCATAACTAATTAATGGAATATCATACACCAATTTTAGAAACATATCTGATGTGAAGAGAAGTTACAGGAGTAGGTACTGAGTAATACATTTGGACTGTCTTAGGTTTGAACAGAGATGTACATTACATAGAAGTGGTGGTGGTTAGAGGTATATGAAAAAGTTGCTGCTTTATTTCTAAGGATGTCTCTGCTCATTCTGCACTGTTTTCCATTATTTCCGTTTGATGTATTTGCTATCATTTGTTCATGGCAGCTTACAATGAATGGTTTCATTTGTTCCTCAGTAGAGTCAGGCATTAGATCTTGCTGACCTTCAGCAATGCAATGTGTTAGTCAGCAGAATCATGCTTTTAAGTCTGGATTGAGTAAAACCAAAAGTAACTGGCTCAATATGTTCTTTTTTAATCTAATTCATGCTTAATATCTTTGAAAATGTATTATTCATTGTATTAGAACTGTTCATTCTTTAGTTTACAAAGGCAGATAAAAAGGCAATGATAAAGGAAAAAAGAAAGCATATAGTATGAGCTAATTGTGTTGTGTAACAAAGGGGGAAGAAATTAATTTTATTGTAAAGATTTGAGCTCTGTATTTTATTTTATTCCAATCTGCATTGTCATAATAATTTTACTTCTTGCCCAATGCACTGCTGGAGCAGTATTTAGTCCATAATTATTTTGTACATAAGCATAATTCAGATTTGAAAAAGCCCATTTTATGCTTGATATAACGAGTTTTGTAAGTCATTAAAAATTGATTTTTTTTTTATAAATCACCTCCCCAGATCTTCAAGAATAGAAAAAAAATGAGAACGAACACCTAAATTCCAGAATTTAACACAATAAAAAAATATAACTGCCAATAAATATTAATATCTGAGAGCATTAAATAACCAAGGACATATATTGTGCATTTTCAGTATGACTAGAAAATTGGAGGAAGATTAAGGTAAACTAAATCCTGAGGAACTGGCAAGGCATACTGCCAGTCTACATGGATCTTCCAGTATGTTTGCAAAAATGAGCTTCACCGAAGATTTGGTGGTATCTTCAATTACAAATACTTTGTTAATCCTTAAAATGTAGCCTGAAAATTTCCAGTCCTCCTTTTTGATTTTTGTTTTACATTTCTGTTGGATATTTTTTCTAAATGCAGCTTTTTCTTTTTTTTTCTAACAAAAGTTTTATATAAATACTCGTTTTTAAGAAGATATTCAAATGTCCATCTGTTCTCTAAAATTAATTCTATAAAAAGCTGACAGTAGACATGTTTTTAAACAAATTTCAGATTCAACTCAAAATTTATATTTAAAACTGATTTAATGGGGAGGTGAAAAAAGTCCACTTGAGATTTCATAATATTGTCCACACTATTCTGTAAAACGTTTTTCTTCAGATAATAACCTACATTTATCTGTGTGTTAATAACACTAATCTAATGGTTCTTAATACCTTTGTCTTCTAGATGAGATGCAGGTCAGTGCAAAAAACTTTACTTTTATCAGTGGTTTTACTAGTGGATAAAAAAGCAGGGAGTTACTGACTTGTACTGTAAAACCTGAGTAAAAATATATTGACTTCTTTATGAGATTTGAACCTCTGGTGCACTTAACTACGTATACAAGTCAGAAGTTGTGTTTAATTACAATAAATACATATACAATAGGTTTATAATAACACACATATATAGAGTCTGAATCAAAACCTAAAGTCTAACTTCACATTGAACCTTATTTGTCTGGTTATAGATGCATATTACACACAGAATTGCACACAGAATTAATAAGATTGGAAAAGACCATGGAGATCATCAAGTCCAACCTTTACCTAGGTTAACAACCTGTCCAGCATCAGTCTAACATCTATACCATCTAAACCAATTAAACCATATAAACCATACCACTAAGTTCATCATCTAACCTATCCTTAAACACATCCAAGGACGGTGACTCCACCACCTCCCTGGGAAGCCCATTCCAGTGGGGGATCACTCTCACTGTGGAAAAGTTTCTCCTGATACCCAACCTAAACCTCCCCTGACGCAGCCTAAGACTGTGTCCTCTCGTTCTGTCACTGGGAGCCTGAGAGAAGAGACCAACCCCCGCCTGCCTACAGCCTCCTTTCAGGTAGTTATAGACAGCAATAAGGTCACCCCTGAGCCTCCTCTTCTCCAGGCTGAACAACCCCAGCTCCCTCAGCCATTCCTCATAGGGCTTGTGCTCCAGCCCCTTCACCATCCAAATATCAAATTATATTGTTGCTGTGTTAGAAATGTACAATGTGTTACACTTCATGCATTCTTATCATGTAATAGCACATCCTATAAAGTTCAGTGTTAGAAAAACTGAAAAATATAATTGAGTAGCACAATAAAGTGTGGTTTTGTAAGTAACCGATCTTGTCCAAAACTACTATCTGTTCTTAAAAATATCTTGAACATATGGACTAAATAGTCAATAGCAATGAAAGAATATTTGTGTATGAGTGTGTAGGAGTTGAAGAGAAGGAAAGAGAAGTAGGTGTTAAACATGACAGTAAGGTGGGAACAAGTGACAATGGGAGAATGAGAAATCTAATGCAGAAACGTATCTTGTGCAACTAATCCTTGACACTTATGTAACTTTGTGTATAGCTATATCTACAACTACCAGCTATATCTGAATCAATACCTGTGCACCCTTACTCGCTGTAAATGTGAGGCAGCTTATTCCTGTTTATTATAAGACAATTTGCATACATAATCATATTCTTTCAAAGAAAATAACCTTGAGTACTCTCTTATGTGTTAACTCTAGGATGCTGGTAGCCACTGGAATAAGTTTCTTTTCATACAAACCTCTCCAGCTGTGATTTGGAAACCTTTGAATATTTATATTGAAAACTTGGAGTTATAAAGCGTGTCTTTACTAGACAGAAGTCATAGACACTGTAAAGGTGACCAATATTTATCATGCACCTGATACTTCATAACTTCAAGTTCTGATCAAATGTTCACACAGTAATTGAAATTAATATTTTTATATATATGGAAAGTAAATTAATATATGTATAAGGTATATGAAATGTGGAATATAAGAAAGAAATTATTTACTATAATTAGGTTTAGGGGAAAAGTTTTCTAACCTTTAAGAGCTAAATGGCTGAATGATTAAAAGAGGAATGGATTGTATTAAGATGTTAACAACTTTCAGTAATGACCTGTTCCCCATTGGCATGGGTCTAACTTTATTAGCTCTTGTGATAATTAAATAAAAAACAGACCTATATAAGCTCCCAGGAAACACAGCAAATGCTAAAACATGATCTATTATATGTCATGATGAATTTTGTTGCATGTTTTACTGATTTGTTTTCCCTCTGATTGTCCACAACAGGTTTTCTTCATAATGTGTGGGTTATAGCATGTGGTATGGGTTTGCATATGGAGGAACTAAAGACGAAAGGTTAGATAGACTGTGCCAGAAGCTTACTGTCATAAAACAATCTTGACAAGAGATTGTGTTTATTTTTATTGATAACATAGGAATTTAAAAATAAATTATGTGGCTTATTGGCAATTTAGACTGTTTATTTCTATGGTTGCCCCCCACCGCATTAACAAAAAAATTTTAAGTAAAATGATCAAGCTCAAACTTGTGTATATAAAAGAAAGGATGTTTTCAGAGTTTCAAAGGAGATGCAGGATTGTCTTAATCTAAAAACATGTCTCTTCTTTAAAACTCTAATTTTTTCAGTCCAGTCTTTAAAATGTGAGAGATTTCAGTTGTGCTGGTACATTCCTTATGTTGATAGGCACATACTGAAATAGTGAAGCTGGGGGCTTCTTGATCTGGATTGTAAACTGTGACCTCATAAAGCGAGGTCATAAACCTGAAAGAGCTTGGAGAACCTGTCACCAAAAGTACCAAAGCATGCTGTGTATGTTCTTATAACCTTTTCAGGGCATGTGCACCCTCCTATATCATTAAGTGATCTGACAGAAGAAAATGCTTCAGACTTTTAAATGTATTCTAATATTTTTCCACTGTTTTTAGGTTTCAGAAAAAGCATGAGTAAAAATATACAGACAATATTTGGAATAGAAAATGGTGACAAGTTCATTCTTTTTTATATCTCAGAGTTCATTCCAGACTTGTATCATTCTTGTTCTAATGAACCTCTTTGAGCAATTTCTGTACCTATATAAAGTATCCTTTATGTGTGAGAAATGAAAATTTTGACCTTGGTTCTTTGTTCCACTTCTTTATATATTCCCTTGATGTCCTAGACCTAAGCATTTGTGATCTTGTCGATGAGGAAAAAGACTTAGTGTCCTGTAAGCAGTCAGGACACTTTTCAGGGATCTGGTGTATTCTCAGTTTCTTGTATTTCTGAGTATTTCAGCTCCTTGCTGTCTTGTGAAATTGCCATATGTTGCTGATGGTTGGTAGCTTCACACCCAGGTATCTTGCATTTCTGGAGTTAGGAGGCAGGAAAGCATATATGCTGTCAATCTATAACCTGCTGGTATGAAAGTCACCGTCTAGGCCAGCTATTGATGAGAGCACCTTTTTTACATAAATTATAAATTATAGTTCAACATCCTAAATTCAGGAGCAGTGCTACATTGTAGTCTGTGTCAAACAGTTTATAAACATTATTTTTTAAACAAAAGGGATAAAATTATAGATAAAATTATCAGCATATTTTCCTTTGCCAAATACAAACATACAAACTTTAACCCTAGCTGATATCAGCCAAGTGCTAGTCATCCAACCAAAATATTTAACTGTAGCGAAAAGTTGTTATGGGTCAATTTGCTTGGGCAAAGTTCAAAGATGTTCTGCAACCAGGATATACATAAATGTGTAAAGCAGTGATTTCTTGCCTTACATACAGCAGATAGATAGGACCTATAAGCATTAACATTTTTACAACTCTTATGTCTTTGCTTACTAGGCAGGCAGCATTTATGGAGGGATTGGTTGGTACCTGCAACTCTCTGGAAAGGTTTTTCGTGGCTCTTACGTGTCTATCTTCCAAAAGCAGTGCTGATATGGGTGGCACTGGTAACACAGCAGCACCGAACCAGACTGACTGTTGCTGGTTTTCATTAAGCTTTTATACCTTTTTGTTTTGGCATTGACTTCCTTAAGCCCTTGAGCTGCTAATGATCTTACTTCTGTCTGTAATTGAAGCCAAAGTTAGGCACCTGTGTCAGATCACAGCTGGGCCTTGCATCCTTGGTATGCAACCAAGGGTTTGGGATGAGGGCTGGCTAGGGTGAGGGAGGACTGCAGCTGGGTTTGGAGAAACAAAAAGGTGGCGTTATAGATCGTGATCAGTTAGCATTTATATTGGTGTGTATTACTTATACATCAGGCAGATGTGATTTTTCAAATGTTAGCGCTTACTTCATACCTTCCTCTGAATGTGAAATAGAATAGATGGTTATTTTAGGATTCTGAAGTCAAAGATTTTTTGATTCCCAGCAACACATTTTTGGCTTTTTGCTCAGAAGGAATTCATATACATTCAGCAAATTCTTCTGCCGCTGTCACCAGTTGGAATAAGAGTGTCACAGAGCAGTACACGACAATTAAATTTAATGGATTCCCACCAATCAATGCCACCAAAGGATCACAAAAAGTCATGCACTTCTGTAAACTGCCCACATTATGCCCATCTAAAATTGTGAGCAGGCCTGAAGAATAGGACTTGATAGATTAGCAGCTGGACATGACTCGGCTATATGTATTTGCTTGCAGCCTAGAAACCCAATCCCATCCTGAGCTGTATCAAAAAGAAGCATGGGCAGTAGGTTGAAGGAAGTGATTCTGCCCCTCTACTCTGCTCTTGTGAGACCAAATGTGGAGTCTAGATCTGGGACTCCAAATATAGGAAAGACATTGATCTGCAAGAGTAAGCTAGAACAATGATATGGGGCCTTGAGCACCTCTCCTATGAAAACAGTCTAAGAGAGTTGGGTTTGCTCGACCTGGAGAAAAGGTAGCTTTGTGAAGACCTTTCAGCCTGTTTCCAGTTCCCAAAGGAGACTTACAAGAGAGATTAAGAGGGACTTTTTACAAGAGCATATAGTGACAAAACAAGGGGGAATGGCTTCAAATTGAGTGTAGATTTACATTAAATGTCAGGAAGAAATTCTCTACGGTGAGAGTGGTAGACACAAAAACGGGTTAACCTGAGAAGTTGTGGATGCCCTGTCCCTGGAGATGTTCAAGACCAGGTTGGATGGGGCTTCAAGCACCGTGGTCTAGTGAAATGAGTCCCTGACTGTGACAGGAGAGGAACTAGGTGATCTTTAAGATCACTTCTAACCCAAACCATTCTGTGATTCTATGAAGTTCATTAACTTTTGTAAACAGGCCTGAAATGGACTTTCAGCTGGATTTTGAAACTTTGTCAGAAAAGGAAAGCTTAAATCTAGTCAGTAGTTACCCAGCAGTGACTTTTCCAGAATGAAGATTTTTTTCCCGTCTGCTGGACATTTTGAAGGCATTAAAGAAATACCGAAAATTTTCTTCCTAAATATATCATTACATTTTTAGAACAGTAATCTTTTACAGGCCAGGAATTGCATTGTATTGTCGAATGCATCATGATATTCTCTGCTTTCTTCTATTCAGAAGAAAATAGGGCCTCAGCCATGGAGCACAGGTGGATTAGTTTCTGGTAAGAGAAAGAGGGATTCATGCAGCATATTGTGTTTATTTTAGGTCATGTGTCTCTGTATGTATTAGTTTTTCACAAGACCTAGCAAAGAAAGAGTTAATCTGTGGTTCCTAGGACTGAGTTGGCCAAAGTGTGTCAAAGAAAGTTAATTAATGTTGAGAAAATGGTTTAATGTTTTGGGTAAAGTTTATCTATTTTTTGCTTTATAGAATCTGTTTTATAGAATATCTGTGAAGAATTTGAAAGTCTGTGAAGAATTGCAATGTATCTCCAGTAATAAATGTGAAGTAGCAGTATCTCAATAGTAAATCTAAAAATACGTATTTTTATATGCCTAAGAAAAATATAATAGATTTTTAGGAGCAGTGAAAAAATAACATAAAATAGCATTGTGGCCTAGGGGATACAATTCTAGTGCCTTTTCATTGTTTTAAACTTTTATTTCCCATTGATTATTTATGTTGTAAGTTTTCTAGTTTGTTAGTCATAAATCAACTTCTAGTAATAGCCTAATCTTTTCTACTTTTAAAATCATTATACTATATCACTGATTAATTTATGTAGCCAATAGTAATGAAGCGGTGTTGGAGCAAACTAGGCTTAGATTCAATTAGAAAGTATAATTTTAGCTAACTCAGTGTGCCAAAGTGTAAAGATAAAATTAGTCGTGCGTAGATGGACAGGATATTTTGCTACCTAGAAGAAATGAATCTATTCATTGAGCCACTTAAGCAATCTTTAAGAAATGTGTTAGAATAATGTTTTACCTAAGATATTGCTACAGAACCACAAATAACAGTATGTGTTATTCAGCTTCAGTTTAAAACAAGTCTCTACTCTTTTATAAAAGGAAACTATAGTATCAATTTCTGGAAATTCTACAGTTTATGGTCTATGGAAGGTCAAATCAAATGAGATCTTTTTCAAATTCTAACATTCAAAAAAGAGATTTCAAAGACAATGCCTAGGACATTGAAGAGAGATTTTGCTTTTCTATGGTTACGTTTATACAGTAAGATAATATTTTCTACCTCAAAAGAATCAGTTCCTTACAAACATGAATGTTTTTTTGGGTTTTTTTTTTGTTAGAATTTCACTACCTATAAATAGAAGCTCTTGACATTTTGCATCATTCTCTACCCTTGTTCTTTATATAGAACTCTCATTGATTTCAATTGTGTATATTGAATTAGACTAGGGCAGATAGCTTTTCACTTATAAAAGGTGGTGACAATATTAACCTCTGTGTTCATACAAAGTCTGCTAAATCTTCTTTTATTATTAAATGCTTTAAATAACATCTCAGGATTAAATTTTACAATTTCTAGGCCATCACAAATTGAGATGCTGTGAATTTAGGAAGGCAAGTACACTAAGTTCTGAAGATCTTTTTTTTAAAAATTCACAGTTCAAAAACTTGTGCAAAATTCTGATTATTTCTGCAATGGACATCTGGAGTCATGGTGACATCCAGTGTCCAACTAAGAGTATTTCAAATTACAAAAATGTAATAATCACCTTGTATAGATTTAGAAAGAGATATTTGCATTGACTTTCCTCTGAAGCTTTCCCACAGTATTACCATGGAGGAAACAAATTTGTCTGTGCTGTTTTTTCTGTCACAGAAAGCGTCAATGAATTACTGTCCACTCAAAATCTCTGCCACTGGTTTCTGTTCTATATGTATTTTAAGATGAGTTGAACTATAAAGTCTTTTGGGGCATTGATGTTCCCTGAGATTTGTCTTAAGAGGATGGTGACAATGAAGGAAAAAAAACACATGGAAATATTTAATTTTGTGAACTGTAATATTGGTGCTTTTTTTGTTTTCATCTCTTTAAACAGCTTTATCATAGTCTATCTGTGATACTGTTGGATTGATACAAACACGATACTTGAACATCTGAAAGTTCAAGAAGATAAAAATTTTAACTTTGGAAATGAAGGTTGAGAGTGGACTTGGAAAAACCCTCATGAAATTTCAGTAAAGTCAATTAATTGCGAAGGGGACTAATTTCTTTATAACTCTTTACTTCCGCATATACTAAATCTCAGAAGATGCCAAGGCAATGTTTGTTATATCAAAGTTGAAAATATAATATCATGCCCCCCCACATGAATAAGCTACATTCTTAGTGGACAAATACAATGTTTATAAATATACAGATACTAGAGAGGACATTTTTTATTACATATAGAATTTCTGATAACAAATGTATTAAATTGCTTTTCTGTTGATTGAGTAGTGGATGTACCACACGGATTCTACAAGCAAAAAAGAGAATATATGAGTCAAAAAATATACATAGACCACAGAAATTGGCATTTCCATTATGTTTGAGTCTTTGAGTTGTGCAAAAGGCAAAGTGACTTTAATATAAATCATCTTCAATATGGAAAAAAATTACCCAGCTTTAAAACAAAGCATAACATCCTTTTTGCTATTTTGCTATTGGTTTTCCTATTTTATATTTGGCAAGTAGCAAGATACAGCTAACATCTCTGAAAGCATTGTCTTGAAAGGAATGTATGTGGTTCTAAATGCAACAACATTTTTCTCTAGTGAAAAAGGAACTGTTGTGTATCTGCTTGGGGGATAATGCACTGTACTCCTTCTGAATAGTGATTTAATGTCCCCTTGTTTTTAATGCTTTGAGTAGCTACAAAATGCTGAAGACTTCTTCTGACTTAGAAACGTGTTCTTTAGGAACAGCTCATTTTTAGAAACTCTGTTCTTTAGCTACAAACTGAACTGTGTTTTCCCTAAAAGTGTAATCCAGAATTTCAAAGGCATATTTTACTGTGAACCAAATATCCACAAAATGATGATATATATATGATATGTTTGTATTTACTTTTGAAAGGTTGGTACTTTTTAAAATAGAAAATTTTTTAAAGTTTCTGTATTAGCTCTTTGTTTGAATAGCTTTTTATTTTTTTTTCTTTTAACAACAATTTGATGTCTTTTTTCAGATATATCTGTAAAAAAACAGAAATTCATGACCGATATGGAGTCAAAATAAAATCTGGGGATTGTGTTGGTGAAAAAGGAAGGATGTGTTGTATCTGTTCGATGCCGAGACAGGATGTCAAGATACCATTTCATTTAGAAAAGTAGGATGTATTGAACACTAGTAGATAACGCTTGAATTCATAGACTTTAATTGTTCATTATTTTTTCCAAACTTTTGCTTCAGGCTTAAGCTAGATTTGCTCCATTTTGTCAAGAGAGAGTAGATTGACACCTGGCCACCTACTATCTGATGTGTGAATACAACTTTTTAGGAAACAGTTGAGCCTGTCTAGTGCATAGGGCCATATGAAACATTGGCCAAACTAAGCAAAGTGCCCATCTGTTAAAATTGCATTACAAAATTGTTTTCTCCACTGCTGAAGGAAAGTAATTTATTCCAATATGTAGTTTATATATTTTTACGCACTTGAATTTCTTATAATTTGTTGAATGCTTGCTTTTGCCATGGGATAGAAACATAAATTGTTTAATCAAAGACTTGTCAAGAAATTTAGGAGAGATTGCTTGTGATTGGAATTCATTCTGTGTTGCTAAAGGGCAGATATAAATATTAAAATTTTATTTTTAAATTAGCTGGGCCTGTAGTAAGAATGTCCTTAAAAGAGAAATAAACCTTTTGAAAACCCTACAAAATATGAGTATGCAAACAAGTAATTATTGAATTATGAACTGGAAAGCTGCTGTTAAGTTGGCTCTGTCTGACTGAAGTAACATCATTTACCCAGCTTTTTTTAGGAAAATCAAAAGCTGAGGACAAATCTTGAAGTGCTTGATTAATTTTTTTTTCGAGCAAAACTTTCTTTTGAGTAAATTATGAGTGGAATACTTAGAAAAGGAAATACATACCGCTTCAATTAAGTCCAATTAGCTGGAAAGAGGACATTGAAAAGTAAATAAAGTGCGGGAATCAATAAATTAAAGCAATTAGCACCTGTAAAGAAGTATCAGTACACTGCCTTGTGCAGACTCACTTTTGTGTCAATTTAGCCTACCTTAGCACTTAGTAGATTTCCTGATGTTTCTCATTATAGAAATTGATTTAAAATATTTATAGCTTATTCTATTTTTTTTATATTTGTGCTATAATGATCAGTCTGTAATTTAGCACTATTTTGAATTATTTTTTCAACAGCCTTTTGGAAAGCACTGTTGAACTAAAACCTATTTTTTAGCTACATTAAAATAAACTGTCATAGACTACTGAATTTAAGGAGATGCAACCAAGGATAATCATTTAAGAAACTGTTTGGGTTTCATTTTTTTAGATATAGATTTGCCACTGGAAGCATTTCTGACAGAAGTGCAGAGAGGTCATAGGTAGACAATCTGAAATTTTGAGACTTTGGAACCAGGAACTGGACTAACTGACGTAACAGAAGAAGAAGAATGCGAGCAAGTGGGGTTCTGGGAAGGAGGATGATAAGAAAGGGGAAGAAATTTGATAAAAAAAAGGAAGAGACTGGAAGCTTTCCCAATTGACAGATTAGCACTGGTGGGTAGTGAGCCTTGGTTTGTGTTTTGAAGGCTTTAGGAATAGATTAGATAGACAAGAGTGATAGTGAGACAAAAATCAGAGGAGGTAAAAGTTGAGTAGAACGCTAAGCATTGCACATGTAATT
This sequence comes from Serilophus lunatus, assembly GCA_013399895.1. Lineage (NCBI taxonomy): Eukaryota > Metazoa > Chordata > Aves > Passeriformes > Eurylaimidae > Serilophus > Serilophus lunatus. The sequence continues at coordinate 367,914 of VXBA01005487.1, forward strand.
TTAGTTCTATGTAATTTCTAATTTTAGTTTTTGAGGCCAGCAGGGTATGCCTAAGAGAATTATAGGAATTTAAAACAGATTGGAAAAAGAAAATTGTTTTCCACTGCTTAGTGTCATACAGATGCCCACTTTGTCAAGAGTACTGGTATTTGAAAAATCATTTCATAAATCACAATAGTTAATTGTCATTTACTAACTATAGATTCATATGTAAAATTTATTTTTCCACCAGAACTTAGAAAGCAAGTGTGAATTTGAGGAGCAATCAGTTGTCTTCTGTAAATTCAAGGCAAGGTTTCTCTGAAATTTTTTATCTGAAAAGACCATATTGTATTTATTTGAATGATCTTCTAACTCTGTTTCTCTATTATTTCCTTTTTTTAGGTTGAAAGATTTGTAGTAGCATAAACATTCACTCCAACTTTTTTTTACTAAAATGACTATTGCTCTGAAGACATTTATTAAAATGAGAAGCAATCTAAAAATATGGAAAACTTATTATTGCAATACTCTTAATTGGCATACATCAATTTGTTAGATAATTTTGTCTTAGTAAGTGACAGACCTGTGGATGTGGCATTTTATGAGATAATTTTATAATTTTAGTTAATAATTTTATGCAAAATTCTAGAACAGTTTAGAAATATGTGACAGGCTTCAGGAAATACATGAGAGAAAAAGGTATAATATGATTTGAATATTTTTAGAAGATTTTCTACATGTAGTTCTAAAGTTGAAATAGTTGCAACAATATACATGAATTCTAATCTCCCTAAAACTCTAATTTTTAACTGGCATTTGTGAAAAAATAAACATAATCCTCATTCCATACACCATTTAGTCTGTAAAGGTGGGAGAGTCTTGGCATAATTTGAGCTGAGTATCCTTTCATTGCTGTGTGAATATTCTTTCAAATATTGTATATTAAATATGATAACTCTTTTATTTGGAGTATTTGAGCTCTCTTGCATGAACAAAATTCTGTTTTTGTAACAACTCTTGTTATAATTATCTTTGAACACTGAATCACATTTGAATACCTCACAGCCCAGAACTTTCTCTGAATAATAGTTGAAAAATATGTGTAATAGTGATATTCATCTGAACATATTTATTTCTCCTTTATTTTAATAAGCTACACTTTGATTATGAAGGGCTGAGGTTATGAGAAAAACATCGGTTTTATTGACCCTCTTTTTATCTTTTCCAAGCTAAGCTAGTCTTGCTATCAGGCTTTAGGTTAATTTGGTGTACTGTTCTCACTAGCTGCTCTGTCAGGATTAATAAAGTATGAATAAAATAAAATGTGTTTCAAAATGAAATTGGAATTGCCAAAAATGCAACAAGAGAACTGCTGATGTGGAAGAAATACTCAGCTAATTCATTGTATTATATAAATAAGCTATACATTTTGAGGGAAATTTAGCAGTGTCTGCTGCTGTAGTTGCATGATAGCGCAAATCATTAGCATATTTTGAGAAGCATGCTCTCCCTTCACGTTTATAAATATTTATGAATCATTTTCTGATTTGTTTTAAAACAGATTTATATTTAATAAATTTGGGAATATCTAATTGTATTGCATACAAGTTACAGCTAAGGTTGGGGCACCAGACCCCAACAAGCAGATATGTGCAGGCATATGTACAGTGATAATAGGTAAAACTTGCCTATACCTGTATATCAATTCAGGATTTTGATCCTGAAATATAGTTCCTTTCTAACTAGCTGGTGTTTTTTGGCAGCTATATGCAATTTAAAGGCATTTCTGTTTAGGCTGTTGATCATGAGCAGCTGCACTAGGCTGCTACACAGTTCTATAATGTGCTTTAGTTATACCTTAAATAACCTTTCCTTGCACTTCTCAATAACTCATCTTTTATCATTTGCATTGATAGGATTAGGCATTATCTTTGTGCTTCTGAGGTTTCTTCTATCTAGTGTTATTACATTTGGTCTTCAGATAAAGTTCTTGTTTCTTTTTCCTTCAGAAGGCTATGAGATATGGCTTCCTGATAGCATTACATTTATTAGCTCAGTGCCATTATGATATTTCATTATTATTCCATGGTTAATCAAGGGTCATTCAGTCTGCCAATATAATGGGGTCATTAAGAGAGATCTGATAGACAGATAGACAGACAGTACATTCATAACTACTTGTTACTAATATCTATTTGTTATCACATTATCTCTAGTCCTTTATCAAAATTGCTTTGTTATAGAGTGATACAGTTCTTATGCTGGTGGGTGCTGCTATTATACAAGAAGTAGCTTAGACTACCATAGTGTTTTTGATATTGTCTCATAAGTGGGAAAAACGTACAGAATTCTACAATCATAGTATTTTGAGTCCACCTCTAAACCATGTCCCTAAGCACCATATCTATATGTCTTTTGAATGCCTCCAGGGATGATGACTGAACTCCTTCCCTGGGCACCAAATCTTTACAACCCCTTTTGGTGAAGAAATTTTTCATAATACCCACTCTAAACCTTACCCTGTGTAACTTGGGGCCATTTCCTATTGTCCTATTGCTTATTACTTGGGAAAAGAAACCAACCCTGCCTTGCTTTCAGGTAGTTGTAGAAAGTGATAAGGTCTCACTTGAGCCTCCTTTTCTCCACACTAAATAACACCACCTCTGCTAGCTGTTCCTCACAGTATTTGTGCCCGGGGCCCTTCACCAGCTCCTTTGCCCTTCTGGATACATTCCAGTACCTCAATGTCTTTCTTGTAGCAAGGGGTCCAAAACTGAACACAGTATTCAAAGTGAAAATGAATGCAAAATAGTCAGGAAACTACAGTATTCAAACAGTGTTCAGGGAATTTTTGATCAGAATTAAAAAGAAGGATGTAACAAATGAAATGTCCTTGGGATTGTTGTGATCCACATTCCCAAAAAGTTCCCTGGTGGCATAAATAAAAAAGTAGAAAACATGTGCATTAGAATTGCAATGCAGTGTGACCTACTGCAAATACTTTGAAGTATATGAATTCGATAAAATTTTGGTAAGCTGAAGAAGTCTTCAAAACAAATATGAAGAACCGCAATAGAGTCATCTACACACAAAAATTCAAGGGTGCAAACTTACTTTTAAAGAATTGAAGAAAGGAAATAAAATTTGACAGCCCTTAAAAAAGGTTTGTAAGGTAGTCTTACTGAATTAGACTCAAAGTTCCAATATAAATAGTGTGAATATGCATTCTACAATGAACCTTTTGCTGTCAACTCAAATCTTTGCAAAATATTTGGAATTTTGAGAGTAAACCACAGATTTTATCAAGCAATAGTTTTTCATGTACTTTACATTAAGATTTGATAAAATTTTGAAATTACAGTAGCATAGAGCTGAGACCAGCTGTTTGGAGTAGGACAGCAGAGAAAACCTTTGGGTCATTTGGAAACTGTGTATTGAGGACTTTTGTGTCTTTACTGAATTAACAGAACCTTATTTAAATAACTATGTCCGAAAGCTAAATTCTAGCTACCTAGAATAAGAAAAGTTTTTGATCTTGTGAAATTGCTATGTGCAGGGAGGTCTGCAGAGGTCTGCAAACAGAGAGCTTTTTAGAAGAAGGTGTTGAAACTTCATGTAATTAAACCCTTATTTATTTGCCCCTAGTTCTAGGAACAGGGATGCTAAGCAAAAGTGTATAGCAATATGAATGGGCTGGAAAACCATTTAGAAACAAAGAGATCAGGTGATTTGTTAGTAAATGGATCTACCATCTTTTCTCTAGTGATATAGTACAGTTTCAGTGATATAATTGGTACCTCAGAAATACATTGCAAACAGTGGGCTGAAACAGGGTGGCTCTGAAGTATTAGATGAATATTGAATTGCGCTAGCCAACTTGGAAATATCCCAGCACACTTTCAGTCTGGCCTACTGTTCTGGCTTCAAGAGTGTTCTATTTGCATGGTTTTGAAGCATAGTACAAAGACAACAACATTCCAACTTTTCTGGATCATAAAAACTGTGTACATAAATTATAAATTGCTTTTCAGTAAAGAGTCCAAATTCGGACTGTATTTTTATAATTTCTAAACAATATAATTCTTCCTTTTTAGCATAAACATTACTGACTTGAGTGAAAGAATTTAAGACAGAGAGACTGGATATAGTGTACTCTGCCAGCACATCTGGAAGACAGTTATTCTCTAATTACCCAAGAGACAGAGGAGAAAACTGGCAGCTTTGCTCCTATTATAAATCCCATCACTTCTAAAGGAGTTAATGGATGCCCAGCTAATCAGTCTTTGTTATGTTGTAACATTCAGAGACAAAATAAAGGCCATAAAAATAAAAAGCAAAGAAAACTCACTGGTCTGGTACATTAAAATGTGTGATTTTGTCTTTCCAATGTACTCCCAACAGATCTGTCTTACAGTGTTTAATTTGTTTTTAAAGTGTGCAACTGTTTAGTTGTTTGGATGAAAATTGATTCTGTAGATGGAATGGCTGTTGTTGGTACTAACTTACTGCAGCTCATCTCATCTTTTGAGCTACAGGTACGTCCTATACTTAAAATGGTTCTATCAACTTTTCCACCAGGTGCAGAGCAGGTGTGTTTGTAACAAGCTTGTTTTCTTTGTTCTGAATTTTACTGTGAAAGAGAAGAGAACATCATGTATGAAAACCCAGAGTATTGATCTCCCTTTTCTTTGAAGACAAGATCCACCAATCGCTTACCTGTAAGAAATAAGTGAAGAAAATCAAGTTCTGTTAGTATACCATACTCTCACTGAAACAGATAAACTAGAAAATAAATTTGCTAAATGACAAAAACAGCAACCAAATTTGGAAAGGGTCCTAAATGTCACTGGGGACATTTTAACTGCCAAAATGGTGCCTAAATTCAATAACTGGTGAAGTAGAGAACTTCTTATCTCACAAGAAAATTCTACCTATCTCAGTTTCTGAGTCATAATGTGCCTAAGAAATAAAAAATGTATGGTACTTATTGCATATTTCTCACTTGCTGAGGGATGGAGTGAAAAATAATATATTGACCTGGGGATGATCAGGGGGATTCCTTTCTCAAGTTGATTACATTGATTTGTGACTCACCAGGTCTGACACACATTGTATTATTCCATAATTCATTAAAAAGTCACTAGTTCTTTTTTTCAGTGTCCACTGAATAGCTTTCTTCAGGAGTCCTTAAGTCTAGAGCAGTAGTGGGGCAGAATATAGTTCTAATTATATATCTGATTTTTTATGTAAGAAAAAGTGATGCAAGTAGACATAGTCACATATTCAGAGTTTAAAAAGCAGCAACTGGTTATCTGTTGGTAGACTTCAGTACCATCCAGTAAACCGCAAGCCTATCTTCCTTGGAGTTCAGGATTTCAAACACTCAGCTCCAACCACATGCATTTCAAGTTGTAAGGCAATACTGTAATGTTTCCAGCTTTCATTATGTATAGAATCTTCTGCTCTGAACTTCACATTCTCAGAGTTCATGGGTGACTGCAGGCCTGTGCTGAAGCATTCTTAGTTATTTGCTGTAGTTCTTGTGTTGAGATTTACGGTTTTTTCCTCCCCAGCATCCTTTAGCTGGTGTATAGGAGTGGTTTTATTGTCACCTGATTTAAGTTGACAGCTATACCGGCTTGAGCTAAGAATCCACATCTTTCAGCAAGATATTCAGCAAGTAATAGATTGTCTCTGCTCAGGCATAGCAATGAATGCTTTCTTCAGATGCCCTTGCTGCTCTATTGTGGTGTCTTTGTGGAAAGGTGGAACTGTTAGAGCATAGTGTAACAAAGCAGTGTGTCTGGAACCTTAACAGATCTGCAAGTGCATCTGGGGTTTATCTCAGTGGTTAGCTGCTCACAGGAGTGATGTGAGTAATAGCTTCATGCTGTTCTGAGTCATAGCAGGAAACTTCATCAAAACAGAAAACTGTCAGGGTGCATTTTACTGTGTACCTTGTCATCCCACCTTGTTACTGTCTTGTGCCCTAAGTGGTAGAAAAGAATCTTCTTTTCTTTGTAAGAATCTTCCAAAATAGCTAACGGATTTTCAGTTGATCATAAACATAGCATCAATTGATACTACCCATCCCCATTCAAAAAACAGCAAGACAAAAGAGTCCAATTGTATTTCTCTGTGCTTTGCTGTCACAGGATACTTTTTTGTTGAATTGTTTCAGTGAACCACATGGGGAGATTTGTCAAACTGCCATTTAGTGAGTGTGGCCAGACTGACTTTGTTCTGCTTTTCATTTTGAAGCATTTTTGAAGGCTCCAAATCAGATTTTTTAACAAGTATTATTCATTGCCAATCCCTGACAAAAAAAAAAAAAAAAAAAAAAAAAAGTTTGTTATTTGAGTTGGCAATGGAAAGCCACTTGCAGAGAAAACAAAGGGCCTAACATTTCTCTTTTGCCTCATGCTTAGATCAGTAACTAGCTAGGTAATTACCTGAAGTCTTAATTCATGCCAAACACTCTCAGTGTCAAAAGGATTCAGAGATTTGTCTTTGGGTTGCATTAATTGACTTAGTTCAAGAATGTTTTTTCTAGATCTAGCCATTGTAAAAATTCAGAACTATTCTCTCACATCCTGGTTTACTAAACTGAGATATTATAGCCATTGAATTCTTAATAGTGTGGGAGGAGAAATGAAAAGAGCTACAATTATCTTTTTCTTAACCCAAAAGATGTCTCTGTAAGGTTTTCACATGGCAGATAGTACACAGCAAAATTACTGCAAAAGAATATCCCTGAGAAGTCCAGTTTCAGTCTGCCATATTTCAACTGCTATGGTCATTAAAACCAATGTGTCATGAAACTATCCCTGTTTTTCTCAATTATAAACTGGTTACAAAATCAGGCCGGACTGATCTGAGTGGAAGAACAGAGATTTGAAGAGATGTCAGTGAACTTCTTACAAAGTTCCTGCTTGTGCATCTGAATCATGTACTTTGTACATTTTCTATAGATTTCCATGAGAAAATTTTCTTAATAGTGTCTTGCTTTTAAGCTTTTTGCTTTCTGGCTTAGTATTATGCAAATTAACTGTGAACTCTTTTCACACTTTTTGTGGTTTTTTTTTTTTTAAAAAGCAATTATAGTTCGTTATAGCAGTAGAAAATAGTTTGGTTAAGATGGTCATCAGCATACATCTTTTTGAATTCTTATACAACAAGACAGACACATTTGTTAACAAGACTCCTGCATTCTCTGCCACCATGATCTAGTTGTCAGTACTAGGAAGGAAGAGACTAGGAGGAAACTGAGAGGATTCATAATGAAATGGATGTGCAGAATTCTGAGGCTGTGGATTGATGATAGAAATGGGTCATTGGCTTCCTGATTTTGGTCAGAAAGCCTCCCTAATCTTCTCCATTCCCTATGCTTTTCTCTCCAGAAAGCAGCAGAGCAGCCATTTAGCTTTGCCACCTGAGAGATGGCTGAGGGAACTGATGCTGCTTTAGAAACTCATAAATAATAAAAAAGTACAGTAGCCCTCCACACCCTCTTACCAGGCAAAATAATTCATTCTATGGCTTTAAATCTGGTTCCACAAAAAAATATTCTTCTATTCTGGCACCAGGAGGGCACTGGGGTAGAGGACACAAATAAATGGTTGGAGATAAGAACACCTAAAACTAGTTTTGCTGCCAGGGTCATCTTAACATGAAAACGCAGCCTTAGAATAATATTAGGGGCAGACATATTTCTGCTCTCTACAGGAAGGTGAATCTGTTTTCTCTTGTGTTTGGTTAATGTAAATTTAAAAATAAAGAAATGTACCAAGCCCTCAAAGATTGTGTCCATTTGCCATTAATGAGAGAGAAAACACAATTTCATCAAAATTCTTGCAGATTGGATGCTTGAATCCTGAAGTTGTTTTTTTTTTTTTCCTCAGACTTATTGTTTGTTAGGCTTTTCTTTTGAATGTTTCAAATTTTAAAGACTGAAGTAACTATCTGTTTTGTAAAGACCTTTGTGCTTTGCACCAATTCCAAGGTGACCACTGATCATATAAGAACTGTGAAGCAAGAGCAAGTGAACGTAACTTCTTGAAGGTAAAAGTCTTTTTTATATATGGTTGGAGCATCCAATTTTTGTGACACTAAGTGTTGCATATTTTTGGCACCTGCTCTGAAAATAGAGTAAGACTTTTTATTAAATATTATAATCTCTCAGAAGTCACAATGTTATCAAATCTGATCAGATTATTTTAAAAATATATACTTATTTGGGTTTTGCAGGTAGTTTGCTTATGGAAGACTTACTGCTCACCAGTGAAGATGCTTTGAGGATTCAGTAAATTCTCCTCAGAGGTATCAATTTGATACACAGATGTTTATACTCAGGTTACATAAAAGGAGCATTATTGACTAGTCAAAGTAATCAAATCATTACTTTGCTCTTCATATATTCCACAAGGAAAGAAAAGAGGTTCAAATGAAATGTTAGGTCATGCTTTGTAGAAACGCTGTTCTGTCTTGCTGTCTTTCACCTTTTGAAGGCTTCAGAAAGGGACAGAGGGTGCTCAGTACTTGAAATGAAACTGAATTTTATCGTCGACATTTTGAGACTGAGTCCTCATTCAGAATTCATCCTTTCTGGCCATATTTCTGGATTCGTGAACTCTTATTACCTCTAGTTTCCAGCATGACTCTTATGAAGGCCAACTATGACCTCTTTTATTCATATGAGCCAACAGTATCTCATGCGGAAAGGTTTGTGTCCTTTCAGTGTAGACATTAGGATATGAAGCTAATAGAAGAAACTAATACAGTTTCTTTTTACTCAGATTTTTTTTGGTCAAAATTTCATATGAAAATGCAGCTGGATTCCAGACTCAAAATCCATAAAAAATAAAGATATTTAGAATTAATATAATATATTAATGTACTATAAATGGTGAAGTAAAGACCAGAAATGGCAAAGTAAATGGATACTGGGTTTTTTCCTGAAATGTACTTTATGTAATCACCATGCTGTCTTACCAACTCAGTGTCCAATGAAATTTGTAAAGATAGCTATATTAGTAGCACTAAAACTCTGGGGCAAATTCAGAGTAATACTTTTTTTCCTTAGGTTCTTATATTCAGTGTTTTCTGACTTAGTAATTCATTAGTAGTTTCATAAATACTATCGCTGGTGAGCATTTCTCTCTGAATTTGTCTACATTGGCATCTGGCTACAGCTAGAGCAAGAAGTTCCACAAGATTATTTTTAGGGGTATGAAGAACACTGCCTTTAGAATTTTATTTACTGAAAAAGTAGTTTCCTCTAATATCCCTAATTTTTTGCATCATGAAACAGTGAGCACTTATTCTATCCATCTTTACCAAGCCTGTTATGATTTTATGTGCTTGCACAATCTCTCCATGGACACCCACTTGTTGCAGGGTTGCATGCCCTTATGAGTTTGTGAGCTATACTGGCATTGGCATATGCCTCTGGTAGGGTCTCCCATGCCAGACAGGTCTCAACTTAAGGGTCAGACTAAGTGTTTCCATGGGTAGGATAGGCTTCCTACCCTCTTGGCAATCATCCTAGGAGAAGGACAACTCTAACCCCAAACCCAGGCAGAAGGAGCTCGTTTCGCCCTGTAAGGCCATCCCTCTCAGAGAAGGATACTCTAGCTAAACCTGCGCCCTGAGGCCTTCACTGTCACCATCCAAGCTTGCTAGACCCTGGCAGATGAACCTTAGGAGTAAAGGGTGGGGCCAGTTCCACACATGCTGAGCCTCACCTAAAAAATCCATTGCGTAGGCTAGAAGGGTACACCCACATTTGTAAAGTCCTGTAGTGACAGAAAAGGGATGAAATGGCAGGTGATAAGGTGCACTGGAAGCCGCAGACCCAACTCTGCATGCAGGCTGTTCAGGACACTGGTCGCTCAAGACTGACCCCAGAGATGACAATCCTGTTTGGCAACATCCTGAATGACCAAAGCAGCCTTTTTCAAGAACACTGCTTGCTCCACATGGAGAGGGACCTAGAAAAGGTGGCCTAACCAAAGCTCATGTCCACACCCCCCACCGCGGCCAACGGGCTTCTTCTGATGTAGTTGAACAAAC
>VXBA01005488.1:7322-40490 GCA_013399895.1 Serilophus lunatus
AAAAAAAAAAAAAAAAGCTAGTTTGGAGAAGAGAAAAAGATGAATACGAGAATATGAGGATTTTATGTAACCCTGGACAGGTGCTCAGTGCAGGAAGGACACAGACCTGTTGGGCCAAGTCCAGAGAAGGGCCATGAAAATGATCACAGAGCTGTAACACCTCTTCTGTGAGGACAAGCTGAGAGACCTGGAGTTGCTCATCCTGGAGAAGAAAAGTCTTTGGGGAGATCTCATGGCCTTTCAGTACTTAAAAGGAGCTGATAAAAAAGCAGGGTCTGTTGTGACAGGACAAAGGGTAATGTTATAACCTAAAGAAGGGTGGATGTAAATGAGACATAAGGAAGCTTTTTACATTGAGGATGGTGAAATGTTGGAAGAGATAGCCCATAGAGTTGGTAGTTGCTACATCCCAGCTCAATTAATTCAATTAATTGCAAGGGTATTGAATTAGATGACCTTTAAAGGTCCCTTCCAAACCAAACTGTTCTATTATTCTGTGAACTTATGGTAGTTTGATGATTTGTTATGATGCTTGGCATTCATGTTACTCTTCCAAGTGAGTTTGCCAAGGCAGACAGGAAAATGTGTTAGATATTGTCTACACAAATGGAATAGATATTGTCTACACAAATGGAAATCTGATCAAAACAGGAAAGAAAAAGGCAGCAGCTGTTTAAGATTCTGATGTCTAACAAGACTTGTAAAATTAAATTTGGAAGACTTGTATGACTAACCAGTTGGAGCAGGCATTCTACTGGATTTACTACCTCTGCATTGAAAGCTAGTATTTGTTCAGGTGACAAATTTGCCATACTTGTCTGTTCTTCGTTTGTTTGAAATATAGTTAATAAATTACCTTGCCCTGCAGCAGATAGTTACAGACAAAAAGCATGCATATACATATATGAATATATATATGTATATATATATGAATATATATACATATATATATGAATATATATATATTTTTAATGTGGTTTTCATAGGAAGCATCTCTGCAGCTGTTTGTTGGAAAGAGGGAATACCTCCTTACCACCAATGTTGTAATGGCTTAGGAGCACCATAGTGTGGAGTGTAGCCAGAAAAGAGGCTTCTCTAATGCAACCAGAGTTAGACTGGGTTCCAAGAAGAATACTAAACACTCCCTTTCTCTGTACAGGCACCTGAATTATGTGGGAGAAATGGAAAGACAAGCTGGTCGGTCACTTTGTTGATTTTATCAAGCTTTCTATTGAACATTCTCAAGGAAAGACACTAATCTGTCTTTCCTGGACTAATTCTACTAATGAGTAAAACTTTTGTTGCTAGATCACACATTCTAATTTCTTGAGAGTAAATACCAGTGTATTTCAACTGATATTATTTGAAGACCATACTGCTAGAAATTTCAAAGTTGTATTTCTCGAGTTGCTCTAAGCTAAGTGACTAATGATGTGAAAACAGAAAATACTGAGATATTTATGGTCTAATATTATGATTGAGCTATGTACAAAGTCTGAAAAATAAGAAACTGAAACAAAGTGAAAAAAAAAAGAAAATCAAAGATAGCGTTGCTTCGTTACTTGATGAAGTCATGTCACAAATAGGGATGCCTTCTTCACCTGTCTTCAAAACCAGTGATGGGCTGTGAGACGCCTCAGAGATGTGTGTTGCAAGGCCATTATAATGGGAATAAAGAAATAATTGATCCAAGAAGCCCAATTTGCTGAGTAGCTGGGAAAAAATAAGGAGTTTAGTAAATTTGCTACTTGTTTAATTAGTAGGATGAGAAATTAAAGGGTGGAAAGAACAGAGTGACATGGGAAACAAAAGCCATGTTCCTCATATGAATACATTGTATCTAGCCATTGAGGATGATGAAGGAGAAGAAGGCCAAAAGGGGTGGGGAGCGTCAAGACCCTTGAGTAACTTTTTGACACGTGCAAAGGCAGATAAACCTGTAGAAAAGGGCGGTCTTTCACCTCTTTGGATCCACCTTCTGGGTTGTACTTGGCCCTACATAACAGAACTGTGGAACCAGAATAAAAGAGCCCCTCCCCCTGGGGAGGGGCTGGGGGGGACTCCTCGCATTCTTCCACTTTCTACCATGGGGAGACCCGTTGGGATGCATGGAGGTCATACTCCATCCACTCTCTGGAGTGCTCCATCTACTCTGTTGCCTTGCATGAGTATATTGAGGGAAACCAGGAAACTGGGAAAAATTACGGAAACTGAAGCACAGTGGGAAACTGAGGCACACTGGGGAAACTGCATATTGGGGAAACTGAGGCACATTGGGGAAACAGGCATACTGGTGAAAACTGGGAAAAGTCGGGGTGATTGGGGAGCTTTTTTTGCAAACAGAAGCAGGGGGGAGATCTCTTGATGTATTTGCTTTGCCATTTTTGGATATTTCTCTAAGTATTGTTTTAATAAAGCTTCATATATGTATATTTTTTTTTCCTTTTGACATGTGTTTGTGGGTCTGTGCAGTTTTCATGAAACCTGAGTAAAAGAACCCTGTTACAGCTGTGACTAGAGGGATGATGAACTCCCAAGCAGCCCTGAACTTTGTTTAAGACTTGCTGCTCCAGCTCCATCTGTATAAATCTATGGACCCCAATGAGGGCCAGAGCGCCGAGAGAACTGGCTGATGTTATTGCAGGAACATTCTCCATTATTTTTCAAGTACCATGGGAGGCTGAGGTCCCAATCAACTTGAAGCTGGAAAGAACTGACCCAGTCTTTAAGAAGAGTAGGAAGGAAAATTGGAAATTACAGGACTGTCAATCTCACTACAGTGCCTGGTAAAATTATATGTTAAATTATTCCAGGAGTTACTGAAAAACACTTGAATGACAATGCAGTCATTGGTCACAAACAGCAGAAGGCCACAAGGGGAAAAGTCCTCCTTGACAAACTTTAATTTCCTTTAAAGACAAGGTCGCTCAACTAGTTAAACAAGGGAAGTTAGTGGATGTGGACTATAATTTCATGAGTTCACTTGGAGAAGTTTCTCCAAGCTGTGGCACTTGGGGAGTAGGGTGGGGTAGGAAGAAGATTAGGAAGAGTAGTAGAAAGTACTAAGTAGTTGTAATACTAGTAAGCCCAAGAAACCACTTCACTACCTCCTTTCCTATGACTCTTTCCATTTTGTGACATTACATTTTGTGTGTGTTGAAAGCTAAGCATTCATTTAAACAATTTGATCCTTATTAATTAAAGTAATATTTGTCAAATCACAGATTCTTTGTCTGAAGCTGTTTTTAATAACCAGTGTATTTAAGCAGAAACCATTCTATGCATCATGAAAAACTGAGCAGACACTCTTCAGTGACACAGAAATCCGAGGCAACAGTAATTTTGATGCCTCCGCATTCTGTGCAAGCCAAAGGCAGTTTCTGCGGTGTATGGTCTTTTTTTCCTTTGATAATTCAATATGATCTAGCAAACTTAGATCAAATAAGATACATCATCCCAATACATACAAAGAACTTGCCTATATCCTTGCTTTGCATCACAGAAATGCAAGAGGTGGCTTCCTCTGGAACTGAAGCCTGTTAGTATCTTAGAGCAATACTGCATCATGTTGGAAATTACATAAATTAAATTACAACCTTTAGATAGTAAATTTTTAATTCTTTTTCAATTGTGAAAATTTGGAATTGAAATCCTGAGTCTACAGTTTCTGCAGATGCACCTATGTTTGTCTTCTTTTCTAGAATAACATGCAGTTTTATATATATATATATATATATGCACTGGTAGGTGAAGTAAAGCAATCCTCATGTATGCTTTCAGTAAAGTATGCTGGGGCTAGATGTAAAGGAAAAGTGCTGTAAGATCGTTGCAAGTTCCCCTTAACCTGGCTGCACCCCATCAGCCTGTACCTTTTCCTTCTGCTATACGTAACTTTCCAAAATCCTGATCACACCATAAGAAGCAGATTATCTCTGCGATCTCAGAGTTGTGGACTTGTTCTGACAAGTACTGCAGAGCAAGCTCCTGCTTCCTTGTATTCTGCAGAGATGTTTTTCTATGTGATCAGCAAAGCAAAACAATGAAAAGTTTCAAATTTTGGAAATGAACACACACATATATAAAGCCATGAAACTCTTGCTGAAACACTCGGAATGGTAATGGGTTTTTACTGGCTTCTTTCTCTCCTCTGGGAGAGGACCTGTGCTTTTTTGAAGCAGTCTAATATGCTTAGTTTTAAAAAATACTGGTGAAACTATCATCCATTTAGATGGTTCAAGGTAAGTGAATTAGCAGAGTTTAATTGTGTTAAGGTCTGCTAAGAAGACAATAACTGAGAAGCTTGAATTTTTTATTATGAAATGTGAGTCAGGCTGTGATCCTGTGCTCTTAACTAGGGTCTTTCAGTGCATTTACCGTGTTGGATACAGCTTTTCTACTAGTTTAATAGGCAACATTGCAGCCCTTGGAATATCACCTGTGGAAAACATCAGCTGAATTTTGTTATTGTTTCCTATGTCCATTTTTTAAAAACCATTAACACACTATTAAAGTTAATGTGCTTACTAGTCTCATTGCAAGAGGTTTTCCGTTTAAAATTCAGGAGCTGTAAATATCCTTGTGGGTATGGGAAAAAGAGTAGATGATGTAAAAGTATGGCAAGAGTTTTCATCTCAGATGACAGTGTTGGAGGCGTTGGATAACATTTTTATTATTGGCTTAGCCAATTTTAAAGTGGTAGCAATGCTCAAAAAGCTAATACTTAGACCTTACTTAAGCTTTACTCCTGGACTGAACAGACCCAGCTTTCTTATGCTTTGTCTGATTACCTTCAGTCCCTTGTGTTTCCCGCATATTTGCGATACCAAGGAAATACACACCTTTGTAGTGTATCAGCCACTGTCTCACAGTAAAACACTAAGTCTTTCGCAGATCTCTTACAGCATCTGGGTAAACCTTTTTTTCATTCCCACGACATTGTGCTAAAATGCTGCTGTTACAAAAAGTACGCTGTCCATATACGGGAAAAAGGTCATGAATTAAGCTACCATGCAGTGAGAGGGAGCTTGTGAAGTCCCTACCCCCAATCTGTTACTCACAAACCCACATCTTCAGTGCTTCACCGTCCTTACCAGTGAAGCAGGTTAACAGAAAAGGCTTAGAGAGTCAACATAAGACGATTTTAAGAACAGCTGAAGTTATGTGTTATGCATGCATGGTAGCTGAAAAGCCGAAATGTAGCGTGGTCTATCGGGATCAATGCACTGTTTCCCCAGGAAACAGGAGTGTCCGGGCAACAGCCTGATTAACCAGAGCCTTGCGTGGGCAGCTCCTAGGCGCCTGCTGCTGGTCCTGCGGAACTGCAGCCCGACAACCGGACCCGGAGGGAAGGGGAGGGCTCCAGCTGCCATACGGGAGTGCTGGGGGCTGCCGCGGCCCCCTGCCCCGCCAGCGGGACCACATCCTGCGCTCTGGCCGCGAGAGGGCAGCGCGCCCCTCCGAAAGGCGCCGGGGGCCGGAGCTCCCCCTCCCGGGACAAGGGCGCCGTCGCGGCCGCGCAAGCTTCCCCGCGGGGGTGCCGCCGTCTCTTCCCTGTCCCGTCCAGCTTGCTAGTGGGAAGCTCGTCCGGCTGCCCTGAGGTCTGCTTTCTAGGAACTGGGCGCAACCGTCCTCATCGCCAGGGGCCGTCACACAGCGGCTTTGTTCCTTCGTCCTGCGGGATGACGAGGCTCCCGGGCGGTGCATCCGCGGGGCCGGGTGCGCCCCGCCGCGCTCCCGCAGGGGGTTCGTCAGCGCCCGCGGCGGCCGTGGCGGCAGAGCCCGGGCCGGGACGCTCCGTGTAGGTAAGGCGGCCGCCATCCTCGGGCAGAGCTGGGAGCCCGGCCCGCGGCACCTGCTGCCCGGCAGCACTGGCCTCGCGGGGCGGTCGGGCGGCGGCTCCGGGGCCGCTGTGCTGGGCGCGGAGTGATGGGTCCTGAGCCTTCGCCGGGGCGCGATGTCGAAGTGCGGGGATCTGCGGGCGTTCCACGGCTGGGCAGGATCCGCGAGCGTCCGGGAAAAGCGTTTGCATGGGTTGTCGTTTGCCTTCCCAAGCCCCAAACCGGGAGAGAGGGATTTGTGTAGTTTTTGTTTGTTTGTTTGTTTCCCTTAAGTTCATTGTTTTGCCATAAAAGCTCGTGAGTTATTTTCAGTTCTTGCCTCAGTGTGAAGAAGGTACTTGTTTTTGATTATAGAGGCCTCTGCCTTTCTCAGAGAGACCACAAAAAAGTTCTTAACTGACTTACTGTAACTTCTTTAACAGACAAAATGTAAAGGACATGAAAGGTTTTCTAACGGCAAACTTTTGAAGCAATTCTTGGGAGCATTTTGATGGGACGCTGATGTGTGCAGTTTAGAGATGTGCCAGTTTTCAACCTTCACAGTGATTCTTCTACAGAAAAAAGGCTCAAAAATCCTTCTTCGTTTTTATGTCTCTGTATCTGGTCCTATACAAAAATGAATCTCCTTCTCATACATCATTATAAGGCACACAAATGTGATTGAAAACCTAACAGATGTTTTCTTTTATAGAGGTAATTTGCTTTTCACCACACGTTGTGGAGATAGGATTTGGGTAAGAAGGATTTTTCTGCGTAGATAAAAAATTAACTGTATTCAGGGAACTTGGAATGGTGAAAATATTTGAGTACTTAAGTGCTTTTATTTTTCCAGAATGGTGTTTGAATATCAACTGTAACAAAGAAAGTGATTGTATAGATGTATTTTAATATTCTGCCAGGAAACTCATCTGGTCCTCTCAGTTGACTTGTAAATTCGACATTTATGTCAACATTTTGTTGTGTACTGTCATAGGTGAGTGTTCCTTTTTCTTGATCTGAAACTGCTGCTGCTATACAGGAGTTCCCATTCTCTCCCCGCAAGATTAGCTCCTTTGTGGAGTGGTTTCAGAAAGGTATGGTGTTGTAGTGGTCTGATGTTCTTTGGATCTGAATAACGCATTGCATGAGAATGTGCACCAAGGTACAGGAAGGAGCAACATAGTAACTCAGAATATCCAATGCCAGAGTTTTGCTTTGCCAGTCAAAAAGCATGGGCACACATTATTCAGTCAGCACTTGCCTATCTATGGTAGTCTTAGGGCAGGAACATATGTTCTGTGTGCCTTCTGCAAATAAGTCTTTTAGTTTCCAAGGTGCTACCTAGAACCGGAAGCAGAATTGGTGTCACTATGCATGTTTGTGCCCAAGCTTTGAAGCTACAAGGGTCTTTGCTTGCCCCAGGACTTTTTGGACTTTTTGATTGGAGTGCTCGTTTTTTTTCCTCTCTTTTGTATTAGCTTGAGTATTACTACATTTGTAACCTCTTCTCACCACTTGTCTAAGAATATTTCTGTAATTTTCCTCAATGTTGTCTATTCAAAAACTACGGAATTTTCAAAAATTTACAGATTTCCCTACCATCTAGTTGAGCTCTGTGAATCATATATCTTTCATCATTAAGACAAGCAGGTACCACCAAAATATGTTAATAGTTAGAAGAGAGCTATAAGGTGCGATAGTTGTCCTTCTCAGTGGAAGAGTCTTCTTTGAGTATCAGAATTATGTTTAATAACTTTTGGTTTTGAAAATTTGTTTGTAGTTCTTAATGGCTGTAGAGTTTATTGCACATTTCTAGCTGTCCATGAAGGTAAAATACAAGTTACAAAAGGGTCATTACACACACAGGATATCCACTTACTTATTTATTTATAGCACTTTGTTGGATGATAAAGCCTGAGTTACAATGAAATGTTGCAGACAGCACTGGAGCGTGCATTTGAATGCATTTATAGAACCAAACTTTTCTGGTCCATTTCTTTGCTACACTGTCAGTAATCTGTGTAACTGTGCTACATGAACTCTGTAACTGGTTTGCTTTCGCAGTGGTCTCATGGCTTCACTGTGCCCAAACTATGGAGTAGTGGGTTCCTAAAAGCCATTAAAAATGTTACCATTAGAAAGCTGCTATCTCTTTCAAAATGAGTGTTAAAAGCACTAAGGGAGCTAAGACAGGTGTCCAGCAATATTATCAAACGATTTTTATTTTGTTTCAGTAACCTTACAAATAAATTTGATTTTATCTTTCAGTAAGGCATAATTCATGCTTTACATTTTTAAAGTTTCTAAAACCTAGAACCTCATTTTATTTTTAATTCAAATGAAAATGCTACATTAAGAATGTTAAAACAGGAATGTGTAAACAATATATTTTGCCAACCTCAAGAGCAGGCTTCTGTTGTAAGAGGCATTTTGTCCTAGAGTTATTTCTGTGTTTTAAAACTCAAGCCTATTTTTAAAAGGTTAAAAAGCTTGATCGTTTTTTTGGAGATCCTTTAAATATTTTCCCTTCTAAGGAACAAAAAATAGCTGTGCCTTTAACAAATTAAAAGAAATGTGATACTCATGAGTGTGATATTTTTTTGGAGGAAGATTTAAATTTTTGCCTCAAACTGTTGGAAAGAGTGATGTTTTAAAAGGTGTTTAGCTGCATTTCTTCTGTTTACTTGCTTCAAGAGCAGCTAATGTCTGGTGAAGTAACCAACACTAGTTCAAGCTGCTTCATGATAAATTTAGTAGGCAAAGGTTTGTTTTACCTCTGTTTGAATACTGTTAGAAGGCAGTAAATGAATGTGCTTGCCAAGTTACTAGCTGAGGGTTTTCCTTTGTCCCCTTTCTATCCATCATGCTCTCTAGATGTTCATGAGATCCAATGTAAAAATGATGTAAAAAAGTTATGTCAAAAACTTTGATTGTGAAGTTTAAAACTCTGATTTTGGGAGTGTGGTATTTATTACGTATGTATTTTCTGCTTGCTACTTTTTGCCTGTCATTTATTTCTTCCAAGGTCTTTTAGTTACATCCGGAACAAGGATCTGCACTTAAGAGAACATTCTGTGCCGCATTTGTCCTAGAGGCTGTGCAGTGCAGTTCCTTGTTCTTGGGAAGCTGTGAGTGAGCCTTTGGTGTATTAACATAACTCAGTTGAGTCTGTAAATTCAGAAACACAGTTTGGTTCAGTTGCTGTGCTTTGTTATTAATGGCTGGTCTGTGATCACCACACTGAAATCTCACTGATTTTGGAGTGTTAAGATCTGAGAAATAGAAACAGTATTTTTATTGTAATTCATATCTATCTTAGAGGCTGTTCTGTGGGTTGATGTAGCACCTACGTCCTACAGACTATTACATGATCAAAAATAGCAATAGGGTGGTAATAGTGACTGTAATATAGGCAACAGCAGAAGAGAGCTCAGTATGCTCTTCATATGCACGTGGTGCTAGCTTTTACAACATACAATACATTTTGCTTAGACAAAGATATTATTTTTTAAAGTATCACATGTAGTGCTCTGAGGATTTCTGCCTGCCTTGCAGTGATCTCTGAGGTCCTGTTTTTTCAGTTGATCAGAAATAAAGATTTAACGTGCTTGTCCTGATGGTGGTTATAAGGTTATTTCTCAGACATATACATTGACAAGACTTTCAATGTGCCTGTCACCAGAAAGAAATATAATTTAAAAAGGAAGAATTGAAATCCAAGGCACTTGTGGAGCATCACTGGTGGTTTATTTACATGATATGACATTTTTGGCATTCAGTCAATTGTTTTACAATCTATGAAACAGCAGGTTTGTGGCACAGAGGTGTGGGATTATGCTCTGAAAGGAGAATATAGTATGCAGAGCATGATCAAAGACCTCATGTTTTGTTATCTTTGAAGTGATACAAGGAAATATGAAATGTATGTTTTATACCACTTCCCATAGTTTGCACCTGTATGCAAGTCTTGCACAAACTGTGGTCCGGTGCTGCCTAGATGTATGGAGTCTTTTACAGCAGCCACAGAACCAGAACCCTGACTTAAGTGAGGTTTGCACAGGTGGATCACAGAGCAGCATCAAAGCCAGAGTCCTGTCTTCATCTTTTCTGTCTCTTTCTCCCATAGTGATATGCTTCATTTACAGTGAAAGGGAGACAGTCAAGTTGCAACTTGTGAGCTGGTTGCTGTAGGTTCAGGAAGCGTTCTCTTGTGTTTAGGAAAATGCTGATGATAGGCAGTAGGTGCTAAGACATCTTAATAATAGTCCCAGTGTTGGCTGGAGGGTCACTTTGTTAATTGTTAGAAATGCCTTTCTGTTACAACTTAGATAATGCTTCTCCTTATCAAATTTAATTGGTGTGTACAGGGTAAAAATATTGGATAACTGATCTTAAAATGCAGTTAGGTCAATACTGGGTGTTTTTATTTTCTACTGGTTTATTTCCATATTGTGATCCTTCTAACTTAATTGATAATTTGGGAAATTTGGAAAAACCATGCTGTAAAATGCTAAAGCTTGTAATGTGGCAAAAATCAGATATATGACAGTCCCGTAATTGACAACCAATCAATAAAATAACGGGTGAGGAAAAGTGTTGAAGGAATTACTGGACTGCTTGCATCTTTGATAAAATCTAAATTACATGTTGCTGTTTTTCTTAACAACTTGAGCTGATCAGTAACTGGGAATATCATTTGTCACTAGGTTTTTGTAGTTTAAAAAAAAAGTTTAGTTAAAATTATTTTCAATAAAATAATTTTTTCTCATTTTTGTGAGGCTGAGGTACTGTAAGCCCCAGATGGAGGAAAGACAGGAGCCATTAATCTAAAATTTTTTTCTAAACATCAAGGACTGTTGAGAGTGTGAGAAAAGCAGAAGATGCTGCTTACTGCTGTGTGTTGATGATTATTGAGTCTTCTGCAAGAAGCAGTGAGCTCGATTTGGTACCCCTTTGCATCCAGGAAAGACCATTTTAAGCTGATTTGTCAGGGGGATTATGTGTGGAAAGCACTGATCGTATTTCAACATGGTTCTAGTCAGTACTATATGAAAAACATTGCTAGCTTCTGGTGAGCTAAATCTTCAGGTTATTTATCCCCTCAGGATTCATGTTGAGCTAGGTACTTAGTATTTCTGATTGCACAAGCTCCCAGAGGATCCACAGTGTGACATAAGAAAAAGGTGAAGGGAACAGAAGCCAGGATGACACCATCTCTCCAATGAGTTGTGTTGGTATTACCCAATACAAAAGAAGTTTGTGGTGCTGGTGATGCAATGATTATCCTCCAGAGGAAGACCTAAGTTATGTTTTCTTATACACACTTGCTGTAGAACAGACTAGGTTGCATATCTGCCTTTCTCATCCTTGCAGAGGAGGAAGATGTTGAGATACATCTTTTGAGGCTCTGGAGGTCAAGCTAGTCATATGACAGAAGTGACTAGGAGTACTTCTCATTGTCTTAGCATGGCATAATTAGTGCTCATATTAGTGCTCATATTTTCTTGCACTGGAGATAGTGGAGTTTAGTTTGGATGTGTTCCATTAATGGTTGAGAACCATTGTCGGTGAAGGGATTTTATACAGCAGAATAGAGCAATGGTGTCAAACAGCTGACTGGTGTGTCTTGTTTCAGCCAACCATAAAGAGGCACCCTCTAAGTAGCAGTAATTGTCAGGTCCAGGATAGATATTAATGTGCTTCATCTGTTGTGTAAGGTGACACTTGCGGACAAGAAAAGGTACTCCTTGTGGAACTTTAGTAACTCATCTTTTAACCCTGTCCTTCTGTACAGACATGACCGTGCTTCCTGTGCTGCTGCTCTTAAGGTTGGGTTCAGGATGCTGTGGCTGGAAACTGCAGAGACTTGTTGAAGTGAGACGTATTGGAGTCAGCTGCAGCATACCTCCTCTCTCCATAGAAAATAAGAAACCACTATGTGTGAATCTTACTGCTGACTAGGTTGGCTGGATTTGTGTTTGCCTTGGTATTCTTTTTGTACAATATGAAAGGCTTGGTATTTCTTTTGCTGAAAGATTTGTGCTGAAAATTTTGTGGAGAATTTTGCCTTTTGTCTTTTGTGCATGTAGATGAATTGATGTGTACCAGAAGATGAGGACTAGCAAATTCGTGGTTTAAAAGGAGTGTATGCTGGGATGGTGGATGGGTCATTGTGATGCCTGTAATCAGAGAGAGGGGAAAAAAAGCCTTCCAAACAAATAAATATATGGAAAAATGCAGTTCTTTAATGGAAGCTTCCAGAATTCCAAACATGCGTGCCTGGGCACCCTTATCACACTATATTTATAATATTCTTCAATCCTAATTTCCCCCCAAACATCCAACCAGAGTTTGTGTCACCCCTCTGCCCCCCTCAGAACTTCTTCAGGATCCCTGGGCCTTCTATTTTGCCTTATTACCCATGCTATCTCAAAAGAATGTTAAACATAGGTTTGCAAACCATGGGAAAGGCCTTACAAGAAAGCTTTTGAGTGAATCATGTAGTCAAGCTAAAAATCCAAAAATATGAGAGAAAACCCTCCAGACATCAATTGTAGGCAGGGAAATTCTGGAATCCTATCTGACTCATAGAAGGCTCTACCTATGCATTAACAAGCAATGAGCTGCACAGCTGTGTTCTTGAAAACAGTTCCGCTGTAAAAATAAGGCCAGATCTGAGCTGAGACAGCCTTCTCTTAAGATTGACTTGTTTTGTTGCCTGTTTTAGCAAGTAGAAGAGGACTTGTGCATAGTTGATGAGCCCACCTTGCTGCTGTAAAGGTGTGGAGTTTCTTCTGGTATGCTTGTCTTATTTTTCTTATTAGACTATGAATTTTGAGAATGTAGTGAATCAGAAATATAATAACAGAAATTAGAGTTGCTATAATTACTGTAATTATATTAATTACATTGAAAACTTGTATCAGTAGCTTGCTGTTTAGGGCGGTTAAGGCAACATGCCTTGGGAGTAACATCTGTGAAAAACTCCCACCAGACAGTTTTCATACTGATGTGGAGTAAAAGTTGCTACAATGCATCTTAGGTAAAATTTCATCGTTTGTCTCTAGAGATATGAAATGCTAAAAATCCCACTACTTCGTTTGCTGCAGCTATGAATGCCTCAGCAGCTGTGCTCTGCCTGATCTGTTTTGTTTACTGTGTCTTTTATATGAAATGCACACAACATGTTAACTAAGACTAGCCAGCCTTAAGACCGGTGTTTCATCATTCTGGGGAAATTTGGGGCACCTGGATAATTGACAAGACGAATATGCTTCCCCTCCCCTTGCCAAAATCTCAAAGATGTTGACCTACTTTGCAGACATGAATCACATAAAATGATATCAATGCCTCCTGATGGGTGTGTAATAATTCCACTGGTTTATTCTGTTTGTAGATGCTGTGATAATGGAGATAAGCTGTGCTGAAGTACCTCTTTATGTAAGTCCTACATTAGGCTTCTGCCTGGAGAGTTGCTTTCTTTTGTGTAACAGCTCATTCAGAAGCAGAGTGGTTTTTCTGAGACTGGAGGCGGTTGAATTTTTCTGTCTGATACAGGGATGTCTGGAGGTGATAGTTTTCAGTACTGTGACTCTGCTCTTTGAAGGAACTTTAAAATTGTTTCACTTTTGTGATCATTGTTTTCTTCTCCTTAAGTAGTCTCAGTTTAGTTCTCAAAGCAGGGTTATTTACTGAGTGTGAAGAGACACCATTCACTCTCATCACCACTTATGGCTGTTTCTTCCCTATAAAATCACCAAATACCATTCTTCCTGCTTCCACAAAGCAGGAAATTGTGTGCTGTGTAAAAAAATAAGTAGAAGTTTGTAATCAAGTGGAATTTTCCACAGGAAAAATCAAAGTGGTCAAAAGGTAGGAAGTGATCCCTTCTTTCCAGCCTCTATCGAAGGATAGGTTTTGTTCATTGAGAGAAAGGGAGAGATCTGCTGTAATGCTGGGTTCAAAAAGAGGTTGTTTTTCACACTGTGGTTAGACAGACTTAACATTTATATCCAGTGGATTTTACATTCTTCTTTACTCTGAGAATGGTTGCCTGAGAGGCCTGTATTTCATGTGAGATTGTCTGAGAATAAATGTAGCTTTGTGTTTATAATATACATTTTTAAAGATTATATGCAATATACTTTGTCAACTCACTGTGGGCAGCTGTTATACAGCTGGAGCGTGCATCCACATGGTGCTGTTAATTCAAACTGTCACACTTCATCAGTACAGAATTTCTTTGCAATTCTAAAATACTATGTGCAATCTGGTTGGCCAAAAGATGGTTGTTCTTTTTTGTTATGTAAGAGGGAACGCTTTCAGAAAGCTGAATAATATAATTCTAGTGAAATATAATTTGAAAATATGTAATTACTCCATTTTGAAAATACATTATTTTGATACACTTCTTATATGTAATTTTTGTTACAGCAGTACTTTAAAATCTAATTATAACACACATCAATTCCATGATTCAAAAGTTAAATGATAATGAAACAGATAATTAAATATTTGAACCACATGTTTTCAGTTAATTTGAGGAGCCCGTTTCCAGCTTCGGAACAGCAAACTACCATTAGCCACAGTATAAAAGTATTCCTTATAAACCGGCTTAATTTCCAAGATTGACGAGCCAAGGACAACCCAAAACCTCATACATGTTGTTTCTTCTTTCAGTACTAATAATACATCATGTAAGTATGTTGAACTTGAATATAAGTAGCACCTAAATTATGCTTTTTTTAACTGATAAAAATAAAATTATGTTTAGCCAATTCTTTCTGTAAGAAGCGCAGTAAGCTGTATCTTTTAATTTCATAATGTACTAAACACAGTAAATTGAGAAAAACCATGGTAACTTCAGGCTGACACTAGTCTTACTGTAGATGAAAAGAAGACTGTTCATGAAAGGTGAAAGATAAAAGCAAAATATTTGATCAAGAACTCTTCAGCTATTAAAGAATTTTTGTGTGGGAGTTGTTCCTTCTGTTGAAAGCAGTTTCTAGTGTGGAGAAACACTTCCTTTTTTAGTGGTAGGTGACTGGTTTTTGTTTTAAAGAAATGTTATTGTTTACCAACTTTGATATTTGACATAGGCAAAGAAACACCTTGCTGCCATGGGGCAAACATGATGTGGGAGTAGGCAGCTTTCAAGAGCAGAAAATAAGTGCTCTCAGACGTTTGTAGATTATTCTCTGTTGGGAGCCTGATGATTGTTTCCCATGGGAGCAGTAGAAAGGAATAAAGAGATGCTGAGCCACACAGGATATCCACAGCAATTTCCTGTAGACATCAAAGAGACCTCGTCTCCCAAGGAGATGATGCTAGAAGTTATGTGTCTGTTTTTCCAAAGGAAATTTTGGACGTTAATTCTCTGCAAGGAGGCAGAAACACGGTCTCCTAACTTCAAGACTTTAGATCTCCTGGAAAATAAAAGCTTCCAGTTGCTTCTGTGTAGTATGGTGCTTGCTGTTTTCAAATTGTACTTTCCTAAGGTATCACATGCTGCTGTGCAACCACTGGAGCTGGCTAAAAGTACTTGAGGTCAAAGCTTAATTAACTTCTTTTGTGTCCTGTTACGCAAAGTCTCCTTCTGAAGTCTCTCTGCTTGTCTGTATTTGGGAATGGTTTTGTTTCTGACAGTGTTACAGTTTCCTTGGTAAAGCACAGGTGCTAAGGAGGGTCGGGTGTTTAATTCTGATATGTGGAAGTATTCCTACAGTGAGGGGTTCATGAGCTTTTCCTCTGAATGGGTTGGGAAAGGCAGAGAGTAGGATGTAGTGCCAGGTTGCTTAGCATCTGAGTGCCTGGAGACTCCTCGACTTTAATAAGCTCAGTAATGGTCTTTGCCTGGGCTGGATCTGTAAAGTGACAGACATGAAATTTTGTAGGGTTTCTGTTTATCTTATTTTTTTCCATCCAGCATGTTTCCTCTTTACAGAGTTTGCATGGTCATGTGTGTTCACTGTTTCTCCAGTTATCTGTTTTTTTGGGTTAGTGACTTGCTCTGCTTGGTGTGATGTTGGCCTAATGCTCTCTATTTTAGGTGCCTATGTTTTCCATCACTGTAATAGTGTCAGTACCTGGTAATCTTTGTAGTGTACCATTCCTCACAATGCTTTTTTGTAGACAGGAGTATTGTTTAACTTTCTTTACAAACAAGGTCTGAGGTAATGTAAGTGCAGCAGGTGTAAGAAAGGTGTGGTAAAACAAAATCCCATTCATGTTTCTTAGATCCTGACCTAGGGTGCTAGGATGGGGCATTCTTCCTTGGTAAGATTTTTAGGGGTAAAATATGCCTGTATGAAGAATATTTTTCTGCACAGTAGTTTGTTTTGCTTTGACAGCAAGTGGAAGCTGCTTCTAATTTAGTTTGCTCTTTCCCAATCAGAGAAGTTCCAAAGAGTGGAGGCAGCTCCTTTAGAAGAGAGGAGGCAGAGAGGAGGAGATGATTAGAGGCTGCATTCACAGCCCTCTCCCCTCTGAGAATGAATGGGAGCCGGAGGAACTATGTCTTGACCTTCATCCCTCTTCCTGCAGTGAAGTGTAGCTGAAGCCAAGGGTTGTTTCCATGAGGGTTTGGAGCACTTGAGGCAGTATGTTCTATATTCATATGCTAGTTTATATATATATATATATATGTGTGCAGAAATGGGTCCATCCATGCCAGCATTTCCCTTCACCATTGCTCTGCCAAAGCTTAGGTAGAAGCAAAGGAGGAGGAGGCAGTGCAGCCTGGTGTCTGTGGTTGCCCTTCAAGGTATCCTTCTCTGAGCAACTTGAAATGTCAGTGTAGCTTCCCTGCTGCCTCCACATGAACTGGTGACACAAGAGGTTGGCTCTAATAAGAGACAGTGAGAGTGCAAATTGGAAATTAAGTGCTGGTGTGGGCAAGACAGTTTGGTCACATTTTTATTATACGCAGTATGCTTGTAACCTATCCTTACAAATGCATGTGTGTATTACAGCTTCAGTTAATTGTCCCTTAGATCCACACTATTTTATTTCCTCCTACCATTAAGTAACAATTTTGAAGTTCTTTTTATATTTTGTTATTTTCTTCCACAGGATATACCCTCTCTGCATCACTTTCTGGGCAGACACCTGGGCTACAGTCAGGTTCATTAGCATCCTCACTATTTTCTTAATCTGTGCTCTTATGGTATGTCAAGGATGAGCTGCCATAATACCCCAGGACTCAGTTGAAAACCTGACTACTGATTCACAAGTATCATGGCTATAGAAGGAGTTTGAGCAAGGCACAGAGAGGATAAAGTAAAATGAAGAATGTATTTCATCCACGAAGGGTGCAGAAGATGACAGCAAATTCCTTGTGTGATTGTTAATATTCTTAAATCTAAGCCTGCTGTACTGTTGGGCTACCATCTATCTGGATTCCTGTAGGTGAGAAACATGGTGAAACAGAATTAATTATGAAATTATTTAATTGACAAACAAGTTAATTTTATTATCCATCAAAAAAAGACATAAGCCAGTTGATGCTGGCCAAAGAATGAAGCAAGGGAGCTCTCTCCTGCCAGCTGCCATCCTGCCTTGTCCCACTGCTGGTTTTCGTGCTCTCCTGTTGAATTAACCCTGGTGCTGTTGTTCTGTCAGTACACTTTACAGCAGTGACATAGGAAGGGGAAAATAATTGCAGAATTCCACAATGGACATCTGCATAAACTACTTCCAGGTCAGCTTCAGAATACACATGGCTGCTGTACAGTGGAGAAAATTAGACAAAAGTTTCAGATTAGGAGTCAAAATTGTATTGTAAAGATCAGAAAGCAAAAGGCAGTAGAAAGTTCAAATTGAAAGGAGGATTTTAATACATATGCAGAGATTGAACGAATTTGGTACTCTGTCAGCAACTTTTAATTGTTTGGGCTGTTGTTATTACGAAGGTGACAGTCTTCCAAATTGCTTCGTGTTGGTTCCAGCTGAAGGCAGGGTTAGAGTGCACTGTGATATTCATACAATCTCGGATGCCTCTGAGTTCTTCAGTTCTGCACTGAGCTCTATACAAAAGGTGATTAAATAAACAGGGTTTTATTTGTGCTGTAACAGTATGTCTGGGAATAATTTGAACATATCTGCTGAAAAATGTTTAATAGAGGTTTATACACAACAGAGGGACTCTGAAGACACTTGGAGAGACAGTTAAAAAGCTATGAATCATCTTGTTTGACAGGAAGAAATTCCAAATGTTTTTTTTCTAAAATAAGTTATTTGTATGCCTACTTAGAGCTAGAGGGACAAATAAGCAGTAACTGTTACCTTCTTCACAAAAGCACAAGGGAAACGGAACTGAGAGAAATAATGTAACAATGTTATTCTGTTTTCTAAATGATTGAAATTCAAACACAATTCCATCATGCTTTTGCATGATTTGAGTAGGAAGCGGCAGTAGGATTTATGTATTGACTCTAAAGCGAGTAGTTGATTGTCTACCTTGCCAAGCTGTTTGCCTTCCCAGTTTCTCCATGTCAAGCTAAGAGTTCGTGTGGAAAGAGGGGTGGAAAGGGATAGTTTTACATGGTTGAATACAGCTTTTGTATTTGCTACTCTTGCTAGATGTTCAATGTCTTCTAGTCAGCCCACTAAGTCTAGACAATTTCTAGATTGTCTTGTCCATTCTGTATTTTCATGTTCTTTCCTGTTGCAGTAGGGTTGGGCATAATTCTGAGTACATCTATTTATTCACTTAGATGGTAATTTCATAACACAAAAAAACAAATGTATTTTAAAATCTAAATGTGTGTTGGTCTTTCAGCATGCATTTACTAATGCACAGGGTTGTGTTCTCTGGCCTGATGCAGCTGTGGCTGGGATGGGTCATGAGTATTTTGGTGTTGACCTATGTGAAAGCCTGGTCAGGTCTGTCATGAGTAGCTTCCATGAGGACACACAGCAGAGTGTGCACTGGCTGGCCTGTTTGGATGCAGACTTGGTGACAGAATGAGACTGAGGAAATACGTGTGAAAAAATAGGATCTCTTTTAAAAGATATGAAGGAAAAGAATGGGTGCTTTAAAGCATATCCATCAGCAAGCAGATAACTTTTGTTCCCATGGTGTCTTATTTTTCTTCTGTTTTTTGTTCTCCTGTTCAATCCCTAAAATGGGATTTTTCTGAGCATGAACTTTGTGCTTACATGTGTTTGTATAGTGTCTGCAACAGCAGAGCCCTGATAACCCATAGGACTTCAGAACAATAAGTAATCCAATTTGCATATTTTAAGCCAAGTGAAAGAGATAACTCCTTTTCTTTTTAGTAAATGGTTGCATGTCAGAAGGGATGTTTATTTTCTATTAATATGGCTTATTGCAGAAGTTTTCTGACCTATGTATGTTTTCAGCTTATTCCCAAACTTTTTAAATCCTCTGTATTATTTCTTGCATAGACATAATTTGTGTTGTCATTGACAGCAAAACACTGAATGGTGTTTTAAACAACAGACCAGGAAGAATGTTAATATACGTTTTGGCACTGGGCTTAAAGAAAGGTTTTTTTTCTTCTCCCTCCTGCCTCCCCCTCTTTCTGGTAAAGACATTCAGGATATTTTTAATTTTGTCCAGTGCTTCTGGAATTAAAAGATATCCCATTCTTCTGAAATATTTACTTTGCCATTATGGGAGACTGAAAACTTTTCTCTATCATACCTGTTGTCGCAGTTTGATGATGGGCTAAATGCAGCTTTAAGACTGGTGGGGACAAGTTAAAAAAATAGTGTCAGTTTGATGCAAAGTGCTGACTTGCTCTGTGATTCAGATTGTTTAAAAACACTGGTAGATTAATTCTGCACCAGCAGTTAGATCCAAGACTGTCTCTTATCCTGCTGCTGACATACAGCAGGCATAAAAATCACGAAGCCAGCATAAGCTCTGTATCGTGTGCTCTTACTGATTCAACAAAACTGAAATTGTGTTCCCAGGTCTGGCATGGGTCAGGTTAGTGTGGCTGGATGTTGCTTATGGAGATAAGTAAATGCTGTTGCTGCCAGCTGCACTTAAATTGAGCAAAGGGCTGACCTGGAGGGTTATACAGAAGAAACAGGACTGAAGATGCCAATTTTTTGGGGGAGGATGATGCCATAGAAAATAAGAACCTGGGAAGCATCTGAGCATACTGCATATGCACTGCATGGAATGTGTCAATAAGTCTAATATCTCTTTCTTTTTAAAATGAGTAATATTTGAGGCAACTTAGCATATAGTGGAGTAGCAAAGGGACTTGCAGACATATGTATGTTATTACCGGTTACTGTGTTTTTTCTTTTTAGAGGAAATATATTTAGTTTCACAGTAAATGAGAAGTATTTTGTATTTTAAATGCCTTTTTAAATTATTATTATTCTGTTGGGTTCTAATTCCTTTTCCTGGAGGCAAATCTTGCAGGGAGTCTGGTCTTTTCTGCTCGCCACCCAGGATGTGGTGTTCAGGAGGTTCTGCTGCTGCGTGCTTCACATGGTCAGCTCTCAAGTGTTCTAGAGAAACCAAGGGAAAATATATGTCTGAAAAGCCTGTTTTAATACATTGAAAAAGTGCATAGACCTATAAATTCTGTTAAAAACACAAACCTTGCTAATCTCCCGGCCAGTGTTTTCACTGGTGATAAAAAGTACGATTTATGTTGTGGATCCCAGAGAGGTAGAAGCTAACTCTTGCCACTCAGCCACAGCTTTAGTGTGTTTAGAGTTGGTTCAGTGGTTCTCTTAACCACGTAGCTGCAGCCTCCTCTCCCCAGTCCTGCATACTTTTTTGGTTTTTATTTCAAGTATTACAGTGACAATCTTGGCTCTCATTAAATCAATAGCAAAATTCCTCTTGACTGCAACGGACTGAGGGTTTTTCCCATGCTTTTTTACTTCTGTAGAATTTCTGGTATCTTTTTGTAGTCAGAGCTGTTGATGTGGTTGCCTGAAGTTGTCTGCTGTTACAGGCCTGAATGGTGTTTGAGGGATCCCCAGTTCCCGGGTGGCCTCATGGTGGCTCTGTAGAGTTGAATACTTGTTTTGAGCCATACAGGTATAAAAGGAATGGCTGGTTGGTCTCAGTAAGTGCCTTTTGACTTTAAAATTTGCTTCTTCTACAAGTCCATCAGAATCAAAACAGTGTGAACTTGAGGGCGAAGACCTTCCCCTACCTCAGCTATCTGAGAAACTATCTGTGGCCAGTGACTATTTGCTGAGATCGTGAAGTGGCACATTCTTGCCCTTGCTTTGAGTAAGTGGGGACTGAACTAAGATCCATGTGGACCCTGCAAAGCTTGCTTTGGCATACCTACTCATAGAAATAAAACTCTATTGTATTTTTCCAAGTTCACAAGGACATAAATAAGCTTATTAAGGAGAGGAGAGAAATGGGAGAGAGCTTGGACTGTTGTTAAACAAATGAACCTGTGAAAATGGTGTCAAAGACACCTAGCAACTTGTGGCTTGTCAGGAATCTGGTCTAGCAAAGTCCTCTGGGTCCATGCTTTCACAGCTGCCTTGTTTTCAGTCCACCTGTCGAGTTTTTCAAAGACGAGGCTCTTGTGTGACTTATCTAGTTTGTGTTTTGGTATCCAGAACCTAAATGTTAACCCTAAGTTTTGTATTTAGAAGTGAAGAAGAAATATGCTAGCTGGTATGCATTTCCAGCTTCAGTATCTGGAATAAATTCAGAACAAACGTCACTCTGTAGGAGGACAGTGTTTCCATTTCAGGTAGCGTGTATATTGTAATTTATTCTTGTTGATTTTGCTCTTTTGTATTGATACATGAATTAGGGCTTAACTACCTACTTTTAAATGCCAATAACTGTTATTTTAGTTTCTTCATGCTTTAGTAATAGGTCAGTGCCAGAGTTTTTTTGCAGACTTGAAAAGGTACTTTGGTTGTGCCTTGCAGAATGAATTGGGAAGCAGTGAAGGGGTACTTCTGCCAGATGTGGTGAGAGTGATGCTATACAAATGTTTTCTGTGAGTTGGAATTTCTTATTGAACTCCCGAAAAAGTATTTCTCTGTTGTTTATGTAGACTATTTAATTGTTTCTAGTGAATATAGATTTTGAACGAGAGCCTAGATTGAGCACTCCGTCTCTGCCAAGACACAGAGAGGTATCATCTCCAAAAACCTCTGGGAAAGCCTTTTGAAGCAGAGAGACATATCTTTGGTGGATGACCGTGTTATGGCACCCCCTTGCAAGATCCAGCCCACTTCCTCCTTCTTGTGTGTCTTGTTAAGAAAGGAGGAGGAGGATACAGCTGGAATTGCTCCTACTTCTGTCACTCTCTAAGTTCATTTGTCTGCAGAAGAAAGGTCTGTACAGATAGTTCCTGCTGCTACCTGCTTCCTGAACTAGACTGACCTTGTCTGGGGGACCCAGGGTATAAATGCTTCTGCAAGGTTTATAAAACTTGCATTATTTTCTCCAAGTATTTTTCTACCAAGGAGTTTTCTAGAGCGGACTGCAGGTGATCTTTGTTTGAACGAAAAAAAAAGTAATTAAACAGTTCTAGTACCATATTTGGCTTCATGGAGACAATTTGAGCAGTAAACTGATACATGTTTTAGTAGTGGCAGCAAGGAGAAATATAGTGGAATATAATATAATGGAATTGAGCAACATGAAACAGGAACATCTGAAGGCAAGGATGAATGTGATACGAAATGGAAAGTGCTGGAGATGACAATAGGAGCTTGCATGAAATAACTTTTCTGATGTCAGGTGTGGCAACCATGCAGCATCAAAAAGGTGTATTTTAATATTCCACTCTTATTTTCTCCATTAGCTCTGATTCATCTCTTGCAATACAGGGTTTAACCCCCTTTTTGGATCACTTAATTGTTTGGCCAGATACAAGCTAGCTCCCAATTTGCCTGCCTTTTGTAAAATCTTTGCTTAAATGACCATCGATTTCTTCTGAAGTGTTGTAAAGACTAGGTTATACAAAACTTGGTTATGCACACGTGAGCATCTTTTCCCCTATTGTTTTTTTTCCTTCACCTGTTATAAGACAAGGATTCGTGAAATTCTCCCTCATATCTGTACATTGTGCTATTGAAGATGTTTCTCTGTCCTTAATGAGTCAAAATTGTTGTATAAGCCAATGGCTGCAATTTGGGCTTGATTTTTTTTATTTTCCCAAAAGTAGGCTTATGAAATGAGAAATTTTACCACAGGATTACTAACTCTTGTTTCGCAGAGTTAGGGCAAAGAAAACATCAAAGCTGTCTGGCTGTGTAGTCCTTCAGACTCGGGAGCTCAGAGTGTGTAGAGGTGGTTTGGGAGTTGTGACCATAAGTGCCTGTGTGGAAGAAATTCTGCTGTGCTCCTGTGCACCAGGCAGCTGTCACCTTAGGACTTAACTGGAGCAGTCTGTGGAGTGTCTTCAGGGACTTACCCTGTTCTTCTCTTCCCAGAATAGCCATTCACATTATTACTTAACAAACCAAAACAGTTATTTGCAACTAACATAAAAAGATCTTTAAAAATATAATAAATTCATAACAACAGTAGTAACAACAACAACAATAATAATACATTCTGGTTACACAGTGCAAAACTTAAAGAGAAATAGGAGAAAACACTTGGCAGTTATAATAACACTTCAGACTACCAAAAAAGAGGTGAATTATCAGTTTCTGGGGATGGCAGGCATGTTTACTCTTGATATTGAACTCATAATGTTGTTTATGTCTGCCCTTATGGGAACAATTCTATCTGAGGAAGATCTTGTGTTTGAAACTAGCCTTTGCCTCTTCACCCCAGTTCCTTAGACTTGCCTGTATTTAAGAGGAAAACAAATGCAGGATTTGCATTGTTACGAGTGACGAGAAAGATGTCCTTGGGGAAGGCAGGCTAAGATGTGGTGTTGGGGGAGGTGACAAGTCACACTGAAGTGAAATGTATGTTTGCCATATAAGGAACAGGGTAAGGATGGTCGGGGCAAAAGTGTGGTTCTCCGCCACAGGATTTTCTGTGCTACCGTATTATGCTTTGTTTTTTACAAGACTTGTTTTCGGAGCTGGTGGAGAATAGAGCAGGGCAGGCATAATTTGGAAGTGTGAATAGCTGAGATATTCTTCTGTAGAATGTTTTCCAGAAAACACCATTTCTTCAAGATATTGGGGCAATTCTGTCTTATTTAGAACAGCTGTGGTAATCAGGGACTGTGGTGGAGCACACTGTCCTCGTCCTCAAGGAAATGCAGCTTGATCTAAATTTCATCCCCCAGAATCGTCAGACATTTGTTATTGTTTGCTGCTTCTCAGGTCCCTTTCCTGTTCTTTTTAAAGCTATTGTATGCAGGTTTTTCTTGGCTGGTTGCTTTCCATTTACTATAAAGAAACTCATAAGCAGACATCTGGGAACTAGTATTCTTTACAAATGACTATGCTGGTTTCAAAATTAAATTGGTGCTTTTGTTTTGTAAACTGAGTCTAAGACCATATAAAGCCCTTTTGAATTTTTTATTTCTTAAAACAAAACTTGCTTTTGTAAATAGGAAAATATTTGGGTTCACTGACTCAGTTATTCTGATGCATTTTAAATAAAAAGTC
This sequence comes from Serilophus lunatus, assembly GCA_013399895.1. Lineage (NCBI taxonomy): Eukaryota > Metazoa > Chordata > Aves > Passeriformes > Eurylaimidae > Serilophus > Serilophus lunatus. The sequence goes on from VXBA01005488.1 coordinate 31,688, forward strand.
AGTTATATTTGTGTGGGTCAGGATGACGGGAATTAATTGAAAAACATTGTTTAAGAGGCAGTTTTCTAAATTAGCTTTGCTTGAGTAGGCATAAAAACAGTGTTATTTTCCAAGTGGAAGTAGAAAACTGCAGATTTGTCATTGTTTCACAGTATATATATATATATATAAAATATAAATATGGTAGAATTATACAGGTTATAATAAACTTGCATCTAAACTACACATCAATGGATTTGTTGAAGGTAAGAAATTTACTGGATGTTTCTGAATGGGCTTTGATTTTTCAGGGACAGGTGACTATACATACAAAGTTTGACAAAGACATTTACCTTCCAGAGGAAGCTGAGTTTTACTTTGTTTATGGTGGATCCCTGAAGAGACACATAATGTTTGTTGAGCAAGTTAGTGACAACACTCTTCAGGCCATAGTTCCAGGTGAGCCCTAAGTCCTCTTTGTATTTTTCAACTCTTTGCTATATCTCAACCCCTTTTCAAACCTGGGCACAACAGGACGATTTGGTACAACTGTTTTATGGCTCTGTGGTGGAGAAAATGCAGGAGTTTGAATGATGGCTTTTAGGATCCTGGCTGAATTTGACTGACCATAGGTGATCCTGCTTTCTGTAGCAAGCCATGTCAAGACGGTATCAGATATAGACAGTGTTACTGAACTTGCGTAGTTAGGTGTGAATTTAAGTATAGTCTTCAGAGATGGCATAATTTTTATGTGTTAATTCTCTGCCATAACTGTTGGCCTCTGGATCCTAGCATCTGCAAAAGTCCTGTTTTTGTCTGAGCCTTCCTCAGTGCAGCAGCCTGTCTTGCAAGGTCCTCCTGCTGGAGGCTTGTGATGCTTGGAGCTCTGCTGGAGTCACACATGGTACAGAGGTGTCTAGGAAACTGTTGCAGGGATGTCTCACAGCCAACAGGGGGAATATATGTTTCCTCCTATCTGGCTCTCAGCCTTAGCGTTGTCTCCCTCACAGATGTAGCATAAACCTTCTGCTTGCCACCTCTGTTGTGTGTTCTGTGACCTTTTCATTTTTGTGAGTAGGTGGCTATGGATGTGATATACCTGTGCAGTAGGATCTCCTTGTTATTTGTTTGTGTGCTCTAAAGGGGATTTAACATCTGAAAATAAGTGCAGAGTATAAGAAAGAAAAGTTCATCACCCTTACCTGGTGGCTCTTTTGATCCTGTAAATGGCAAATGATTGTCATGGTTTACAGCTGGAGAAAACGCAATGCTAATCTTGTTCAAAGTATTTTTTATTCTTTTTAAGGTGCTGAAATGACACTGTTAAATGGTGCTTCTGGGCTAGGAATGAAAGCAGAGGGCTAAAGACAACACTTAATCATGGCAGAAAGCATGAACAGATGAAAATGAAATATGAGGTTAAAATATAGCCCTGCTGATGTTAGTGTTATTTTGTGGTGGCCAAATTAAACATTAGGGAACACAGAACACTTTAAAAACAACTGCATTTGTGGTAAGTACATGCTTCCTTCTGCAGTTACGAGTTTGCACATGTAGTTATTGAGGGATATGTTGGAAAATTTAGATTGGTGTCCTCAGTACATCGTGGTTAGGTCTCCAGTGAGAAGTACAGCTTGCATCTCTATTAAATATATGACATGCACCTGTCTTAGACGTCAAAGCAGTAGGAGGGAAACACAAAACACTGAAAAGATTTGAGAAACAAACTCCCTTGGACTTTGAGGGTCCCAGATGTAAGTTAGAGAGTTGATGATGACTGTTGCTTATGAAGAATTGGCATCGACCTGGAACATCCTCAAACACTGTCCAGAAGGTGGTAGTGTTTTATTTTAGGTTAGAAAGCTTTCAGCGGTGGCCTGTTGCACAATTCAGAGCAGAGTATCTCACTGTTTTATTCAGATTCTCAACCTTTGTACTTTATTTTGTGGTTTACATGAAAAATTATTCAAATGGAAGAGTGGTAATCAGAGATTTGGTTTTTGTCCAGAGAATTAAAAAGGATAGTGGTGATTGTAACTCTGTCTCTCCAGGAGGTTTTTCAGCCTTGACTCACTGTGAATGCAGTTCTTTATTTATAAACAGAACTGTGGTTTTGAAAGGTTAAAGAACTATCTGTTTAAAAAAAGCAAGGACTGTAGTAAAGTATTGATGCCATGATTCTATCCAAGTGAGGTATTTTATCTACACAGACAGAAAGAAGGCGGTCATAAAAGAATATGTTAGTATAAACATTCTGATGTATGGAGTAAATGTAATTTTTGTCACTGTTCTGTCAGTGTTTATGCTTTATTTCTGACTATGATAGTTCTTTGGGGAGAATTTGATTAAACAAGTGTTTTTGTGGCCTTTCTATTGTAGAAGAACTGTAATGAAAATATATGTGAAACTTTACATTAGGGTATGCTATTGAAAAATTTTGTAACAATATCAGGTGAATTTTTCCTAGTTTCAAGTGTCATCGGAAAAAAAAGCAAACCAGTAGTTGGGGTTTGCTGAAGAGGACAATTTTTTTTCAGACCCAGCTGATTTGTAGCTGAGATTGCCAACAGTGTTATACTTGATGGCTTCACATGTTTTTCATTGAAAATTTAGTGCTTTTGCCTGTTTTCCTTTTAGTATTTTAAATTGCTAAAAATTGGAAGACAGGCTGTTTCCATATGAGCCGAGCTGACAGAGAGATTCATGCAACCTTTTGGGAAATAAAAACACAGCACTTAGCTCATTTCTTTGGATGAGCACTTTTTTCCCATCTTAAATCTTTCTAATTCTTAACAACAGACAGCTTGAAATTTGAAGGATGTTTTTTGTCTGTCTGTTGTAAACTCTTTCAACAGATGTACAAACAAGTGCCCAGTCTCATTGAAATATTGGCTAGACAGGGGAGGTGAGAAGAAGGCCATTACTCATTTCATTTTGATGTGTAGCAAACACTTGTTCACATTATTCAACTTCTGAAACAACTATTGGATGGTAGGAATGAGGACCTTGATTAAAAGCCTTAAGAAATCACCTATAGTTTTCTTTAGAAGTTTGGCTAAGCTTTTCATCAAAGTCAGTTGAAACCCAACCCAGAGGCTTCAGTAGAGGATACCAGTGGTACTGAGAGATGCTTGGGCATAGCCAGCTGGGTATCTTCTTGCTTGAAACAAGGTATGTTGTGGGTCCAAAGTGTTGAAGGTCATCTTAGCTGGTACCAGAGTAAGCTCTGCCAGGGCAACTGCTATCCACATAGCAAAATTCTTAAATTTTTAGTTATGCCAATTGTTAATTTTTGGATGTTCTATAACATTTATATGGGAAAAGAGTATGTTTCCCTCACAAGGCTTCCCCATGTCTTGTATTTTTTTGTTTCTATGTATTTTTGTTACTTTTTCACTTTTCAGATTTAAACGTTACACATGAACAAAATTTGGATATAGCAAAAAAGCTGAGATGTGTGCCCCAGTTGCTATATAGAGTCTCTGTGGAGATTTGAAGTGTTAGACAAACATGTCTCCAGCATGCTGCTTTGGGGTTGCCTCATGGGCACTGCTGCACTTGAAGAGGTGACAGCTCCTTTTGTACCACAGATACTACTCTAAATGAAGGCGGGGTCTTTTGCCGTGTTTCTGAGTAAAACAAAACCTGATTCAAATTCCTGGGGCCCGATAGTGATGGTCGTGCATTCCTGGTTGGGCAACACTTACTGGCCACCTTTGGGGGGCCTGAAAGCTTTCTGGATGGCTTTTTTTTCAGCCCAAGGAAGGTCAGTCCAGGCTTGGGCTAGGCCTGACATCTATTCTGCTATCTCTAGGGAGTTAATTTAATTTTTGTTTGACCTCTGTATCCTTTCTCTCTCCTTTCTGAAAGTATAGTTTTGATCCTTTCACCTGACTGAGAAGCACTGACTTGAGTCAATTCCCTGTGCTGTCCCAAAGCCAAGAAGCCAGGCAGAGCTGAGGGTTGCCTGTGGTTGAGGTAACCCTGTGCATGCAGGAAAGGAGAGGGAGAAAGAAGGGGATGGACTGAGGCAGGAAGTCTTCAGATCTCAGCACATGAGAAAAGGAGGAGAAAGTCCTTCATCTTCTGCCATGAGATGATCAAGGTTTGTCCCTGCACTCTTTTTCTTCTCCATGCTCCAGAAATCAAAATGGATGAGAAATAGGATCTAGAAATTCATGACTATTTAGAAAGAAAATGAATGTTTCTTTCTCTACATGCTGATCTTAAAACTGTTTGTCTCAAAGATCTCATGGTGTCTTGGCAATATTGTCAGGATGTTCTTTTTTGTATCAATGTTGTGAAAGATGTGGGTCTTATCATCCATCACTTGTTAGGACCTCATTCTTATGAGGTTCTATCAGTTTTCAGAGCTGATGGGCTGGTTTTGTTGGAAAGAGGTACTTTTGAATGACATATTGCTGGAGAAAATAATTGCACCATTTAGGGCTTTTAGATCTCATTCATTTTTATGAGGATTTAGAAACCTACAGTTTGATGAAAAGAGGGAAGAAGTTTATTCACAGGAGTTTTGATATTCAGTAGAAGTGTTTGTATTCCTTCTGTATGGTATAGGAAGGCTTGGATAAGAGACCCTAAATTGTCTAGGGAATTTCAGGAAATTAGTGCAGTTGCACTAAAATGTTAGTTGCATTATAGAAAGTTCAACAAAAGAAATAAGAAAGCATGAACCTTTTGATAATCCTCACTTGTAGTAGATGCCTGTGTGACAACCGTGTCAGGAGCTGCTCACTCACACAGACTGGTCAGATATTGAGATCAGTTGGCCCACAAGCAGTTTGCTGGTAGAGAAAACTGGGGACCCAAGAGAGGTTTCAAGAAAAGGAAAGAGGGGTTAGAGAAGGCAGCGAGGGAGAAGCTGATTTACTTGTTTATTGCACCTTCATAAAGGATATTTTCCATCTGAACTGGATTATTTAATTTGTGGAGAAAATCAATATTAAATAACTTGTTAGAGTGGCTAAAAAAAAAGCTAATTTTCCCACAGTTTGTTTGTTTACCAAAAAAAAAAAAAAGAAAATAAAAAAAGAAAGAAGGAACGGAAGAAAGAACAATAAAAAAAGAAAGAAAGGAAGAGGAGATGAATCTGAATGAGAAAAATGCTTCCAAGCAACTTTTTCTTTCTCAGTACCACTGGGTACTTGCAGTACCTGATTCAGTATCATCAGTATTCTAGTACTGTCAGTCCTCATCAGACATAGGTTTAGCATCTTTTGTACAACTTTTATGTCCTCGACACACTCAGGCTTGTGTTCTTTGGCTGTCAGAGGGTGAGTGGGAGCACAGGAGTGCACTTAGCAAGGAGTGCACTTTACAAACAAGAAGGTGAGGGCATCTCAGTTTCTAGTTATGTTAGGAGAACTGCTGAGAGAGTGAGTTCGTGTCTGGGTGACTCAACTGTGCTGGTAATTAAACAAGAACAGTTGCTGGCAGCTTTGCCACTATTTACAGTTATTTTCAAGAGGATGACTGCTCTTTCAGGTTTTGGCTGCTAATAGAGGCAATAAAATTATAGCCTGAATTGTGAACTCTAACTGTGGATCATGGGGAAGGAAACAGTGTTTATACTTGTTAAGCTCCGTCTCACGAACAAGGAGATTTTCCATTTTATTTCGTAAATGCATTATAATTGTTTTATAGGAATAGATCTTGTGGAGTGAACTGAAGTACTCAACCTTGCTGCTTTTTAGTCTGCTTTTGGGGAACACCTTCCCATTTTCTGTGGCATGTTTTACTTTACTTTAGCCATATCCCTACCCTTTTCTTTGTAAATTATGTTACTCTTTCCACTTGGTGTTACAGACATTCCTGCTAAGGTACACGAGTTCAGACCTGACTGATGCATGTCATATTTCTGATGTAAATTAAAGAAAATTCTGTCTGTGTCTTTTTCTCTGTGGGAATTTTGGATTACTCTTCTTCCTGTGGAACGAAGTGGAGACGAGTTCCTGTTCTCCTTGTGGAATTAGAAAAACAGTGGGAACAGTGAATAAGTAAGTCTAGATCTGGTGAGATTTGTGAGAAAAGATAATTTTTTTGTGGTCAGAGAGCTCAGTGAGTTAGAGAAACAGGCAAATCTTCAGACCAGCAGAAGTCTGCTCCTTTGAAAACTGCATCTGCCAGAGAGAGGAGGATGCTATCTTGTACATTGAGAGGTAGATGAGTGTCTTCCAGTGCCTGCTGCTGAGCCAGAAAGTTGTGGCATGGGGCAAGATGCTTCAACTTGTGGGTCCTATCTTCTGGTCAGTGTTAGAGCAGAGAGAAGACAGTTGAGATCCCTCTGACCATGAAAGGGCTTTTCAAGAATTTAGTTCATGAAGGTGTGCTCTTAAATGGGCTGTCACATACCTGACTTCCCAATGTCTCTTCAAAAAAACACTTGTGTGTGTTTTTGCAGCAGTGGCCTGTGCTGAAGACAGCATTATAAATAATCTCCTATCTAATGGAAAAATGAAAAAATTATCAGTAGTGCATGAAAGTATGAAGCCAGTAAAAAATGGAATCTGTCCACCAGTTTTGATATTTCCCCTTGCTTTTCAAGTCTGAAGTCTTAAGAGTCTTCTTCCAGGAAATGAATGAGGTTCAGAGCCCAGAAAGAGATTAGTCATTTCTGTCAAAAAGAAATACTTGGTTTTAGTTTATTCTTTTGGACATAGGAAGGGATTCAGGTGCAAGGAAGAACAAAAGGACTTTTTAATGTTTAAACAGTCTGAGTTTGGCTCAGCTCTGTGTAATGCAAAATAAAATATTTTGGCTGGAGAACCAGGATACAATGTAAAACAATGTCTTGATAGTGCATGTCATTTACGGCACCACTTACCTTGCAGTAGCTGACCTGGTATGAATCAACTGGCATTTTATACCATTTAAACTAAATGGTATTTTTTACCACTTGGACATCAATATGTTGAAGAAGCCTTCCTTTTTTTCACTTATTTTGTTCCAATTTGCCGAGAGTACAGTTGAATTAATTATTTTTTTTCGCACAACTTAGGGGTGTCTGTGTGTGTTTGTTTCTTGATTGTTTTCTCTCTGTCATGTTGGATTTTTTGTTTGTTTTTTTTTTCTTCCTCGTCCATTGTGCTACCTTTGAAATCTTCCTCACAGAGATGGGAAAAAGTGAAAGATATGGGAGAAGGCCATTCATTCTGTCACAGTGAGGGGGTGTAAGGGGAGATGGTAAAACAACTGAAGCTAGAAATTGTTCTTTAGAAAAAAAACACTAAAAGCTCTGTTGTTTATGAAATTTCCCATTTTTAATGCAAATCTTAATAGGCAGATATGTTTAAAAAGCTTGTTATCAATCATCTTGTCTTGGTATTTCTTTACTTTGATATTCCTGGTCTTAGAAGAGAACTGCAGCAAATTTTGGATGAAAGAGTCCCCAGAGGTAGCCTGATCCTACCCTCCACCTGGAGCAGGGCTAGCTTCAGAGTGGTTTCAGGTTACTCAGGATCAGGCTTGAGTATCTCCAGGGGCAGGCAGTTTGTAACCTCTCTAACTCACCCTTTCCAGTGTTTGACTATCCTTGTAGGAAAACATATTTTCCTTGTATTGAAAGAACACGCTTACCTTTCCGTGTATACTTCTGACTTCACAATTTGTATTTCAGATTTTAGTATCATGAAACTATTAGTTATTGCTTTATGTCATCAAGTTCTGCTCATTCCTGAGCAAGCTATGTGGGAGTAGTAAGAAGACAGCAGCCCAGCTAACACCTCATCTAGAGAGGTAAAGGATGGGGAGGAATTTGAGTGCTGTTCCTGACTAAGTGCATCAGAGGTGAAAGCAGCCACTGAAGCTGCTGAGTGGTTCAGCTACCATGCATTCAAGCATGAACAAATTTAGCATAAGCTTAGGTGGAGGTTGTTAGGGTGGGCAGATAAAAGTCAGTTACTAGGCTATTTGTGGTGAGATAATAGAAATTATTGTTGCAGATGGTGTTTTCAAATGACAAAGATTAATTGCTGTTTATTGTTATTTTTAAAACTTGTTTCTTTTGTAGCAGGCTAATTCATGCTACATTGTTTGTAAGATTTGGCTATCAGAAAGGTATCTTTATCCGCTGCACTGTCAAAGCAGAGACAAGGCTACCCCTCGTCAGGAAAGTCTTCCTACAGGCTTCCTTTTTGGTGAGTGGGAAAGTCCTCATTATGTCATGCTCAGAACAAGTTTGCCTAGCTTTTTTTTTTACAGTATTGTGGTGGTTTAATCCACCTTTTAGCATTCAGGGGGCAGGTTCAATAAAAGTGACGGAAAACTGAACAGAATTTTCAGCAGGTGAACAATTTATTACAGGGGAATTAAATTAAGGAGGTAGGGATAACCCACAGGAGACCCCAGAATTACATCGAGGGACCCCCAACACGCAAGGGGAAAAAAAAACACACACAAAAAGGGAAAAAACAAAAAAAAGAAAAGGGAAATGCTCCTTTCAGCCAGATGACTAGCTGAAAAAAACAGGGGAAGGGTAGGAAAAGGTGTCTCCTTCTTTTCCCTCTCTCCTGGAAGGACTTCGGGCCCTCCAAGCTCTCTGAAAAACACAGAGGTAAAAAACAACTCCCTCCCTCCCCCTCTCCAAAGGATACTTGCCAGCCGAGCTGGAAACGGCTCTCGTGGTGAGAGAAATGGGTGGAACCCCGCCGTGGGGGGAGCCTGCGGGCGCTGGGGACCGGAGCTGTGTGCCTCCTCTCGAAGCAGCTGAAGAAGAGAGAACCTGGGGCGGGGCCGTGCCTCGACTTTTAAGCCTTCTCGTTCTTGCGTGGATCTCGTCACCTTCTTCCTGGCCAAGCCGGCTTCCCAT
>VXBA01005488.1:40533-116928 GCA_013399895.1 Serilophus lunatus
GGAGCTCACCCCCGGCCCCCGGGGGGGGGGGGGGGCTAGAAACCGCTGCCCCACTCTGGTCCCCCGCTGCCGGGAGCCTGGAGGGCGTGGAGCCACTGCCTGGCCCTGGGCCTGAGGGCACCAGGACTGCTGCAGGCCCCACTCTCTCCCGGCTCCCACTCCATCTCGAGATGGCCCCAGGGAAATGAGAAGCCGTTGCTGTCTGGCCCCGGCCCCGATCCCAGCTTCCCTCCCCAAACCCCAGGAGAGCAGCTGAAGCAAGGGTCCCCACCCCCCTGCAGCCCACCACCCTGGTCCTGGCCGGGAGCTGGTGGGGGCAACCCCCAGGAATGGCGAGCAGAAGTGAAGGACATCCCTGGTCCCAGCTTTAAGGGAAACGGAATTTTAACTCAGGCAGGTAAGCAAGCTCTTCTTCCCCCCTTTTTCCCAAAAAGTCCAAGGAACATCCCGAAGCCCCATGCCCCCTTTGACCCCCTGTGATCCCAGCCCCCTCAAACCAGTACAACTATTACAATACATTGAAAGCCGGTGGCCCTAGGCCAAAGATCAGAGTAAAGTTGTTTCTATGTTTTTGGTTTGTGGATTAGGATATGATTAATACTTACTCAGATGTTTACTGTGCTTAATATTGGTTAATGTTTTAATTATATTAATTTATCTGCTACCTGGTTATTAACAAATATATATAGAGAAAATGGGCTAGTTGGAAACATCTAAAGAGGCCACTTCGGTATCTAAAGTGGGACTTAACTCCACATCAAGGAGCAATTCTGAAAGCTTTTTTTTTTTTTTGTGTGTGTGTGTGTGTGAACATTTTAATCTTTAAATGCATGATGTTTGTTCAGGGTCTTTAGTTTGGACCACAGCATTTCCTGGGTATTTAATTCCCGGGTATACATACAAATGCTTCAGACAAGGAAATGCCAGTGAATTGCATCACTGATTGGTGCTCTGCTGGGATCCAGACTTGGGGCATAGCTTTGAGTCTGCTAAAGTCCTTGTGAGGGAAACTCTCTGAAGTACAGAAATAGCACAATGATGTTGCCAGGCTTTATTCAGAAATATTGCTTAGGAAAGGGAAGATACTAGCACACATTTTCATCCTGTGTCTGAATTGGAGTATCACAGTATCAACAAGGTTGGAAGAGACTTTAAAGATCATCAAGTCCAACCTATAATCTAACAGCCCACCATCTAAACCATGGCACCAAGTGCCTCATCCAGCCTACTCTTGAACACATCCAGGGCTGGTGACTCCACCACCTCCCTGGGCAGCCCATTCCAATGGTGGATCACCCTTTGTGTGAAAAATTTCTTCCTAATACCAAGTCTAAACCTCCCCTGATGGAGCTCGAGACTGTGCCCTCTTGTTCTGTCGCCAGTTACCTGAGAGAAGAGACCGACCCCCGCCTGACTACAACCTCCTTTCAGGTAGTTACAGACAGCAATAAGGTCACACCTGAGTCTCCTCTTCTCCAGACTAAACAACCCCAGCTCCCTCAACTGCTCCTCATAGGGCTTGTGCTCCAGCCCCTTCACCATCCTTGTCACTCTTCTCTGAACACGTTACAATTGTTAGGTGATTCTCTAAGCAAGTGAGAGATCTGGGCTTTGAACGTCATTTTTTTACTTCTGATGACACTATAATGAGAAAGCCATCCATAGCTAAACAGAAGAGACTTCTCCTGGCTGATTGTTGCATTGTAGTCAGTCTGCTGCTTTTTTGGTCTTTGCCCTGAATTCCTTGGATTTCCTTCTGCACCATAACCCATTTTCAAGAGACAGCGTATACTTCCATCACAGGAGTGATCAGAGGAAGCTTGAACTGTGTGTGTTCAAATCCCATTTGGCTAAGGAGCAAGTTGTACTGATGTTTCCCATTTTTTAAGTGGCACATCGGCCATATACTTTGAGAAGACTGAGCCCTGCTCATTTGAATGTTCTTCCCTATAAGAAGGTCTCAGATCCAGGCAGACCAAGGTTTGATGAGTAGTGCTTGGTTGGACTTTGAAGCTGTGAGTTGCAGTCAGATCCTCTGGGCTGAATTGTTCAAGGACCGACCGGATGGTGCTTTGAGCAACCCTGTCTAGGAAGGTGTTCCTCTTCATGCCAGGATCTTTGGTCTAGGTGATCTTTGAAGGTTCCTTCTAATCTAAGCATTGCTAATGGTTCCATTTGGCAAAGCAGTCTGCAAAGTCTTGAGTTGGAGTCAGTGGACCTAAAGGTTGCATGTGCTGGAAAACTTTGAAACGTACATGCTCTCTTGTTTAATAGCTGTGTTCATGTTAATGTTGGTAACTAAAATATAGCAATGATCATTTTTTCCAAAGACTGACATTAGAAATATTCTGTAGACCTTGGAGGGAAAAAAAGCCATAATTCATTACTTTTCTTTGTGGCCCTGGGTCCTTTGCCCAGCAGGACATATTTTTGCCTAGAATCTGAAATGAGAAGACCAAGAAAAAATTTTTTTGTTCAAAACCTGGTGAGAAAATTGTTGCATAGATAGGCTAATGGACCAGATCACATGTTGACTAGCCACAGGTAAAAATGAAGTTTGAACATGATTTTTTTTAAAAAATAATGATGTGGCATTTTGTATGTGCGTTCTGGAAATACTTAGGAACATATTATGTGCGTGTTTAGTGATATTCTGGTTTAAAGAATTCTCCCTGCATCTTGTTAATGTGTCTGCTTCTATCAGTTCCTTGGCTATTCCTTAGAACTCTAGAGCAGTAATGGAAAAGTTAAAACAACCAAGCTGTCAGTAGACTATAGGGGAGCCCTGCCTTCACAGGTTTTTTGATTGTGCTAGGCAATATAGAGATTTCTGAAGATGGTGAGGAAGAACATGGAATTGCTTGGACCCTGTGTGACCTTCTAGGGACCGAGATTGCAATGGTGGGAGTGGTGCCTTTCAGTGGGGCTGTGTGGTTCATCGTGTTCTTACCACGGAGACCTGGACAGCATGTGAAGGTGATCCACTTGGCTGTCTCAGCTACAGGAGGTAGCACAGCCAGTGCATGGGAGAGATCGTGTGCCAGAGGAAGACTAATGGTTATGTTTAAAATGTGTTCAGAGTAATGAAAAAACCAGAAAGGTCAATTCGGGATAATAATTCAAAATGATTAAGATAATTTATAATCATTTAAGTGATTTTATTGCCTGGTGATGGACAGATTTAGTAGTTTCCGAAGGAGGAGATGATTTATTTCTGCCTGGTAGGTGTGGGTGTAGGAGAGTGCCTAGGACGTCAACAGATGAACAGGGAAAAATGTAACTAGCCCCACTGAGTGGAGAACTTAGCTAGCTCAACAGCTTCATGGCTTTCAAATCAGTTTGGCTGCAATATTTAGCCCACGGTCATCCCTGACTTTTTGTTTTCTCTTCAAGTTGCCATGTCTTTTTTTCTGCTGCTCTTGATAGATGGTGGAGGCATAGATGACTGTACTAATGGGAAAGACTAGAAGCAAGCAGAGCTGTGGATGAAATCACACAAAGGGGTACACTCTGTCTTCTTCCCCCTTTACTTATAATCTCTGAGGGTAATTGCTAAAATAAGAGCCTGGATCCCAGCCCCCTCTTCATTTTGAGCAGGAGTGATACAGTGTGTGTCTGAGCAAGGGGCAGCCTGGCCATGGGTTACAGATGGGGTGAGGGAGTGGCTCCTGGCTTCCAGGCAGGGTTTACCACGTAGTTAGTGTTTAGACCTGGGTTATTCTCTTTGTACTGCCTATCCCTCAAAATTGCTCGCTTTATAGGGATGATTTCAGCATAAACTAGACTTCTGAACACAGCTGTTGTGCAAAGCTGCAGTGCTGCTTTTCTCATAGAAAAGAAGGTTCTAGGCAGTGAATTACAAATGTTAAATCTTATCCTTTAGATCCCTTATGTATCGTAAGCAAGAGGTAACTTCTCTCTGTAGTTAGAAATATTTTATTGGTTTCCCTCTTGAGGAATTGCTCTTGGTTTCTTCTGGAAGGTAGCCAATAAAATATTGGAGCCTCTGTCTGTCATTTGAGTTTCACTTGTAACATCTTTATTTGCTAGACTTTGATATTGTTCTAGAGTTGTCAAATAAATGCCATGGTCATCAAATACAGTTACTGCCATTTCGATTTTTTTTTTTTTTTGTAGAGTATTAATTCAAACAAAGTTGACACAGTGGAAAGTCCAAAAATGCCCTGAAGTACAACAAGCTCTGTAGAAGGTACAATTTTTTTTATTCCATAATGTTGCAATCTTTAAAAGCTGAAGATTGTTGGCACATGTTCATACACTCATTATTTATTCAAAAAGATCATGTTTTATATGATACTAGAAACCGATTAAGTAGAGAACAGTGGATTATATAAGTCACATATTATGACAGTTGTGTATATCATGATATTCCTTACAGAAAGTTGGCTTTCCAGTGTCAGACTGAAACTGTACACAAAATGTTAAAAATATTTATAGTGACTGGAAAATCCTGAACTGATTTAAAAAATGTGAGATGGTTCCAGGAGAGGGCAGTGTTTAACTGAATGAACACTTCAACCTCCAGATTCTAGTAAAGCCAAATAAGTGGAGCGGGGTAACATTTTGTATGGGTTGTTTTGAGACCCAGCCTAGATTCTTAATGTGGCAAAATTCTCATTTGCTTCCATTAGACATTCAATATTTTGGTGAGTGGTTTACTTCTGTAAGGATTGCAGGTCTGTGCTTGTGGGTGAGAATGCTCTTTCATTACCAAAATACTTCCATGTGTACCTCAGAGCAAGCACTTCCTGGAGCTGAAAAGAAAATCTCAAAAAAGTTCTCTCTTCGAATCAAAAATATCAGGCTTGGGGGCTTATGTATGATTTTAGGAACAAATTAAAAGTTTCCATTAATTATTCATTTGCTTATGTGGCTGGTGCAGCACATTTGGATGAAGCAACAAGCTGAAAACTGGACCAGGACCAGACTAAAGAAAAGGAATATGACTGCAGTTCTAGGTGTTGTCAGCTAGCAACTTCAAGTGAATGGGTAAAAAGGGACACGGTCATTGTGTATTTCAATGGGTATGCTGCCACTGATAGTGCTGGAAAAGAAGTTTTTTTACCCAACTTCTCTGGCAGTGTCCAGGCAACAAGTATTCTGCCATTAGAAGTTAATATGCAGAGAAATGATAAGTAGTTATTAGCAGTTACAAGCTATGCGTCTGTTATTGTAAATGTAAGTGGCAATTTACCATATGAGGTTTGTGAATGACATTGATGACACAATGTGCAAATGCATTGACTGGTGTTCATCTGAGTGCTGTTCTCTGGTCAGCACAATTCTCTACACTGTGGGGTTTTTTTCTGTTTTCTGACCTTGAAATTCTGTGCCTACAAGTTGACTGAATGCTGTTACCTAGAGAATAAGACAATTGCTGCTACAGTATATTACCTATGCTGAGAAAACAGCTTTTTATTTCTGAAAATTGTGTAACTGAATAATAATAATGCCAATTACATCTCAATACTGTAAAAATTATCTTGCCACTGGAACTTTTAGAGTAAGTTTCTGCATTTACAGTTACAGAAGAAACAATCTGTTCCTACTAGCTAATAGGTGATGTCTGGGATGTCTTTGTTTGACAGCACTAGGAATTTTGTGCTCTGTGATTGCACTGTGTTAGAATGCAAGGGTAGATATATATATGTGACTGCTGCAGAAGGTTAATTAAAAAAGGTGGATTGATTAAAAATTAAAAATTGAAATACCGGTCAGCATGGACCTAGTCCTAACTCTTTCCAGTGTCCAGGGGCACTGCTGGGATCAGGGACAACAGGCCCATAATTGCATCCCAGAACTTCATCTCACAGACCTGCAAGTTAGGCAGAGCTGTTGTTGCTGAGGACTGTGTGATTTAGGTAACAGGCTTTGAATTGTTTTTCCAAAGGTGTGTTGATACAACTCTTTTTTAAAAACTTGAGTAGGGACTTTGTTCAATTTAAGTAAAGGTCCCCAAATCCCACATACAAGGCACCCTATGCTGGCTGTTGAGGCATACTTAGTTTAACTGTTTGCTGGATCTGGAGAAATGGAGAGGGATTTGGGTATCTGAGAACAGATGTGAACCTTGAGTTGAAAGATTCAATAAAAAAATGGAGCATATTTACCATGATAACTCTGTTTATATTGTTCCATTATTTAAAATATATTTACTAGATAATAAGTTCCTGAAAGCCTGAGTGATGCTTGTGTTCATTTGCATTCCTTTATCCAGATAGCTAGATTATTCCTCTTTGCTGTTTCACAGTAGCCCTTCAGGCTGCAATTGGACAAAACTTGGAAAGTGTGGATTTTTTTTGGCATATGCTGTGTCTTTTCCCACAGCCCTTAGAAGAGAAACCACTTAAAAAACAAAACAAAAACCAGTGACAGAAGTGAAGTTACTTTTTACTTTTTGAGGTTAAAAATGCAAGGTGTAATTTCAGAAAATTCATTTAACTGCTGCACGAGAAAAGCAGATCTCATCTGCTCTGCAACATTGTGGGTTACAGCACTAGAACTGTTGTTTGTTTGAGCATGTCAGGGTTAATCAGCAGCTGCCTGACAAATTGCACTGCTAGCCTAGCCCAAATATAACTGTGACAATAACATAGCAGTTGTTGTGCATCCAGTTTGCACGCTGCCCACAGGAACGCTGCCGCAGAGAGATGCACAGGCTGCCCATGTCCATTGTTCCAGCTTGCCTGCCTGCTCCTTGTGTCCCTGCTCCTATTTGAAAAAGGAGAGAGACCAGCAGCAGAAACTAAGGCAGACTCAAACTGCATTTTCTTGTTATTAAAGGCAGGAATCTTTTCTCTTTCAGGTCCTGTGAGCTTGGCTTCTGATGGGTTGTCCCAGGATGATATGAAGGTACAGATTCCTCCTTATACACATCGCTAAGTTTTGCTTAGATTGAGAAGCAGCAACCTCTGCTTGCCTATCTGAGCACCTCCTACAGCTAACAAATAAGTTCTAGGCTGCCAGACAATCCTACAGGAATAGCTATGTGTGCAGATGATTATTATTTGAAAGAACCTGTTACGTAGTTGTGGGCTGGAAAGCTGGGTTGGAGAAGAAAACTCTGCTTTTGAATCAGAAACCTCTTGTATGTATGATGAACATTAGAGCCTTCAGGAAGATTGCATCTGCCAGTCTGGGGTCCGTACAACCTCTCTAGCCTAACCTTCATCCTTGAAACAGCATTTTTTATTACATTTGAGGAGTTAGTCTCTGAGAGATGCCTTGTGTGTAATTGAATCCTTAACTGGACTTAAATGGGAAAAATGCTTATGTAAAAAATATGGCAGTTCCCATTGTTGTCTGCTTGGAGGTATCTAGTTTTTGGGAGGGACCCGTATATTTGAGAAGTCTCATTTCATCTCTAGTCTTATATTCCGCTTTTTGTTTATATATGTCTGTTTACAAAACCAGAAAATCTTTGTCGTGGTAATTTTTAGTCACCTTTAAAGCAGCAGCTTGATTATTGCTTAACTGGGTATGAAGCTAAAATAGTAATTTAGGTTGAGAGAAAGAAAATCTGGTCAAATGTGGAAAACCTAGTAAAGATATCTTCTCAATACCAAGTGATTATAGCTTTTCTTTTTTTAAAATAACATTTGAACTTAGTGAATTGTTTCTGAACCGACACTTTAGTTAGGTCATTTTTATAGGTGTGGTGACCTCTTTATGTATGTTTGGTTGTTTTGTTTTTTTTTTTTATTTATTTTAATTTTAATTGCCAGCTGCACAGAAGATTGACCATTTGTTTGGGATTCACGTGTGTTGTAATTGATGTTATCTCAGAATTAATGTCTAAAGTATACACATATTTTGGAGTATGTGTTGAAAGTGTATGTTGCAGCAGAGTGTTGCAGCTCATGAGTTTTGCTTGGGGGAAAAGATTTCGGCTTCATATTGACTGTCTCTTGTTTTAATCTCACAGAAATGCTGTAGTTGACTTCATAAAGAATGAACTGAACTGTTACATTTCCTCAAGTGTAACAGGTCAGGCATTGGAAGTAGGCACCCTAGAAATATACTGGTCTTTCCTCCAAAGCACTGTGCATTGGCTAGTCAAAGCACAATTAAGAACAGGCTGAAAATTGAAGTTTGCATGGAAAGTGAGATATAGTTTGGTGTCGTCTTTGATTATGTTCAGAATTTGAGTCCTTAGGCTTTATGTGCATATCTTCAAGTCTGGAAGTAGCATGCCAGGTCAATTGCATTTATGAAAACAGCTAAAATGAAGTGGCTGCTGTTTGATAGTGTTGGAATGACATTCTGACAGCCTATTGGATTGACTGCAACTAAGCACAAATACTGTTTTTGTCTTTTAAGATATAGCTCAATTTTTCCGTTCCTAATTTTCCAGGACTCTGTGGTTCCTTCTCAGGAAAATGAAGATCATGTTTTGTTGGGCATAGGTAAGGAAGAATTAATAATTTTGGCTTCCCCAAAGCTACTGATACATACTGTGTTGCCAATTATACACAAGGCAGTTTCTTTAAAAGAGTTGAAGGTAATTGACATTGCAGCCTAACTTGGCAAAAGATCAATCAATTATATCTACGTCAGAGAGGAAATGTCTTTCAGACTGTCCCTAGCATACACAGGAAATGCATCCAACAGTATCATGATACCAGGACTTTTCAGTAGCATATTAGCTGTTGTAGCAAGAACAGTCTAGAAAACTATATCTGATGGAGCCAAGATGTGTGACTGAAGATGAAACAAAGCAAGTAGAAAAGTTCCAATACCACAGTGAGTTCTGGGCCTGTACATTTAGAGACTGCAACTCAACTGAAAAAGTATTTTCAGGTTTTGTGGAAGGCTCCAAGAGCAATATGCAAACATGGGCAAAGCGCAGCAAGGTGGAAAAAGGTGATGGGTAACTAAGCTCTACTGGTGGGAGCTGCTGTGCCAGGCAGAGACTGCCAGGCTGACATCATGGGACTGTGGTCCAGTGCTGAGCTCAGAAAGAGCAGCCCAAATAGTGGCATTCAGACAGCCTGTGCACAGACCTTTGATGCTGCAAAAGATCTGCTCTGTGTGTGCAGAAAAGGAGGATATGTGTGCATGGATAGGGGTCGTGTATGTTAGAGGGAAATGAGCTGACATAAACTTAGAGACACAGTTGTAAGATAAGAAGCTGGCAGTTTATTCTATTATCTTACTAAAAATCATCATTTAGTTATCTATTTTTTTAGCTGTTGTTGTGACAAATATGTATAGAGCCGTTTAATCATGTTTGTCTCACTGCCCATCCAGGGAATTTGGAAGCTGCATAAGGGAATTGGGAGTAGAGGCAAAAATATTAAATATAAATTAAAATATTTATATTCAGTTATCCTAAATTTAATGCTTATGACAACAGGGCACTGTAGCAGTCCTTGTCTTTCTCAGAAACACAATGTTTGTGCCCATATGTTCAAATCCCTTTTTGTCAAGCAAGACCAAAGTATCTCAGCGTAGCAGAGTGTGGAGCCATTGGGGAGTGATTATGGTGTGTTAATCTGAAAGCCACATTTGCTTCAGTCTCTGCTTCAGTAATACCATCTGGACAGAACATAAGGTACCTTAGAAGCTGACAGAGTGGAAGTTCTTCATCCTGAAATTTTAGCTGATATTTCTTCTTCTTATCCCTGAAATGCCTTTTCCTTCTACGGCGTCATTTTCACAGCATTGTTTGTGGCAGCTGGAACAGGAGCCAGGTCCTCTGACTTCAGACTAGCTCATTCTCTGATGCTTAGGTGGGCAGCTGCATCAGATCCTGAGTCCTCTTTGAGGAACAAGCAAGCAACTTTAGCCACAGTAGATAATATTGGGACTGGTAGAGTGTTGATTCTTAGAGGAATTTTTGGATAAAAAGGAAAAATTTGCCTATGGCTTGGGCAAGATTCGAGTGCTTAACATTTGATTTAAATATATTTTCTTAGATGTCTTATGTTTGAAGTTAAATTTTATATATATATATATATATATAAATGTGTATATATACATATGTCTTTTCTTACACATGTGCATATGAAGTGTGTCCTGAGCACAGGATCATCTTATATTAAACTAAGAAAAATTCCTTGTTGTCACTGCTATATGAAAAAGAACCTACCCTGTGTCTCTCCCCTAAGTTCTAATTACTTTATAATACAATTGAGAAGTTGACTTGTTTGTGGAAAAGCTCCAATGAAATTGATTCTACTTGTTTTAGAAGTCACTGGAACTGAAAGTTTGTTTGCCATGTGTAGGGACTGGATCATGGACTTACTGCTCGCTTCACTGTGGACCCTCCTTGCTCCCTAGTTGTGTACTTGTATTGGCCAGAATACTCATCCTATAGACATCCAATGGGATTTTGACCTCAGCAGGGCCTGAAGGGCTTCCAGTCAGCACTGTATATGAAATCTGATGGGGCTGAAGTGCAGGTTGAGGAGTGAGTGAGCTATTGAGTGTGCAATAAAATACGAAAGTGGGGAGAGAGGAAGAAGGATGGAAATAGAGTGTAATGACAGCCACAAATTTGTAAGTTGACCAAAGTTAGTTTTACTGGTTTTTTTGTATGTAAAAATCAGCATATATTCTAACCTGACTCGTTTAACCTTATTGCTAAATATCATAGTTTCTTTACCCTGGATTGTTTTAAACTATTTCTAAAAAAATTGTTTGCTTGGCGTGATTGTTAAATGGCAATATTCTTGGCAGAAAAAGCACACAGTGGGGGATAAGGAAAGAAAAGGAAATGGTTGTCAGGGGAAGAGGGAAAACAGCTATGGGGGGTTGAATGAAAAAGAATGAATAGAAACAAGTAAACTCTGGAATCTCTCTAATAGTTGGATGTCTAAGTCAAAGAAGATTTCTAAAAGTAAGAATGTTAGTGCTGTTTGAACAGGTACAAAGGCCCCCATTTTTGTTTCTTACTTCTTTTTCCATGTGGTTCTTGCTTTTAGAAACCTCTACCAAAAGTCAATGTTGTCATGGAATGGTTTTTGATGGAAGGGACCTTTAAAGAAGCAGTGGCTCCTGGAAGAGTTCTCCTGTTCCTGCTCTCTGTTTTCTTCCTTATACTGATTTATCAAGCACTTTGACTGTTACAGTTCTTTCTGCACACTGAACAAAGATTAGGGAGTACCTTTGCACAGGTTGCTTGCAATATTTTGTAGGATGCTAAAAGGGCAACAACTCTCTTTACTCCCTGTCTTCTTCATCTTTGGGTTGAGACCTGACTGCTTTAGACACCAGGTCTAGTCGGGATTCTTATAGTTTAGTTTTGAGAATTATGGTTTAATTCTTTTTGTACAAGAGATTTCTAATCCTCCAGGATCTCTGGAGAACCCTGGGGTCCCAGCCCTGTGAGCGTGATGGGCCAATAAGAAGCCAAGAAGATCATGAGTTTTGGATATGCAATATTCAAGAATGGAAGGAATGGGAGGGGTGTACAACAGGAAGCTAGACCATGCTGAACAGAATGCTGCGTGGAGGCACCTCAGTGCTAAACATGCTGGCTAGTATTCTCTTCTCTCTCTATCTCCTTCAAGAATTATTAGAGATCTGGTTTATGTTTGCAGAAGAGGAAAATAAATGAAAACAAAAAAAATCCCAACACTACTTTTTTCATTGAAGGAAAACATTGAGAAAAATACTGAGAGAAAATCAATATCTAGTTGTTGAGAATGAATAAAAAAAATAAATGGGCAGAAACAAAAGACATTTTCTTTTGCCTTTCAATATTATGCATATGTATTACTGACAGATATTGTCATCCTCAGACTCAGCAATCCTGTACATTTTGGGAGAGAGTCTAGGAACTGACAGCTTGAATGCTGTTACTGTTGGTCATGTGACAATGTGAGCTGGGCATGTGTTTTCAAATATTTATAATTCCTTCCTGTTTTTCTTGGCTGATTTGGAAAAGAGGATGTTCACAAGTCCATTTATAAAGCTGCAAAATTTTCTCTTTTCCAATAAGAAAAATCTAAACCCCAGTTTTTCTTCCAAGCATATTCAGCTTTGCTTTTTTTTTTCCCCCTAAACTTCAGGAAGGCAGGATGATGATATTTTTTCAGAATATTTTCCCTGATCTCCTAGTTACAGTGCCAGTGACCTAGTGATGTCTATCTTAATTCATTCTATTTGCTCTGCCAGTGATGAAAAACTTCTGCAAGCCATGTTTTTGTGAGACAAAATTACCAATGCCAAATTTTTGGCAGTTCACTCTATGTGACCAGGCAGCTACAAAACATTTTTGATTTTCAGGGTTCCACAGAAATCCCAGTTTAACCACAGATCAGTTTAAGGAACAGCACATAATGATCATAACGATCTTCTCTGTAAACCAGTGGTGCTGTACTATAATCTACAGAAAAATCTAGTGTCAGTGTTGCTATTTTGATCTTTTTTTTTTTTAATTAGATTTCCTTGCAAGTCAAACCACAGTTGGCAAGAATTCAGTGTGTTGAGTTCTTCTTTTGTTTGTTTTGCTTTGGTTTTTTTTTTTAAGACAGAAAAAAATCATAATCCTGCTTCCTGGAGTCCTACCTTTTGTGCAGTTTTTCTTAGGTCTGTAAAGTTATTAGTTTTTATACTTACTGTGGTCATAGCTTTAGCTCCTTTTTTTGTGTCTGCTATTTTTTTTTTTTTTTCAGAGTATTTGCATTTGGAATTGTTTTGAGTCAAGTGTGCCTGTTTTGGCACTGAAACTACAAGAAATGATTTTATGGTTACTGATAAGAAAGAGTGAAAGTTACATTTTAAGTGTTGCTTTTTTGAGACAGTTGCAAAAATCCTGCGATTCAGCCTATACAAGTCTCTTCTATTTGCAGTCATTTTTATAGTCTTCTGACAGCTTTCCATCCTATCTTTCCCTTATGTATTCTTTGAGATGGACTGGATGATTCAGCATAACATCCCTAGTTGAGGAACAGCAGACTTTTGCCTCAGTTTCTTTCCTGAACTTGTTGCCAGTATTAAGCATACCCATCAAACTGATTTACAGTAGGACTTAGGGTATGTCACTTGTCCTTCCTCTGTAACTCAGTTTTTTGCCTGAAACAAGGAAGACAATAGAGAGCAAGGTAATAAAGAGTCACTGCAGTACTTGGGTGATTGGAGATGTGCAAGTACTCCAATTGGTTGTGCCAAGGAAGCTCAGTGCTTTGGATCCTTTTAAAAAATTCATTTTAATCAAAAGGTGGACGATATGAAACTAGCAGAGAAAAATAATAACAGAAGAAAGCTGCAAAGTAATTATGCAGCTAATGACTGTGGCAACTGCACTCTACCCTTTTGGGCTGCAGCTTTGACATCTTTATTCTGCTGCCTCTGCTTTTATAAAACCTTTGCATGGTTCCTCGCACTAAAGAAACTTAACTAAGGTTTGGTCTGTCAGAGTACTGCCAGCAAAAACCTTTAAACAACTTTTAAACATAACAGTAGCTTATTTCAGTAGATAAAAATATTCACATTTGTTTGGACTGTGTATAACAACTAAATATTGAAGACTGCAGAGTAGTTAAGAGCTATGGAAGATGTGGGAAGCCCAGGATGTGAGTCTGAACTGAGCTTAATTAAAAACTGTAGAGAAATCTGGAAGAAGCAGTGTTAGGCACTAAAACAAGCTTGCTCTTGTTTCTTGGAGTTTCCTCCACTCTTGATTTTCTGGGACAGTATAATTCAAATTAACCTCAAAAGAAAGACAGAAAGAAAAATGAGCAACCTACAAACATACGCTGTCTGGCTTCCCAGAACTTGTTCTCTTCCTCTGCCTAAATTCCCAAATAAATTTGCTCAAAAAAATAATCCTTCAAAAGAAGACTTCCACTCCTCACTCCTCCCGATGTTTAAATAGGCTTTTTTGCCTGTCTTCTGCCCAGTTTCATTTCATGCCAACATAAATAAACAGTCTGGGATATATCTAATGCCAAGTTGTTCATTAAATGTGAAATATAATCCAGAAATACATTGTGAAGAAAACAGTTGTAGTCTTGAAAGTGCTCACATGAAAGCATTTCTCAGCTTTCTTCCTTGTTGAGAGGCTACCTTCCCTTGAAGTATTCTCTGAAACATAGAAAATTTGATTTTTAATGAGATGGGTCTTTGGTGAGTTTTTGGCATCACAGACTCCCAGCGTAAGTGTAGACTCAACAAGTCATTGGCTCAGCTTCAGTAGGAGCAAGGTCCAAGTCAAACTTGGGTTTGCTTTCATGTGAGGTGACGTGTATACTACTTATTGCAGCTCCATGGAGCCAAACTAGGAAGAGTAGCCCCCTTAGTTCTCAACCTTTTGCAAAAGCTCCAAAGGAGCTTTTCATCTGGGTATTGGACAAAAAGCAACGAGCTTTCCGACCACATTTTTGCTATATATTCCAGCTAGTCTTTTGATGTGAACAGATACTGGTCAAGGAGAGCATTTAGGCTTAGTGGTTGTTTCAAGGGTCAGGGCATACCGACCGCTGTCACATGAAAGTAGTATTAATGAACTTGTTATCCTAAACTGAGCTTGGTTGTTACCTTAGAGTGAGCTTAGTGTTTTTTAAAAAGGAAAATAAAAGTAAATATCTGCCACCAGTCATGAACCAGACATCAGAAAGTTCTGAGCTGGGGGAACACAGCTGGACAGTGAACTGGACAATATGAAGAGTTTTAGACAAACCGAGAGATAACATGGTGTGCATGCCCACAAGTTCTTTGGAGCTAAATTGAGTCAGGATTGGGCAGAAAGTTGTGATTTTTGCCTCAGTTTTGTAAAAATTTTGAGCGCTTCTTTATCCCAGCCTGGTGGATGTTTTCTAAAGGTCTTGCAGTACTAGTACAGTTGTTGGAAAGCTGTTTCTCTTAAATTTTTGAAGGTCCACGGCTTTTTAGTTCCAACAAGATTGAAGTACCACCACTTTCAAATAGTTGCTTTTCAAAAGAAGTTCCTATAACTCATAGCTCTCAGTAGGATAACACATCATTCACTGAATATCACATGCATCTTTTTTTAAACATGAAAGCATTATTTTTGTTATAGTTGTTTTAACTGTAGTTGTCATGCTGGTTTTGAAGAAAACATTAAAAGAACAGCCTTAACATTTAATTTAATAATTCACATTACAATTAGAAATAGACCTGTTGGGGAATAGTAAGGAGGTAGATAGAAGTTTAGATAGCATGGTCCTCTCTCAGTCTGGATGATTTGCTGTAACACTCTGATTCCATGTGTTTTGTCTGGGATTGATAAAAGGATATATCCATATGGAAGTAAGTTCAGTGAGGCAGAAAACTCTTGAGCTGGCAGTCTAGCTTAAAGCAATCTATAAAGCAGTGCACACAAATTTCCTCTGATTTTCCTGGTGCCTGCCATTACTGCTGAGTGTTTCAGTAAACTTGTTCTGTGTAAAACAGCATTTTCAGAGATGATATGGTGGTCTGCCACTCTCAGCAGAGTGTCTGTGAAAGCAGCAGCTGTTCTGTGTTTCTTTCCAGGCTAGTTACAAGAAATAACACAAATAAGTCCATGAAACATTGACCCAAATTTATAATAAAGTATTTTTACCTTATATTTTTTATAATTATTTCTGTTAGCTGTCTACACAACATCCATAGAAGACACATAGAAGGGATCTCTAATGTGGGTGAGTTTTGTCACCAGCTATTTGAATGGAAAAGTGAAGAAAGGAGCACAAGGGTATGTGTGAGTGGGAGTTTTGTGGACTGGTGGTCAGAGCCATTTAATCTCATGTCAGAATGTGGCTAGGTTTAGTACCTTACTAACTCAAGTCTATGATTTTCTGGGAGTGCAAAATCTCCTGGTTTAAACTTGTAGTGAGAGGAAGAGGCTCTGTGATGTCAAATGCTTATAATCCTTCACTCTGTTGAAACCTGGGGCAAAGTCAGGGTTGAAACAGAAGAAAATATATGTGTACCTCATTAATGTATATAAATGCCTAAAAGGTGGGTGTTGAAGATGGAGCCAGGCTCTTCTCAGTGGTGCCAAGCAATAGGACAAGAAGCAATGGGCAGAAACTGATGAAGAGGGAGTTCTGCCTGAGCATGAGGAAGAAATTCTTTATTGTGTAGGTGGCCATGTACTGGAACAGATTGCCCAGAGAAGTTGTGGAGTCTCCCTCTCTGGAGACCTCCAAAATCCATCTGGATGCCATCCTCTGTCATGTTCTCTAGGACAACTCTACTTGAGCAGGGTGATTGGACCACATGACCTCCTATGGTCCCATTCAACCTGCCTGATTCTTTTTGCAATGGAAAACATGCAGTGCAAGAAACTTACTGTTCTTTCTTCCTTCACCTTCTCTGTTCCTTACCCTTTCTAGCACTGTTTTCCTCTGTATGATGCAGGATGAGTAGCCTGCCACAGGATGCTACTGAGGGATATGGAATCCATCAAATAGGCTGCCATAACTTCAGGTAATGATGATGGGCAGTGACTTTCTTTGCCTGGATCTTTTGGGATCCACTGCTGAACAGTTTAAATACCAAACTGCTCTTTTACTGGTGGGAGGCCTCAGTTCACAAAATAAGAAGTTAATGGGCCGGTTTTGTTCAATCAAGAGTCATGAGTCACTTGTCAGAAATTAAGCAATAAGGAAGATCATAAAAACAAGTAGAGGAGTTTATCTACCAAGATCTGAAGGATCTGGGCTTGGTTCTCTGTTTTCCAGTGATCAGTTCATCAATGATTTGGGAAAGGAAGGGGAAGAGGGTAGCAATGGGGCAAAGTTTTTCTGACTAATCCTGTATAAACTTTTCATAAGAAATAGCTAGATCTTTGGCAGAGAAGCAAGGAGGTAAAAGTAATGTATGTGACAAGCCATCCTACAAGACCTGTGAGGCCATTGCCAGCCAAAGGCTGGATAGCCTCATATCAATTTTGTTGAGAAATGGAAAGAATGTTAAGAGTTGGAGGGTGCTTGGTATGTAGGATACGGTTTTGCTTTTAGTTGCCTTTAATTTACATTTGTTGATATTTCAACATGATTGTTAACTCTAATATAGGGTAATGCAGACAGTTTTGTCCCAGGTATATTGGCTGATCCTCTCTGTAGGAAGATATGTTCTATTTAGTAAGAACAATGGAGTGAAGAAGGTAGAAAAATTACATGTGCCTGTGGATCACAGAGGCTGGTGGCGAAGATCACCTAAACATTTCTACACCATCTTACTTTGTCAGAGCCTTCTCTGTGGCTTGGGAAAGGGGTCTGAAGTGGAATCAAGCTAGGGGAAATCACTTTTATCGTAAATATCAGGGGAGACTCTGTCCAGAGCAAAATGAGCAGGGTGTTTTCAGCAGAACTGTCGTTCAAGCAGCTCTCATCCAACCTGTTTCCAACAATACCCTCTCCAGCCCTGTTTTGGGCTTTTCATCCCATATCCATCTGGGGAGAGGCACTGGGCCCAGTGAGGTTGTCTTGTTCTGGTCTGCCTGACAGGGAGAGCTGCCATGGTTTACCAGTGTTTGGAGAGAGGGAGCCCACTCTTTTGCTACCATAGTGCTATCCACTGAGTGTGCAGAGGAGGAAACAGTACTGTTCCATAGAGACTGCTGATGCTGATGACATTGCTCCACTTCCTTCTGTCTTACCGCAAGCCACAGGAACGGTCAGACAATAGACAATAAACTGTGTTATCTCTGAAAAACATTTGGATCTTGTGTATGCATTTTGGAAAGCACTGGGTGAAAGAATTTAAAGCATTGCTTTATTTATCGAAAGCATTACTTTTAGTTCATGTAAACTTCCCATTTATTCTTTATCTTCACATCTATACTTTGGTATATATAATTGCAAACATTTTTCCAGTGGAAAGTGAGGTTAATATTTTCCAGCTGGAAGGTACCTTTTAACTCATAAGCAGACAAATCTCTGTGGAAGCTGCTTACATATGGCACCACTATGGAAAGAAAGAGTGGCAGGTGAAAAGAAAGTTGGATCATCCTACAAAGTGCAAGAATGGAGAAGCGAAATATTTTTAGCCAAAGACTGTAGGGCAAAGCCCTTCTTTGTGGCAAAGAACAGCATGAGGTCTTTCACAGTTCCATGAAAGAGTTTTACAAACAAGGAAAAAAAATCTTTCACAAGGCCCAAACAGAGCAAATAATCTGAATGATATTCAATTAACCCTTCTGAAACAGGGGTTAAAGTTGATCATTTCTCTGTGCTTTCAGACTGCCATTGACAAATTCCCATGTAAGATGCTATTCAGGAAAGATTGGAGTAAGCAGGTGAAAAGCCTAAGTACTTG
Organism: Serilophus lunatus; assembly: GCA_013399895.1. Taxonomy (NCBI): domain Eukaryota; kingdom Metazoa; phylum Chordata; class Aves; order Passeriformes; family Eurylaimidae; genus Serilophus; species Serilophus lunatus. The sequence goes on from VXBA01005488.1 coordinate 58,768, forward strand.
AACAAGAAAACAGACGATAAATAGCAAGAATAAATGAACAGGGTTTTATCACTGCAGAAATTTAGTAGCTGGATGCTCCGAGTATTATGTAATCGGGTTGCTGTTGAAAAAGTATTTAACAACTCTTAATTACTCATTTCTGTTAGAATGTTGTAAATTACTGCAGCTAGTTTATGAGGGGAAGCAGGCAATAACTGAGCAGTGAAAACATCTATGAAGTGTACAGAGGTCATTCAGTAAAGTAAACATCTCGGCATGTAAAATATTTTAATGCCATTAAATACATTGTCTGCATTTCTGCATGGTGGGTGTTTTGTTCAGCGTACATTATCCTTCCCTGGACTAAATGGAAGTCCAGGAAGACTCATGGGAGTGAGTTATTTTAGTTGAATATATAAGTGAAAAAAGCTATAATTGGTCAATTTACAGAAAAGACACACTAATGGAGATACTACAGAAGTAAGCAAAATTTACCATATTGCATAAAGTAGAACAAAAGAATAGTTGATAAAATGGAAAGATGAGAACTTCTAAAGACTATGTAAAACAAACAGCTCTCTCCAAGTTGAAAGTGCTATTTGTTCATGCCATTTATTCCCATTTGAAATGAAGACTTTTATTCTGGTTGGTGTTAAATATATCTGATGAGCAAGACAGCACACTTGTGTAAGGAAAATTACTGTGTTAAGGAGGAATCTTGTGTGTTGAAGCAGTTGGGAAGACATTCCTTAAGCAAACAAATCTTCCAACAAATATGCTTTATCCTTTCCTTTTCTCAAACTGTGACCATGGTGGGAATCAGGCAAGTGCCCTGGGTGGTGTGCAGGTGGGAGGGCCTACATCAGTGGCTGCATTCGTATATGCCCAGGGGATTTATCCATGCAGTTTAACCTGACATTCCAGGGAGTGGAGATATTTTGAAGTGGATGCTTAAAGCACGGAATTGTATCCTCTCTATATTTTCCATTGTCTGTTGTAGTTCCCGGGGCTGTTAATTATATATATAAATCAAACAAAGTCTATGTGAGTCTCTAATATTTAAAGTGAAAGTCTAAGGCTTCCAGTGTCTGGGGTGTATTATTCTTTTCAGGCCTAACAAAGCTGGCAGAACTTCAGTTAAGGGAAGAGCAGAACAATGATGTGTTTCAACTGTGCTTTATGTAATTTGTGCACTTTATGAAGTGCTTGTATAATTATTTTATCCCTGAAAATATGATAGATATTTTTCTAATGGGTTTTGAATTAAATTTGCATTTGAATTGCATTATTTTCTTTCAACAAATACATTGTTATCTCTGACTGAAATGTGGATTAAGGGATCACTTGAAACATAATACAGAAGTGGTGCTGCAGACCTTAGCAGCCTGAAAAATAATTGAAGTGAAGTAAGGAATGTTAACAAGCTGAAATATCATCATCTTCCAAAAACTGACATTTAAGCTGATCCACATTCTCTCTCCTCCTTTATGTGGAATACAAAACCACATACATTGTTTTGTGGAGTAGCAAAAAGAAATGTTTGCTGGAGTTGGTTAAGAAACAGTGGACATATTATTTTTGTATTAGCTCTTGTAGAGCCACATACGAGCCTGTTTAAAAAAAAAAAAAGGTAGTTTGTGTAAAGTAAAGATGTTGGGGGAAGGGATAATGAGTTCCTACTGAATACTAATTGCCTACGAGTTGTTCAGGGAGACTGTATAAGAATGGAAGATTTGTTGTAAATTAGTCACTAGCTGTATTGTGCATTGCAGTGAGGTTAGAGCAGAGCTGTAAAGATGCCAGCTCTACAAAATCCTTATGATTCACTGTCTAACTTGGTGACTGTGTGAAGGAGAATATACTGTGCAGACTAAATGTTATTGGAATAATGTTCCTCTAATGACAGTGTAATCTTTCTTCATGACACTTCAGCTTTAAGCTCATTTGAGCTAGAAAGGTGGAAGTGACAGATTTTCAGTGGGTTATCTCTGCTTTTCCAGCTGCAACATCCCAAGGTCTGCCAAAGTTGGAAATGCTGAGAGGAGGGGTATTGCTTTGCAATGATATACAGGCCAGCAGATTGATTAATGCTGTTTAGCTTGGTTTTAATCTTCAGCTTCTTTAATTCCAGCATTTTGCCTGTCCTTAATTTGAGACCTTCTAAACCCCACTTTGAACATGGAAAGAAAGCTTTGCAATACTTTGTTTGCTTTTGAGAAGTATTTTCTCATTCCTTACTCGACTCCTATTGTTTTCGTTTACATCAAAATGGAAAGGTGAGTTAATGATTCATTGGCACAGAGTGACCTTTCTAGTAGCTCTGGACCACGATGCAACAGCACAGCTCGAAGCTCTCATACTTTAACCTCCTTGCTTCTGCCTTAGTATTTGCAGCCTGATCTATCTGCATGCCTGGACGCCTGAAGGGAGCAAACATTTACAGCTTCTCCCCCCACTGTGTTTAGTGGGCAATTTGATCCTTCTTTGTCCATTCGTTTATTTCACATCACTCTTAGACTTGACTTGCTATTGAGAACAACAAAGTTCAACTTTGGGAATCTGCTCTCAGTTTATTTAGCAGAAAAATGGACTCAGACTCTGATTCACCTTTTAATTACTCTTGGCCTTCCTTACCTAAAATGAGGATTCGAAGAAGGGCATCCAAACCAGGTAGAAATAGCTATCTTCTTTTAAATGACTTTGCTTTATAACTCTGACTCCTTTTCATTGTCTGCTTCTGTGCAGGTGGCTCCAAACAGCTTGCATGAGGTAGACTTTCTTCCTACAGAAGTCCATCTCACTGTTTTTTATGCTCTTTTAAATAATGGAATTGGAATTATTTTAAGTAAAAAGAAAATATTTTCTCCAAATTATGTACTTTTCTTTATAACCCTTTTTATTTCTTTATTCTCTTAGGACATTTTTTTTCTTGTTGTTGTATGTGTAGCTCTCACTGAACAACTCTGATACCCTGGAGCTGCGCGGCATAGCAGCAGCTGCAAAAAGCTCTGCTGGTTGCAGTTGTTTTCATCTGGGGAGAACTTGATAATTCAGCTATGCTAAAAGGATTTTTTTTTACTTGTGTACAAAAATCTTACCAGAATGAAGATAAAAATCTTCTGCTATTTGCAAAAGAAAATGTAAAGGGTCAGTTACTGTTTTTGATGGCAAGGTCAGTTTCTGTCCTTGCGTGGTTAGATATTATCCTTCCTTGTGGAGAAGACTTTGGGAAGTAAACATTTTAAAGGGGGTTTTAAGGAGGCTAAAAAGCACAAACTAGCAAGTTCATATTAGGAAGAATTATGATTTGAAGTTTTAATTAGAAAAGACAAATTTTTACTAGATTTAAAGGGGGAAAAAAAAAAGAATGGCAAAAAATATTTGTGCTTCATTTCATTGAATTGTGGTGCATTTTGTTCCAGAAAGGGGAAAAACTCAAATCAGAGAAGTACTATGCATCACTGATTAAACCCAGTAAGCCAAGAGAATCATGTTTGCACAAACTTAAAACTTCGTCCTACTTTTAGAGTGAAAAACGTGTACAGAGTGCAAGTTTTAATGTGTAAGACAGTTTCTTAACTTCTTACAATTGTTCTTGGGGTAATCCGGTATTTCCCATATGGATAGGATTTTCTCTAGTGCGTGTGGGTACACATGCAATTTGCGGAGAAGATGAAATGAGTTGCAAGCTGCATGATGTGTATTCTTCATCGCCAACAAGGACTCGCTTTATCTGTAAATGCTGTAGCCGTGCACCCCTATCCTTCATTCACTTTTGTTTAGACAACTTTTGTTTTATTTTAGATTAATTCACCTGTTGTAAAGAATCGGATACAGATGTGGTGTTTATATGTTACAGTGTTGCACCTTGTTTTCCTTCCCTGTTAACAATATAACAATGCATGTGGCTTGTATTTACAACTGACTGTATATGTGGGGTTGTTGAAGCAAGAAGGTGCTTTTGGGTACATATACATGTTTTAGTGGTAAATAAAGTTTAAGGGTTCACTTGGGCTTGGGGGAGTGAAATTCGGGCTTCCCATAGGGTGGGAGAATTGCCTCTGTAAGGAGACAGCAGGCTCATGATCTAAGCTTGTGATCTATGTTTTTTTTCTGGTAGAATCCAAACATGACCAGTTGGGGTGCGAGAGTGGGGCAACATAGGTCATTTCTCTCATGCAGGGGTGCAGGTCTTAGTGGGCAAAAGACTTGCAGTGCCTGGCAGTAAATGCTGCAGCGTTCCTCCAGACTAATCCAAAAGTCATGAAATTGTGTACCTGTGCTGGGTGCTCCAGCTGATCTGAACAATGAGATTTCAACTGCTTCCATTCTCCTCTGAAGTATCAGGCTGTTGGTTTCCTGTCCCGTGGTTGCTCCTTATGGGAGGCAGGGGACCTGTCCAGACTGTCCCACTCATCTGAATAGAGAATCAAAAGTGTACAGTAAGACAACCCTCTTTGTGCCATCAGTGTTTTCAGATATTAAATCCTTGTATTGTCCGAGGTCAGTTTTCATTCCTGCTCAGGGACATTTCAGACTGGGTGAAGCCCCTGTCCATCTCCTGAAATTCTGCATGTTGTCAGGAGCCTAGCGCAGACTTCAGACCTTTGGCACATGCATTACGGATTACCCCTCTCCTGATGTAGCTGCTATGCGTGACATATTTAAAGGGTAGTTAGGCTCAACAGAGAATGTGAGCATGACTGTCTTAGTGTTTGGGCTGGGGAGAGGATCTAGTGTTTTTGGCTTGCTGCAAGATGCCAAAGGTATTTGTTATTTCATGTGAAATCGTGAAAAGGCAGGTTGTCCCCTGCCTGTTCTTTGCATAGTTCTAGCTATTCAGACACAGTGACTCTTAGAGCCTTTTTGGGGGTTTGAAAAGCCTTTAGGAGTGCTGAGAATATTAGTCTCTGACAAGCCTATCCCACTGCACTGAGAGGTGGGAATTATACACTGAGTCCACTCATGCAGAGGTGGGAAGTGAAACCAAGCATCCCATATGTTGGGAAAGTACTTTATTTGTTGTGCTGTTTTATAAAATATATGTCTGTTTGTATACTCATTTGTGTAGTAAGTAAGGTGCCTTCTTCAGGGAGGGAGTTAGGACTGTAAATCCCATGTTGGAAATGGATGCTTTCTTACAGCCCACATTTATGTGACCAAGACCAAAGTCAATGATTGATAAGTGCCATTATTCTTAGTGCCTACTTTTGGATAATAGTTTACATGATGGCATGATTTTCTAGCATCCACATGCCTGAACCTCCTCATGCAGTATACAGGAATCAAAGTGCTTTTGTTTCTGCTTTATAGATTTGAGACAGTTAAATGTTCATCTTTATTACAATAGCACTTCAATGGCCATCTCATTTTACTCTTCAGGTAGTGTTACTCTTATTTAATTTTGCCGTCATGCATAGTTGCACTCTATAAATAAAGCCCTAAGAGAGTTGAATTAGGGGTGCAGTTTGCCTGTTGAAACTGGTTATATGGTTCACATGCACAGATGTGCATATCACTTCAGTTGGCCCCATTCAGAAACATGTGGGCTTCTTTCTTGTAATTCAACTTACTTCCTTTGAATTTAGAGCAGTAGTTCTGTAGTCTGTGGTTTTTTTTACTTCCAGTTGTACATTAACCCCTGCTCAGATTGCTGAGGGGTATATGTGATGAGCTGTCTGAAAACTATTCATTGTATCTACAGAAGAGAATTTGAAATTTCTTTCCTGGCACTTGACTTGGTCGTGTTGGTGAATTTTGCTGCTCTTTGCTGTGTGTTCTCCCACAGAATGATTTATGCTTCAGCTTTTGTGAAAAAAAACTCTTGGTGTTATGTTCTTTGCCTTTTTCCAACACAGGTCATTCAAGGCTATGCATTTTCTTATGCCAACATAAAGCATGTTTTGAATTATTGCTACGACGAGCATGTGTTTTTTTAAAGAATAAAAAACTAAAGCCAAGTATAAACTTTTGTGCCTGGTAAAATGTGCAGCATTTGCTGTATAACTCTGCAACTTTACAGAAGATGTAGAGAACTTGTGCCTAGTTATTTGTTGGCTAAGACTTTTATCCACGTTTGGAGAGTAATCTTCCCAGCATTGCATCTAAATAATGCATACATTGTCAGGCAGATGGCAGAGAGCCACAGGCTCTGCTAAAGCAGGCATGTCTTTGTTTTGTTCTTTTTCTGTGATCACAGCATAGAGACAGAGAGCATTCAGCTCTGGCAGGAGGATCAGCTTGGTGAGCTGTGCTTACTAGATTGTTTCAGTAGCAAAGCCATTTTTGCTGTGTTGTGTTCAGGTAATTTTTGCCTTAGTAAGCATCTTGAAATCCATTTTCAATGACTTACAAAGCCAAAACTCTCATGGAATACCTTCGCCAGCTTTCTCCGTCAGTCTTGTCTGTCTTTTCATAAGCTGTGCTGGATTTTTGCATCTGCAATGAGAATAAGCTTTTAGAATGCTTAGTGGAGGTTTTTAAGACTTCATTTCTTTCATATTCCTCATCTTTCAGGCAAAGCCAACCTTGCTGTATATTACTACTGGTACCCAGCCCAGACTTCTGCCAGTGTTAAGGTCTGCTGATGGTCCCTGTAGGATCAAGAGTAGTCAGCAAGGCATGCTGCAGGCAGTTAGTGAGGCTGTAGAAATAGTGTATGATATGGACATTTGCAAGGGTTTTGTTACTTTTTAAACTATTTAGGCCTGTCTGGTGGAAATAAGTTACCAGCACCGTCAGTGTTCAATTAATATTGCTCTCTGTCACCTTCAGTAAAGTCTTTAAATGCTTCTCATGTTATGAAGTTAGTTTGATTTAGCCATCTTTTCACACATCTTTGAAATTGGGGGTGGGGCAGAGTGGGAATAAGGAGATGCACTGGGTTGGTATTGCCCTTGGACTCAAGGATCTCAAAGGTCTTTTCCAACCCATGCTATTCTATGATTCTGTGAAACCCAAAATAACTTGTTACCTTTTGTCTGTTCTTTTAAAATCCCAATGAATAAACCCCCTTTACACATACCAACCTTAACAACAGAGTAACTAGTGTATTGCCAGGAAAACATACAGCATGTAACAGGGATAAGCAGTAAAGATTTACAGACCCAAAATACTTCAGATAACATATTACAAGATAGTTTTTTTGTATCTGCAGCAGCTTTCTCTGGAGTTTCTTACGTCAGTTGTTACTCTCTTACAGAATTTAAAAATAATGTCAAATGTGTTATAAGAAGTTCCTACATAAATCAAAATGTGAGTAGCATTGTGTTGTTTCTGGTTTGGGATGTGTAATTAATTGAGCAGTCTGTTAAGTGACTGTGGAGATCCCATGGGTCATCCCACCCTCAAAGGTAAGGGAGCACTCAAGATGGTCCTAGATGCTAGTGGTTGAAATGAATGGCAAAAATCAGAGAGGCCACAAAAGCTTCTGAATTTTTTTTAGTAAATTACAAACTTGACACGGAAATTTTAAGTTCCTAATCTCCTCCTACAAGCACACAGCAGTGGGAATAGGTGAAAAGGAGGAGGGAGAGGAAGATGAATTAAAGAGGAAGAGAGAGGAAAAAAGGAAGGAAGAAAGAAAAATGCTTCAGTATCAATCCAGCTGGTGGGATGTCCAGGGTCCTGGGGCACATGTTCAGCCCAGTTTTGTGGGTGTGGTGGTTTAATCCACCTTTTAGCATTCAATAAAAGTGACGGAAAACTGAATAGAATTTTTAAGCAGGTGAACAATTTATTCCAGGGGAATTAAATTGGAGGAAGGATTAACCCACAGGAGACCCCAGAATTACATTGAGGGACCCCCAACACGCAAGGAAAAAAAAACACACAAAAAGGGAAAAACAAAAAAAAGAAAAGGGAACTGTTCCTTTCAGCCAGATGACTAGTTGAAAGGAACAGGGAGGAAGGGTAAGAAAAGGTGTCTCTCCCTTCCCTCTCTCTCTCTGGAAGCACTACTGCCCTCCTAACTCTCTGAAAAACACAAACAGAGGTGAAAACGATTCCCTCCCTCCCCTTTCCGAAGGATACTTGCTAGCAAGCTGCAAATGGCTCCCGGGTTGAGAGAAATGGGTGGAATCCCACCGTGGCCTGCGGGCGCTGGACACCGGGGCTGTGATCCTTCTCCTCGCAGCGGCAGCCGAAAAAGAGGGCGGGGCTGTGCCTTGACTTTTAAGCCTTCTCTGTCTCGCATGAATATCATCATCTTCTTCCTGGCCAAGCTGGCTTCCCATTCATCCAGCCAGTTGGGTCCCACCTCAGTTCCGGTGTTTTCTCGTCGAAGAACTCATGACTTCAGTCGTCAGGCACCATCTTTGTTTTCATGGCGGCCGCACCTCAGAGATGCCACAGCGCCAACACGGTGCCAGGGCCAACCTTCCACCACTGTCCAGAAGCAGCCGTGGTGCTGAAATTCCTGGCCAGGCTGGCCTGGGGCTGTGTGCCGCTGCCTGCGCTCTGGGGTGGGGGTGAGGAGCTGCCGCCCCCCGGAGGGACGCTGGGGCTTCCCGTAGCCGTGCCCCCAGGCCGCTGCCCGCCCCGGGAAGCCGCTGTGCCCATGTGGGAAGAGACGGTCCCAGCTGCACACTTCGCAGGGAAGAGGACAATGGGCAGAACAGAAGCCGTCTGGGCTACACTGCACAAGACGGCCCCGGGGCCATGCGCCGCGATGGCCGGCAATCGGCTCCTGTGCTCCCAGGAGCCCGGGGCGATGAGCCGCTGCCCAGCCCCGGCCCTGGTCCCGTCCCCACTCTGTCCCGGCCGAGGGCAACCCCCCTTTCTGAAACGGCTTTTGAGGAAAAAAATCAGGTAAGTGGATTGCTCTCTTACACCCCCCTTCAGAAGCCTTGTTTTTCAAATGGCTACAGTGGGGTATATTTTTATTGATAGGTTTTTTCACCACCCTAGAACTAAGTTTCTTGCTTTCTATGAAATCAGTTATCATGCATAGTCTGTTCTTCTAGACTTTTCTGAAAATGAGTGGAGGACTTTGAAAGTCTCGGTTAGTCTTGATCATGCCCTACAGTTTATGTCCACTTTTTGACCTCATTTCTGTACCTGCTCTGTACTGCATTGTACTTATCTCCAGGATCCAGAATAAGGACATTTGTCCCAGAAAAGCACTGCCCTGCCTTCTGTGGTCCCTCTCTCTGGCCACATCCTGTCCTTTCACAGGTTGTTATTACCAACATCCTTTGTAGTCTCCACAGCTATTGGTGTCTGAGACATATACATCAGCCCCTTTATCTTGTAGTCTTCTGCACCCCGGCAGTGGGGACTCTTACTGAAGTCAAGAAACTGCCTCTGTAGGCTCAGATTTGCACCATGATGTGGAAATCCCTAATGTCTGGACTGTTTTTCAGGGTTATGTATTGAAACGTTGTAGCCTAGCACTGAAGCTGTACATCCATTTGCCAGTTTTACCCAGTGGGTTTATATATAGATGGGAGCACAGGCTAGGGGAGCTAGTAAGCATAGGAGAAGAAATGGAGAGCCTTACTTTTTTGTTTGTTTTTTTGTTTTTGATGATTGTTTATTTAAGACTAACCCTTGAAAAGCTCTACTTGCCACAAGAAAGTACTGCCAATTTTGCCAAATCACATTTCTGAATGATTTTAGCTGCCAAAGTCTGATGAACTGCTGTAGAAAACAATGCTTTTATAGTATTTATAAACAAAGGCTTTGGGACCTCAGAGACATAAGGAAATGGTTTGTCGCTTTAGCAGTTCTTAAGATGACAGTCACTAAAATCATGTTAAAATTCTTAAGGAAGCAGAAACAAAATGAGAAGTGTAAGGATGTTTTAATGGTATGAGATCCCACAAGGCTGCCAGGATATGAAATCAAATAATTCATAGTGTTCTATTCCTAAATGGAATTTCCAGTTTTTTCTAAGTATAGAACTTACTGTTCTCAGGCTTTATGAGATAGCATCTTAAAATTAAATAAAAGCTGTTGTGTAGCATTGCAAATTTGGCAGTGGTTTGGGACTTCTTTTTTTCAAAGCAACAAATACCTCAGAATTTAACAAGTGTAGTTTCTAATCCAGTTCTATTTCTTTCTTATGAATTTTCATGCAACCTTATGGCTACAAGCATCTTGGATAGGCTTTGAGCAGCCTGATCTGTTGAATGGCAGGGAATTGGACTAGATGACCTTTAAAGTTCTCTTTCAACCCAAACCATGATATCTCTGTGATCTTCCAAAGGCAGTTATGTTGCTTTAGGAATATAGCAAGTATATGTATTTGTGGTCATGGGGACACTTCTGAAAATTAGACTCTCTACTTCTCTTAGAGATTTCTGGTGAAACTGATCAGTGTCAAAAGCAGAGCAGATGCAGTATACATGCCAAACATCCTGTTCATGGATCAAATCTCGATTGATTGTTGTCGCTCTGTAAAGGCAATATCAGTAGTATTTTATTTAAATCCCTTTTGCAATTTTATTAGTGTTTTATTTTTTAAGGACAGTGATCTGATTTACTGGTTTAAGACTAACATTTATGTAGCTGCCAGTAGGCAGAATGCTTTAGGAAAATCATTATTTGACTGCAGTTGAACAGTATTTCATTCATATAATCTATTAGATTCTGAGTATTAAATGCATAGGCTGTAATCCTGCATAGTTCATCCCAGTCCAAAAAGTTGTGTTCTTCTGCAACCTCAGATCTCTGCAAATTTCTAGGTTAGGTGGAAAACAGAAGCTTTTGATAACCAAGATAAAGGAGAACTTAAGTTATATATATGATTCTGTGGCACCTTTTAGAGTCTTGTCAACTATAGGCTTCTTGGAACATAAAGCAGGTGTTACACAGTTATGAAATGAGCCGGTTTTTGAGTGGTCACACAAATATTACTCAAATTCTAATGCTAAGATTTATTGCTCAGTGTTTAACTTTGTGATTTTTATGACAGTATATACCCACGAGAAGGAAATGGTTTGAGATTTAATGCTGTATTTTCCACAATTTCTTTTTTCCAGAGCACAGACACTCTACCCTTGATGTTCTTAGGAAACTGAAGTCTCCCCCCACTTTGTTTGCTGCAACCAGACTTTCTGCTATGCTGAGTGAAAGTGATGAAGTATATGCAAACTGCATGGTGGTAGACCAAGTAAGCATATATTTGAACTTTTGGCAATTTTTTCTTCATCTTCTGTTCATTTATTTGCAAGATAGTAGGATCTTCTGGATCTGTCAGCAGTGGTGTGTTGTCAGTTAATAGAGTTCTAAAATAAAACCAGTAATACCTTACTTTTCTCAGCTATGCTTTGTAACCTGTTTATGAGATCCCTTTTAACAAGTTCAGTTGATGATAGGAATCATTCTCCCTAGCCTTCAGGGAGAACTCTAAGGTAGCTTTTCCTGTCTCTTCTATGTGTTTGTGAGCTAACCAGCATGTACTTCTTTCTAAGAAACATTATTACTTGCTCATGAGAACTTCAGATTTCTGAATTCCATGTACATTCACAGTAGAGACAAATTTGCTGTTGCTGGACTATTTCAGGAGTTAATTATAACCTCATACCAAAGCTTGTAGGCTCAAGAAGAACAAGCTATTTCTAGAAAGGTGAAGTCAATGTCCTTCAACTGCCATGGAACATTCAGGAGATTCTGATTAGTATTCTTGTGTCTAATCTGGCACCAACACTGAAGACAACCCAAAGAGTCCAGAGCAAACGATATTTTACATCACTGTGCTGTACCTGAAATCTGTAATCCATGGTCACACTCAGATGCCATAATTTGGGCAGAGGAGACTAGTCCAACTCCTATGTGTGGCGGTTGTGTCTAGCTGAACAGACTTCAGATTCTGGTGGCATGTAGTTATTTTTCAATGATGATTGAAGTGATTTATTTATTTGTAACTTGCTGTGGGTTCTCCCTGGGCTGGAAGGTGGAATATAAGAGTAAAAAGTTATCAGATCATAACGGTAAAAATCTAGGAGTTTACAGGTGTGATTTTTTTCTTTCTCCTTTTTGTCTTACCCCCTGCTGCTATTCCCTGAAACACTTCATCCGTTGCATTCACTGCAGATCCAGCCTGTTGTGACAGCTGAGATGGAAGCCAGAGGCCAAATGTGTTCAAAATGCACCAAAGATTATCGAGAACTGCATGTAATAATGACTCAGTAGTGGACAACTGTCAGGGGACTATAATGTATGATCTGCGAACCCTTGATTTGAACAATAAGAAGGTTGGAAGGAGAGAGCTTCAGAATTACATCTTCATAACATGCAGAAGTTACCCAAGTGTACTGCTCAGGACTTTTTCAGTTTGAATAGCTAACCTTTGCTCAATATGTGGCCACATTCAGCTTTGTTAAATAGATGATTGAGGCTGAACTCTCCCTTAAGCACTACTCAGCAGAAGCCAGAGTGTCTGCTGGAGAAGATCCCTCTGGTACTGAGGGTACACCGCCCAGGCAGGAAAAACTTTGCAGGGAGGAACAGCTGCAAAAGACGTGAAAAAAGCATTTTGCCTTTATGCATCTCAGCTGCTCAGCACAACAGAAGTATTTCCAGATTTGAATGTGCCATATCTTTGAATGCAAATGGTGGCTGCTGTAAAAATGACAGCAGTTCTTACTGTCTTTTACTAAGAGAAACGTAATTAAGATGGGGATCAAAGAGTATCTCAGGTGGAACCGGAGAGGAGGAAGCCAGCAATCTGAAAGGCCAAGGCTTTGGAGACTCTTGCAATCCTTCCTTTTTTCTTACTTTTATACAGGTGCTTTTTGGAGATGGATTGTTTTCTCTGGCAGTTTGACTTTTTAGTATTATTCAGTATCTAATTAGATGACAATAGCTTCTAACTAAAAGACTAACAATTCACTGTTTTTTAGTATCTTCTGCAGAGTCAACAGGAGAATTAAAAGAATTACTTGTTACCAGTGTCTAAATTCTGATTTGTGTACCTAAGAAAACAGAATTCCCAACTCCATTCCTGTCTCTGTGTAAGAGAAGGTGTGCTCCATGCCCACGATTTCTTAATGACAGAAAATAGAGTCCTTTCCCTTTCTTCCCTGGAGAAACTCTGTTTCAGTGCCTGTATATTTATTTCAAAGCTTAGGAATCTGGTGCTGAAAAATTAAAACTGCATAATGTGTAGGCTGATTTTTTTCCAAATTAAATTGTACAATATTTGAATTCTTGTCCATACATCTCCCACACAGATGTATTATGCATATTTTTTACTTGACTCAAGGTTATTTTTTAATAAAATCTATAAATACATGTATCAGTACATTTAATAAAAGGTGTTAAATATGAGGGTGAAATTCAGTAGGCTTGCAAATATTGATTCATTGCTTTTCTATTTAGGGAAGAAAAGTAATGCAAGTTCTAGAATCTTTTAGCCATATATCTTGCCTTCAATTCATGTGATATAAAAAGTAACAGGGGAAAAAATCCACAAAACATATATCTGTAAATAAAATGGGAAACTACTCTAGTACTTGTTTCCTCACAATACGTCTTGTTATTGCCTCTTACCAGCATTCATTTTTTACCTCCAGGCTGGAGATTTAAAGACTAACTACGTTCATGGAGATGGCGTCAGCCATGAAATGTGTCTGAATCCCACCAGCTCAATTGCAATGGCTAAGAGTTCTTCGTCTCCGTCTCTTGAAGAGAATGACCAGTGTTTGTGTGTTCCAAATGAAGGAAGTCAAAGACCAGCCAAAAATGGAGAAAATGCAGCATTAAGGCATACCATTTCACCTTCTCCTCTGTATGTAGCAGATTCTTATCTTCCATTCAAGATCCATAGATCTGTTAAGGATCGGGGCCAACTTTATGCTGACATGAAAAGAAGAAGGTATGGAATAGACCTGATGATAAGGCCAGAATAAGGATTATTTATAGGTACCTTATATTTCATAAAATGAAGCAGAATCTGGAATAATACATATTTTTATTGAGGGCAACTCACTGTTTTCTATCACTGACTTTATTGTCCTAATGATCTGTTTTCATAAAATAGCTATTAAGACATTTTTAACAAATAAAAGTGTCCTCTGAGTAAATGAATTTTTAATGCAAACGGATACTTTTATACCTTTTTTCCTTATATGCACACACTCTTCACAAAAAGAAATGATCGGCTCTTCTCTGTCACTGCCATTTGTAGCATTTTTGTCAGAAAACTAGAATTTCACTATGGTTTTCCTCAGTAGTATTTTCCATTAAGAAAATAGCCCAAAATCTATGGAAGTCTCTGGGAATATTTCCATTCTTTACGTTGGCCTGTAGAAGGACCAAATTATTTCTGATTGCATATGTATTTTTTATCTCAAAAGACACAGTGCAGACTGCAGCTTCTGTCTCTAATAGGTTCAGATTGTTTTCTGCTCCACTGCTGGTACACAAGGTTTGCTGCTGACAGAGCCATTTGTTTGAGGACCCTTCTCCAAATGGCTTCAGGTTAAGGTGAAAACTAGTTGGCTTCAGAAATGCAGAGAGCTTTGAAGATGAAACTATTATTTTGGTTTTCAGCAATTAGGTTTTTAACAATTAATTTTAAATTTAAACAATTTAATAATAAATTTTCTTGGTGAAAAGGCTTTATTACTTCTCTTGGTAGATGAGATATGAAATCAGTTCCTTCTTGTACAGGAGGAAATTTGAATCTTTCTCCCACCTTTTGAAAGTGTTAGTACTAGTTGGAGGTAGGGTATCAGATCTGTGTAAAACCAGTAAGGAAGCAATAGTGTCAGCCAATTGTTAATTAAAGTGGGGAATAAAATTTTCTCTACCCTAATTTTATGTTTCTTATGCAACTATAAATTCTCATTAGAACAAATCTTCAAAATGGATAATACAATAAATGTCAGATGAAGTTTTTCTTTCACAATCCTTTTTTCTCTTTTTCCTAGCTACAGGGATGTCATGTAGGTTACTATAAATAATCTTCCTCTGTCTCTAATCAGAAACATCTTTATCCGATACATTTTTAGATATTCCCACCCTTTTTAAGGCCTAGGTCATATGAATTTCCAGAGACATGTGATTGGCCTTAATATGTCATAAGACATACTTGAGTGATCAAAATATTACACATAAATTAAGACTGTCAGGATGTAATTCTATTTTTAAACTAGTTTTTAATGTCAGAGACATTCCCTAGGGAAGTTACCTACCCCAGTAAGTCACAGATTTCTATTTCTTTTGACATAGACTTGTATTGCTTTTTTGATTTTAGCATGTTACAAGAAACTATAATGCATTTAAATAACTTGTTTGTGGGATGTCATGTGGACTATTACTAGGAAACTTAGTGAAATACTCTTTCCAGAATTGTAATAAGGAAGTAGTTTCAGACAGTATTGATAGATTTGTGCTTCAACAAAGTAGTGGTGTGTGAAGGAATTTTTGCTATTTATTCCTGGTAGGAACTCCAGCTACTTAGAAATACCACACATAATTTAAAGTTTTATGTTGCAAGGTTGGAATGTTATTGCAAGCAGTCAGCCATTTCTTCCTGTCATTCTGATCAAGAGACCATGAACTTGCCCTTTCAGGTAACAGGACCCATCCTAGGAAACCCTGGTACTGCTGAGAAAACTTTGGGCAGTCTTCTGCTCGGGAAGCCTTACCAGTCAAAATGCCTCTAGGTGTTTGGTGTATTGATTTAGCCAGAGATTTTACAATCCGCTTGCAGTCTTGTATGTTTTAAAATTTAAACCCTTTGAAATGAATCTCATAAACTGTCTCAGACACTCTTTCATCTCTGTTACTATTTTTCTCTTCTGTCCTTCTTTATGAAGTCAGAAATGTAGGAAAAAAATACATCTGTGAACAGCTACAACATATCTTTCAAATACACACAGAGACACATAAAATATCCATCTATAACCATGTATCTTCATACTGAAATCCGAGCTAGTTCTCAGTTCTGCTTATTGTCTCAGTTCTTATATAGAGAGGCAGGTTCATTTATGGGACAAAACATCTCATTTTAAGGGAGATGCTGAATATTGGTGTAAGAAACATCCTTCGGAAGTGTCTGTGGTGGAAGCCTGCATGATCATGGGTGATACAGATCTGCACTGCAGATCCACAAGGCTGGGTCAGAGGAGTCCTGTACAGACTGACTGGCTACCTTGACCAGGTGATTGCAGACCTGAGATAGGCCTCAGAGCATGACTTACATAATCACATAATCACAGGGGTTTGGATTGTCGTGAATGAGAGCATTCAGCAGTATCTTTCCTTGTTGAACTAAGGTTGAAATAAATCATTACAAGGAATTCAGGGAAATTAAAGACTTTTGTTGTCTGCTTCAGTTCAAGTCTCGATGACCTTGAAGTAGACAGTGGAAGTGGGTGTGTTTTGGACAGATCCCATGTTTACTACCCTCCCCTTGGCTCTTCAGAGCCCATGGCTTCTAGCAGAGATGGATTCGACATATCTACCAGTCTGCAACCCAAGGTATTTGATGCTGTTTTCATTTTCCTTTTAAGGAAACCACTGAAACTGTGTGAGAAACACCTGAATCTGAATCTGAAGGGGGGAAAATGTGTTCCCAGCTGGCAGTGCTAGTTTCACCTGAAAGCATTCATACAGGGTTGTGAAGCTGGAACTCCCTGGTTGTGGCTGGGCTGAGCAGCAGCTGTGGAAAGGGTCCATCAGAGATCTGCCTCAGTTTTAAAAAAAAACATAATTTATCTTAAGTATTTCAAAGGAAATGTCTCAGGTTCAGTGAATCAGCATTTTCTAACCAAAACTTATTTAGTGTGGAAATGTTTAACCAGCAGTAGTTATGTGAAACAATAACAGCTTTGTAAAGTGTAGAACTGGCCTGCTGCCTGTCCTAAAGCAGGAATTTCAGGGAAATTCAGCTGAGCTTTGTGCACTGAACAGTGCAAATCTCTCCTCAGTTTTCTGAAGTATCATATCTACATTAATTTTCATTAGACCGTGGTGCTGTTTCTGAGATCTTCACACAGAGAATTATTTTTAATTCGTAGAGACTCTTTATGTCTTTTTTTTTTATGTCTTTTTTTTTTTATGTCTTTTTTTTAGACACTGTAGAACTTTATCTGACCTTTAGCAAATTATTACATGAAGGGAGAAAAAGAGTTCAGCATAAACACTGAATTCTTTTAGGGCTGCTTTTAGAAATACTAAAAGGCAAGCACGTTATTTTAGAGGTGTTTTAAAAGTGGGCTCTGTTGAAAAGTAAATGCTACATCAAAAATTAAAGTGTTTTCATTCAAGCCTCACTATTGACATATTTGGGGATTGGAAAATGCTTTCACACACGATAATAATAAAAACCCCAAACAACACAGAAAGAAAAGAGAAAGAGGCAAACTCCTTTCTTTGGAAGCTCTAAGGCAAGGCCTTAGTCTCCATGAAATATTCTTATACTGTTCTTGTATTAATTTTCTAATTATTAACTAATTAATATTGATTATTTAGTATTAATGAATTTATTTGATTAATAAATAGTATTAATACTAATTGTTCTTAGTATTAAATTAGTAAGATTAATGCCTCCCTTAGTTTGTTCATTGTAAACAATGGCCAATAATGCTGTTTGGATGTCATCTATCACCAAAGAGGAGAAGAATGTAAGCTTTCTCATAGTCTAACTTGCACCTTCAAATTATTTCCTGTAATATAAAAAAATTGTTGTGGTGGAAGTATGACAGACTTTCTAAGAATTCATGTGAAGTCATCAAAAATTTTTCTTCAAAGCTTTAATGAAGCCAAGAAAATGTGTACATGTGGTCAAATGTTTTTCTTTCAGAAATTCTGTTACTGATTTATTTTGTCTCTGTTGCTGATGCATTTCAAAATGACAATAGTTTTAATTTGCTGGAATTTTTTGTAGGAATGCACTGCGTTTGGTATTCGGTCACGGTCCTATTCCTGCTCCTCACCCAAAGGTTTGTTAGGAAGACCTCACATTCTTCGTGACTTTTCAGTTCGGGATTCAAACGAAGGTCAGTTCTTTGGCTTTGCGCAGCCTCATCCCATACCTGCTGATGGCTTTATTCAGGGCTGTACTCTGTCCTGTACATAGAGCTCATCCTCTTGTGGGTCTGGTAGCCTTTGACTAGCCCTGCTGTCATCCCTCACTCTTCTCCCGTGTATAGCCTTGTCATGCCCTCCTTGTCATGCCCTCCTAATCCTTGGGAGGGCACACAAAAGTGGGAGAGCAATAACCACAAAAAGTCATGCAGGCAAGAGCAGTAATCTTTATGGAAGATCCTTATCCCAGCCTCCTGCTGAGTGCCTGACAAAGACCAGGAGGCAGCTCAGGATGACACAGAAGAGGCATCAAAGAAGGCAGATGGCTTGAGCTTCCCATGGCTTGAGCTTGAGCTTCTTCCGGCTTTCCCCTGGGAAATCTGAAACACAGATGGATGATAGTTATCTCTGCAGGCTGCAGAGCAAAACCCACCCTCTTCATCAAATGGAGTCAGAGATATCTCTGCAAGAAGTTTGCAGTTTTTTTACGAATTGTTTCTAACATGCTTTATTTCTAGACACAGTTTCATATTTAGAAGACAACCCACACTTGTTACAATGAGGGTATGGGTTATATTTGAAAACAATGCAAAGTGTGAAATACATATACTGTACTTTTCATACAGCCCACATCAGTTAAAAAACACTTACATTTCAAGAGGCTAGAACTCTGGCCCTGCAACCCTGTCAATTGTCATACTTCCAGCTTGTCTCTCACTCCAGTATACCTTTAGTGTTCCACTAGTTCAGAGCAAGAGGCAGGACATGTGAGTTACACTGAACCAGATGGGTTGGCACTCAGTGGTTGTGGATGCCCCATCACTGGAAGCGTTCAAAGACAGATTAAGTGGGGTTTTGAACACCCTGGTCTACTGGCTGGCATGCCTGCCCATGGCAGGGGACTTGGAACTAAGATCATAGAGTCATAGAATGATTTAGGCTGGAAAAGACACCCAAAATCATCTAGTCCATCAAGCACCGTCATGTCAACTAAACAATAACATTACATCCACAACAAAAAACAATCCAGTTGTTTATTGAACACTTCAGGGATGATGACTCCCCTTTTCAGATTATCCATAAATATATTAAACTGAGCTGGCCCCAATACTGATCCCTAGGGAACTGCACTGGTGATTGAATGTAACTCCACTCACCACCACTTTCTGGGCCGGGCCATCCAACCAGTTTTTATCCCAGCGAACAGTGCACCTGTACAAGCCATGGGCTGCCAGCTTTTCTAGGAGAATGTTGTGGAAGAGAGTATCAAAGACTTTACTGTAAGTCTAGGTAGACAAAATCCACAGCCTTACCCTCATTCATTAGGGTGATCACCTGATCATAAAAGGAGATCAAGTTGGTCAAGCAGGACTTGCCTTTCTTAAACCCAGGTTGGCTGGGCTTGATCCCCTGGTTGTCCTACACATGCCAGATGGTCACACTCAAGATAATCTATTTCATAGCCTTCCCTGCCACCAAGGTCAGGCTGACAGACCTGTAGTTTCCTGGGTTCTCCTTCTGACTCTTCTTGTGGATAGCCATCACACTTACCAACATCCAGTCATCTGGGACCTCCCTGATGAACCAGGACTGATGAAAAATGATGGAGAGTGGCTTGGCAAGCAATTCTGCCAGCTGCCATAAGTGATCTTTAAGGTCCCTTCCAACCTTAAACATTCTATAATTCTATGCCACTGAATGTGAAAACACACAAAAATTGTGGAAAATTATCATTAATTTTGAAACCATTTGACAAATTCAAAAGCTGTTGTGAAGATGAGATATACAATGACTGTACAGAGTTCTTTTTTCCTTAAGAAACCCCATTAAGCAGTGCAGCAAATAACTTCTTTGTTGTTGCTTCATTTCACAGTAAGACTTCATAAACCTTTGTAAGGAGTATGTACTGCAGCATGCAGCTGTGTTGTATTTTCCCCCATCCCCTAAAGTACTTGTAAGCATTTACATTCGACAGATCAGGTGAAAAGTCTTTGGCAAAACAAAGGAGAAGAAAAAGAATGAAGTATGTCATTAAATTATAAGTTGGCAAATTAGCAAAGCCATGTGACATGTGGTTAAGACAGAATTCCTTTGACCCCATAGCTACTAAGGGTGTCACAGCCTGTTAAGCTTCACTCAGACAACATTACCTGCCCTGCCCTGATCTGGGCATGGGCCCATTTCCTTTTCATTCTTTCTCCCCTTCCTCCTGGGGCAGTCAGTGCTGGACGTTTACATATCTTGTGGAGAAGATGGAAACCCTTTCCTGTCCACACTTTGGAAGTAGGCTGTTCTGCAGCTTGCACTGCAGATGTGATGCAATACTGGGAGGTAGCATGGTGATTTGCTGAGGTTCTAGCTGGCAATTCTTTGCCACTAGCACAATCTGCCTTGTCCCTTCATTGCCAACATTTTGCAAGGATGGGAGCATTGAAGTATGGCAACTGTCAGTGCAGGTTAGTGTCTTCATCAGGTATAGCTATGCTCACTTTGAGCGCTTATGTCTGAGTATGGGACTAGCCCAGAAGCTCGGTCCCAGAAACTAGGTCACACAGTTCATGCTGATTTCTGTGGGTTGTAGTGGGATTGTGTCTGGGTCTATGCAAGAGTCTGCACACTGAAAACCTGCTTTTTCCCCTCTGCCCAGCTGCCAGCACTTTCAGCATCTGTCTCAGCTTAGCTATGCAAGAGGGAAGGTCGTATCTTGTGATGAAACATAGGCAAAAGCAGATGAATGCAGGATGGCAACAGGACCATGTTTTTTACACCAAGTATGAGAAAGAAAATGGGAAATCACTATCCATTTCTGATGCAAGCTTTTCAGTATGGTCAGGCTTAAAACAACTACTTGATTTTATTTAAGAGAGTACTACCAGGCTGTAACAGTAAAGGACTTGTCCCTGCTCTGTAGATGGTGTGCTCATTAACAGTGACCCATCCCTCCTTTAGGTCTTTACACTCTCTAAGTCAGTGTCTCAGCTCCACTTCTAGTACTGCAGTGCCAACCCTCTCCTTGCCCTCCCCCCCGTGCTGTTTTGTATTAGACTGTCTTCATCTCCCAAGAATACATGGCATTGATTTCTCATGGAAGCATCCTGTAGCAAGGTAGTGCTTGACAACTAAGTGAAATGCCCTTTTATTACTGCCTCTTCTTTGGTAAATATTCTAGATCTTGCTAACCTGAAGTCTGCATCTATTTGAAGAGATGCTGATTCAGCAAAAGGTGTTCAAGTCTCAGTCTAACTTAAAGAAAACATAGACTGATGCTTTGACTTAAGCAAGTGTTTAAGTATCTTTCTGAGCCATATCTGTGGTAGATTTGCTAAAAATGTTCTGCAAAATGGAACGACTTCTAATTTTAAAAAGGTCTCTAGAGTTTTGTCCTTATTTTCTTCCAAAGCAACTCAACCAAATTGTTTGCCTTTTATTTTGCATTTTAGAGTTTGCAAAAATTTTCCCCTTGAGTCCTCTGTTTCTAGGATCATAGAATCATAAAATATACACATACATTAAATATCCTGTGTGGTAGATAGATTAGTAGTATTACTGTTTCTGTAGAGGAATTTAAATTTTTTTAATACTACAAATAAAGCTGTATAAGACGGGTAATTGCAAGTGTTGGAAGAATGTCAGTATGACACTTTGCAACAAATTATGAAAGCAAACTGAAGGATGGATCTTTTGATTATGGGTTGTTAACAAGAACAAAAGAAATATTTTCTGTTATTCTTAAAAACAGGGTCTTTACAGAGACTGGCATTCACTAATACCGACCGCTGCTCTGGCAGATTCTGCCAGCTAAAATCTTAGTAGGAAGTGGTCTTAACCTAGGAAAAGGTTTTTCTAGCGAACTTTTGTTTTTGTTTTCCTAATTTTCAAATGATGTTGTAAGCCCTTAATAGCAAGCTTATGGCCTGCTGGAGGTTGTGAATTTCAGGTAAACCTGGTGACTTTGTAATCTGAGTGCCTGATAACTGCTTCTGTCTTGCAGAGCAAACGTACACTCTGCCCGAGCAGTCCCAAGAAAAAAGGTATGAGTATATGTCGTGGAGGTGCCATGAAGAGGTCTGCGCAAGAATGCCATCTAGGGAGCCATATGAGGAAGACGCATTGGTGCTCCCTCTAGCTAAAATTTGAGCAGTGATTTAGAGGAGTCCTATCTGCCCAGGGTATCTGTGAGCTCATGCCTAAACCGTGTGCCAAGTACAACCTAGCTCTCACTGCACACATCCTGCTTGTTGTGCACCACTGTGGGACAGGCTAAATAGAGATGAGCTCCTGTCTGCAATTGTGGCTCCTGTCCACTCTAGGAAATGTCCAAACCATCACAGTAAAAGCAATGGAGCTTTTTATACCAACTGTAATCCAGGCATGCTCGCTAGACATTACACATGCTCTCCATGGGAAGTGTTCCTCCTTTTTATGGTGGAATTGCAATCTTTTTCATAATGTCTGCTATACCCACAAAAAACATGTAATTATAAATGTTGGGTGACGCAAGTACCATCCAGATTCTGTTATGTATTAATAAAGGGACCATTCCCACTCAAATGAGGTTTTTTTCACTGATCTCTGTTTTAGAATTCAGGAGGAGGAATGGAATAAATACATTGTACCATCAAAAAGTGAGTCTGAAAAATGTAAAGTGAGTCGAACTTTCAGCTTTCTGATGAACAGAATGACCAGCACACGGAATAAATGCAAGGTAATTTGGGATTTATTCCTATATTATTATGTATAACTATATCACTGTAATTAAATGAATTATAGATGACAATATAAATTTTTCTGTAAAGGTAAGTTGTTGTTTATTATAAAACCACAAAAGTAGTAGAATATTTTAGCTTTGTTTCTTAAATTTAAAACATATATAGGATACCCTGAGATAGCTTTCATATTAAAAAACAGCTTACCTTTTAAAAAACCTTAGCCAAACAATGTCAAGTATGTCCTTTGCCATTTTTGATGCTATTAATAATTTCGTTTGATGATTTAACCAAAGTTTAATTGTATGAATTGCATTTTGCAAATTATTTTCTTTGTTAAATAAAATTAAGAGATATGAGCCTGTTCTTGGAATTACTCTCAATAGGTAATCAACTCTTTAACTTCTACATTAGGATGTAATTAGTTGAATTTGACTTATTTGAAGTTAATGAGGCTTCTTACGTGAGAAAGTACTGTTTAGTGCCTAAAGAGTTGGAGATTTGAGGCCTGCACAGTGAAACATGCATACTATGGAAAGTAGATTAGAGCATTTGTAGTTGAATTTTGAGGCACCTTAATTTTAGTTTAATGGCATCATTTAGCAGCTTGAGAGACAGATTTGGCCTACTGGCTCTTTCCAGCTAGCCTTTTGGCAGTTCTGTGGGCTCCCTAGTATGCCCTCTTGTGTCCCAGCGTATCCTAAGGTACGTGGATGTGAAGACAGTTGTAGTGTCTTCAGTAGTGCCAGAACTGGCCATCAACGTATGTGTCTGGTCCTATAGCCATACATTAGCCTGTGTCTGTGTCTTTTCCAAAAGAATAACTGTGAGTAACTATGAGTGTACTATATGTATGCTTATGGTAACAAGGGTACTGTAAAAATAGGCAGAATTTATTAACTTTTTTAACCATTTATTAA
This sequence comes from Serilophus lunatus, assembly GCA_013399895.1. NCBI lineage: Eukaryota > Metazoa > Chordata > Aves > Passeriformes > Eurylaimidae > Serilophus > Serilophus lunatus. The sequence goes on from VXBA01005488.1 coordinate 82,352, forward strand.
AGATAGGTTGTTTCTAATGTCTTCTACGTTCTGTGTGTAAATTTGCATAACTGCAACTTTAACTGCAGAGGTGTGAACTGTTAATATGTAGGAGTTGCAGGCTTTGATATTTTTTTGCTTGTGCAGTGGGTCAGTAACACTGTTTAAGTTGTATTTTCTGGCCCTCTCATTTTTGTAGGTTTGTAAATGTATTTCTGTCATTCTTCTTCCATGATGCTCCCTGGCTTTGCTGCCAGTGAATGCAATGCCCGTGTCATTTTAGAACTTCAACAATGTTGGGTGTAATAGTATAGCATGCTATTGGAAATCTTCCAGCACAGGGAATAAATGTTTTAGAATAATTTGCTCTTACAAGGGAATATTTTACTGGTTTTAAAATTGACTTGCTTTGTCTTCTTTTCTAATGTGTTTTTTTCTTTTTTAACCCTGCTTCTGCTGTTGGGGATGAAGACAAAAAGTAAAGATACCAAAGAAAAAGAGAAATTGAATAAGCATAATTTTACAAATGGAACCTTCCCAGGACTTATGCCATGTATGGTCTGTGAAAAGGCCCTTCTAGGAAAGGAGTCACTGCAGTGTTCTTGTAAGTTGCTGCTTGCTTTTGCATGTGAATTTACCATGCTCTGAATGCTGTTTTTAGATCCTGGTTCTGTGTGTTGTTTGAAAAAGGACTACTTTACATAGTGAGCTGAGGTTGACAAGGGATAGGGAGGAAGAACAGCAAGTGGCAGATTCAGTCCATCTTCTAGCCTTATTACATTAGCTAGAAACTGCTTCCTAGCCAGCGTTTGTATATCAAAACATCCTCAGGACTACTTTAATAAGTGAATCTGGAGAAAGGAAAAACTGAAGCTTTGGGGTACATTTTCTGCAAACTTGGGAACCTTGTTTGGCGCCAGGCTTTGAAACGTGCCTTCTCTTTCAGATTGCAAGGTGATTGTACATAAGAGCTGCAAGGAGTGTGCTCCTGTGTGCACCAAGGTAACCTCCTTTACCAATCTTAGGAGAGCATACAGCCTGCACAGACCCAGTGTCTGTATGCAAAGGACTGCAAGGGTGTCAACATTTCTAATTTGAGCAACAGAGCTAACACTGTGCTTAAAGAGCAATTTTTAGTAGGGTGTCAAAAGTGAATTTAAAGAGATAGTTATATTTTTGAAGAATTGCAAGCTCAAATTGTGAAATGGTGTGCCTAGAGGGTTAAAAACAGGATTGAAAAGACAAGCTCTTCAAAACCACAGAGAAACACTTGTGTGGAAGGAGGGATCCCGTATGTCTGGAATAGTGGCAAGCAGAGATGAAAAGGGCCCTGGGAGGTGACCTGATCCATCTTCTCACCCTTGGGCAGGCTCACTTCTAGGTAACAATTTGGTTTGGCCCATTCTGGAAAATCTCTGGAGGAGGAGATTCCACAGCTGCCTGCCTAAGCAGTCTCTCCATGTTCAGCTGCCACTACAGACATTGAAAAATCGGCCCTAGAGCTGATGGATACAACTTAACTCTAAGTAGGGATGCAGGCATAGTGAGGTTTTCATGACAAAAACATAATTTTAAAAAATCTGATGTGTAAAGTTTCTACTTTCTTGAAATAAAATGTGACTTGCAGAGAAATGTGCCACAGGGATGTGGGTCATTTTCCAATTAGTGAAGTGAGTCTTTCTGATGTAGCTGAGTTTTGCATCATGGTGGCTTGCAAGGAGGGCATGTTTTCATACAGTTTCTTAACAATAAACATTAGCATTAAACTGTACATAAATCAAGTGGTTTTAATATTGGTTACGATTATCATGTCATAGCCTTGCACAGCTTTAGGGCCTGAAGGCAGCTGAACTGACAGCTTTAGTTACTGGGGCTGGTGGGTTATTTACTAAGAGGAGACAAGAGCCTCCACCACCCCTGACTCACCTCAACAACAGTAGGGTGCAGAAAATGTTCCCTGACCCGCCTGAAGTGAAGTGCGTGCCTAAACAATGCAGGATTTTAATACAGGTTTTGCAAAAGTCCTCTTTGAAAGGGAGATCAATTCTGTCTTTGGTACCCAGGCTTCCTCAAATAGTGCCCTGCCACAAATGCTTTGATCTTATTTGAATATAAACCTCTGAACATATACTTTTCTTGCAGCCTTCACAGGCAATATTTATATAGAGAAAGTAGGATGTTGTAACTCAGTGACTGCTTAGAATAAACTATTTTGTTTTGTAGTACAAAAATATTCTACTTTGAGTATTGTTATCTACCAATAACTAATAAAACTGCTTATTGGAATAAATTAGGACCATAGTGTAGGACAACTGTTACGTAGCCCTTTGTGCGATGGAACATGGAAGTGAGTTGCTGGCTTGACTGTTAAATGTTTTATTAGCTATGCAATTTCAAAAATGTCTTCTTTTTTTCAGAAATCTCAAGAGAGATACCATAATAAACATAAGACCCAAGCTGGTGTAACAAGTAAGTTAGGTGTATACTTAACACTTCTAAATTAAGTTAAAAATCATGTATCTGACAGCATGGACTTTGCCACATCATTTGTGTGTATTTATTTTTTGTTTCAATCTCTGTAAGAAACCGTGTGTGTCTTCAATAGTAACAGAATTTTTTTTAAGAGATTATTGTTGAATTAACTCATCTTCTACTAAAATCAGCGTGTTTACTACATTTTCAGTGGGAGCAAAAATAAAAATTTGTCAGTTCTGTCCAAGTATGCAATTTACCTTGTGCATAAATATTTGTGCACCTATGTTAAAGTAACGATGTGAGAGCATATTTGATTTGAGATTATTTTCTTATCAAATAATATCCATGCTGGCTATTCCACTTTGCCTACAGGTTTATTTTTGTATTCTGTGAGAAAGCATCATAGTCTTGTACTTGGCAGGAGGACATTCTTGATATCCAGTTTATGTCAATATGAGCACCAGATAACATTTCTCCGTATAGATGTGCTATTGATGACATACTGTACATTGTATGTCAAAATGTTGTGTTGTGCTTTGCCTCACAGATTCACTGCCTGGAGACATTTCACAGATGGTGCTCTCCTCAGTGCATCCTTCTTCCTCTGTGCCTATTCTACTGTCTCCTGGAAAGAGGGAAGCCTCATCACAGTCCTACTTCTTGTCCAAAAGTGTCCCCAGTGTCAGTTTTGAAAGGTAGAGGGGCAGCTGCCAAGAGACAATGCTAAATACATCATTCATCATTTCTATGAAAATTGAAACCATGAAATAAATGTTGGATTTTTTTTTTTCTGCTGTAGAAGAGCTACACAACTTTCTGAACAAGACTCTGAGACTAGCACCTGGAGGTCGAAGTCACAATCTGAAGAGATGTTACAAGCATTAGGGACCTTTTCTTCGATGGATGCTTTTATGATGGAAGGTGAGAAGTATTGCACAGATGGTACATCTTATAACCTGTATTGGAAAGTGTAGCTGATACAGGAAGACACTTCATCTCCTAGAAGAAGAGCACATATTTTTGTTAGTTACAATCACATCCCTCTTTGGAACCATAAAATCAGACACATTGGTTTTAAAATAGAACTTTTCCTTTATTCCTAACTATGATGATGATGAACTACTCTATAACTTTTAGAATATTTTAGTATGTTCTTCCCGTTTTAAAATAAGAGGAATAAATGTATTTGGCATCCTTTAAGAACCAAAATGTACTCTTCTTCTGCACTCATCCAATCAACCTGTTGGCAGCATCCACTGCAAAATATAAAAATACCACGCTTGTATTTCCTAGTAGCCCCAAGTTCTTACATCCTACTGGTGAACTGTGCTCCTACAATAGCTACATAGCCTTGTGAAGTGAATAGAAATAGGCTCTTTCTGGAGGCTTTTTCTCTGAAATCCTGAGACTGAATTTCAAAGTTGAAGAGCATTCACTCACACAGGATGGTGCAGATAACTGTCCCTGAACATCTAGTGTTGGAAATGTTGGATTTTATTTTAAAATTTAAAAAAATTTCTTCAAAGAATTATAAAAAGGATTTAATCTGATACAAGAAGAGCAGGGTTTTTCTATGCTTCTCAGTTCAATGCTTTGATAATGCTATTGTCATGTGGAAAACTTCTCTCTTGTAAAGCCAATGCCAATGTTTGCAAAAGCCTTGTCTATATGATGTGTTCCTATTACTATATGAATAGATCTGCTTTTTGCCAAGGGACTTCCTATACTCTTCATATGCACGGTGTTAAAGAAATACAAATTTTGTCATAGATGATGTGGATTTGTCTCAGTGGACTGATCTCTGCACAGATGCAGAAGAGTTTGAGGCAGAGTCTTGGAGTCTTATTGTGGAGCCAATGTTCTGTAGCAAGCAAGAAAAGGATGTTGTCAAACGTCAAGATGTCATATTTGGTCAGTATTTCAAAGCTCTGTGTAAGTTTGAAAGCAATTTGTTGTATCAAATAGAGAAGGTGGTTTATGTCCAAAAGAACGAATGCTTCAACTCAAAACAAGAAGTAAGTTCCACGAACGTTTTTGTCACAAAATTCAATGTGTCCTAGAACTGAAGAAATGGATAGTAGTGATACCAGAGACATGCAACAGAATGGTTGAGATTGGAAGGTACCTCATCCAATCTCCAGGTCAAGCAGTTGCGGCCCCAGCTTGTTCAGTAGCAGACAGCTGAGAGAACTGTGCCAGAGCCAGATAAATTAAGTCTTTGAACTAACATAATCTGTTAGGTTTTACGCTCACAGGGATTATGATTGTATATTTGAATATTACTAAAGTCTGTCTTAGAAGACGTGCAAACTATTCAGCCAATTAATACATTATGCTGTTTTCTTCTATACTGCAGAGCTGATGCAAACAGAAGTACATCACATCCATACCCTGTTCATTATGTCTGAAATATTCAGGAAGGGGATGAAAGAAGAACTGCAGCTTGACCATAGGACAGTGGACAGGATATTCCCCTGCTTAGATGAGCTACTAGAGATGCACAGGCAATTCTTCTGCAGAATGAAGGACAGACGGCAGGAATCATGTGAGGCAGGGAGTGAACGTAATTTTGTCATCAGCAGAATTGGAGACATCCTTGTGCAACAGGTAGAGGTGTCAGCTTTGTTAATCCTTTACATGCTCAGAGTTTCCAATTTGAACAATTTTTTGACTCTAAAATGTTTGTGGGTAAGAAGACAACTACAGTTGCCTCGTAACACTCAAAAACTGTCCCCTCCAGATCATTGCAGGGTGAAATAACAATGAGAAAAATATCATTACTATCAGAAAACCGGGATAAACTTCTACCTATGTGGTATAAGTCACAAAGAAAGTCATGAACTTGGTCCTGTTTGTGGAAAAAGGTTGCTGTCATACCAGAGACTGCAAAAACCATATTCGCTTTCCAATGAATTCACTTTTTTAAACAGCTAAGCAGAGGTGTGAAGAACTGATAGATAATGGAAAAGAAACTACCCATTCATTCCTTGTAGTGTTCTGGCATGGTACACCTCAGGATACTGTTCACTAGAGAAGGAGTGGCTACAATGCATTTATTAAGGCCTAAGAATGGTTTATTATTACCATTCACACTTCAGTTCCTTGCGATAGGGAGAATATGGCTTTTCACCTTCAGTCACTTTTCACTCCACCGAAATAAACAGCTGAGCGGTTATTTTGTCTAAAGTGATACAGAGATCAGGCAGAAGCAAATAAACCTTAAAGGAGTTACATTTTCAAAGAGCTGAAGGAAATGCTGCACAATTCACTTATTAATTTCTTAAGTTTTCAGAGGAAAATGCATCTAAAATGGAGAAAATATATGGAGAGTTTTGCAGCCACCAGAAAGAAGCTGTTAATCTCTTCAAAGAGTTGCAACAAAACAAGAAGTTCCAAAATTTTATTAAAGTAAGTTAATGTGACTCATGATCTCACAAAATGCTTAGGAATGCTCAGGAAAAAGACACGTAGCTTTTACTTAGATTTATGATTGGAATTATATTCAGTAACTCACTTTTAGTAGCTAATAAAAATGGTAAAGGTTTTTCCTTCTTAACTTGTGAGCTGATAAATCACAGCTTTATTTCAAATTTTAGAATGCTTTGGCATCCACTGATTATTATACACATGTTCCTGTTACATTACGCCTCATCCCTCAGCACAGCAACCGTTCCTTGGGGATGGTTCAGATTACCCAGCATTTGTTTTAACTTATTCTAATGCTTTTAGATCATATCTCTTATTAGTCGTTTGGTGGTTTAATATGCATTTACTACTTAGAGTATGTATTTGTATCTGTGCAGCTGAGAAATAGTAACCTGTTGGCACGACGCCGAGGAATTCCTGAGTGTATTTTGCTCGTCACCCAGCGAATCACCAAATACCCTGTTCTGGTTGAAAGGATATTGCAATACTCAAAAGGTGAATAAAAACTAAAGTGTTGTTTCACATCCAAAATCCTAGCAAAATTTCTAACATTAGGACTTTGCACAGCTACAATATAACAAAAGATCGAATTCTCTGCTCCGTAGAGATACAACCAGAGCAACGTGTGTGTGTGTAGGCTTTGTCAAGGCTGGGCTGTGATTTCTGATATCCCAGCCAGGTAAGCCATAGAAGCCCAGAAACAGCATACTTGTTTAGGAAAAGTCCTTGACTAGAGGATGTGAACTAGTTCAGACACACATCTGCACCTTCTTTGGAATTAATTCTGTATAAGTCTCTTTTAAGAATTGCTAGGCAAACATTTTGTAAATTACTCTCTGGTTTAAGAGCAAAGCTTGAATCACCTCTCAAATTTTGTAGAACATTTTACAAACGTGGATAACTTACAGGTATTGCCTCCAAAATGTGCAGTAAATGAGCATTGTAGAAATTTGCATATCCAATTGCAAACCCTTTATACTTGCAATCCTGTTTCAAGGATGTTTTACTTAGCTAGAAGAGTAGTATATTATATGATTTACCTAGCCACTTTTCTAAATGCTTACACCTCATAAATATGTCAGAAACTTTTCAATATGTTGTTTTGGCTAATGAATAAATCCGAGACACATGTCATCTTTTAATAGACAAGTCAAAGAAAGATATATACCTCTAGTATTTCTAGTCAGTTCGTTGCCAGGTTCAACTTAACATATTTATCAATGTAAGCTTTGCATCACATTGTTTTTTTTTCCCCTAGAAAGTAAAGAATTACATCTTCTATTGAACCTCCTGATCAGTGTCATATTTTTTATGTTTTGTTTCACACAGAAGGGACAGAAGAACATAAAGACCTGTGCAAAGCCCTTTGTCTAATTAAGGATGTGATTGCAGCAGTAGATTTGAAAGTGAATGAGTATGAGAAAAAGCAGAAGCTGTTGGAAATTCTCTGTAGAACTGAAAACAAAACATATACAAAGATGAAAAATGGCCATGCCTTTAGGAAGCAGGATTTGATGAGGAAAGAGAGGACACTTCTTCATGAAGGTTTAGTGTACTGGAAGACAGCAACTGGTCGTTTCAAAGGTATTTTGTCTGAGCAGTAAAGTTCTTCACCTCTTTATGTGCAAGTAGTATTTGAAAACTGGTTTAAGAATGAAAATACTTCATTACACTGTATTGAAAATAAGAATATCTGAGGTAATGGTATTGCAAATGTGCCACAAATTGGTAGAAGAGTCGTTCCAAAAGCTGCTGTGGCTTGTGGATAATTTATGTAAGGAGACAAGTTCGCATATAAAACCATCTACTGCATTTCTTCTTCCAGTCCCCTCCTTTTAGTTTTTTGGTTTTGAGTTTCATCTCATAACATAGAGTCTTGACTTACATATTTTTATTGTTCACAGTATTAAGCATTGAATATAGCTCATGAAAAAATTCAGTGGTAATGGGACATCTGCAGTAGAAAAGAAATTCTAAAGCCATATTTGCCTGAAGCACAATTTTTATGCACAGGCCCAGAATTTGTTTTTTGGTGTTAATCAAATAGTAGGGGTTGAGATTTTTTTGGAGCTGAGTAGTTAGTATATGCTATCTGTTCATAATTATTCCAGAAATACTTTCACCAGTGTAATAGTGTGCTGTGAGTATAGTTAGAATGTAGATATGAGAAAATTTCTGCGAGAAAGTCTGCACTGGGTGAATGGCCTAGGGAGGCTGTATGACCTTGGTGCAAAAGTTTATTTCCCTGGGCCAGTGCTCTTTCCTGGGAGATATGAAGTGGAGATGTGCAAGTGCTTCATGCAGACTATTGGCTAATTCAGGTATGTCCTGTTTAGCTTATTGTAGGATTCTATGAGATATTTGATGAGATTGATCAGGGTTTCTTCCTTTATAAAAATAAACTAAGAAATTAACTGTAGTTGTACTATCTTTCATTAAAAAGCATTATTTTTTTTTCTCAAAACTTTGAGACACCTTAGCTCTGCTTCTGACTGATGTACTAGTGTTCTTACAAGAAAAGGATCAAAAATACATCTTCGCAGCTGTTGTGAGTATATTAGCGATATTTGACTATATACATTGCACATTTATTTGTTTATTTCTCAAAAATCAGGTCCTTACCCAGGTTATTCCCATGTCATTTCTTTTCTTCTAAAACCCTGGTAGTGTATTCAGAACTGTAATACATCAGTATATAGAAAATTAAGTTAATTTTCAAACATAAATTATTTTTTATGAAGAAGGATGAAAATAACAGAGTTATGTTTTTAGTGTCATGCTTTACCTAATTGTGAAGGTGAGAAGTAATACAGGCTCTTTCACTTTTCTAAAACAAATTTTAATTTCTGATTCTGTAAAACAAACAGAAGAAAAATTTTAACTGTGAATGCATTAGTAAACACACATAAAAGATGTGAAAGGTCATGAAGTTCTCAAACTGTATAAATATGAGCTATATAAACATAAACACATGAATATTATGCTCCTGTATCATTGTGTCTCTTAGTTTTACTTTTTGGCACATACCAAGTGCTTTATTTGTTCATAAACAGTACAACATATTTTTAAAAGTGATTTAAAAAGGTGACCGATCACTGAAAACTTTCAGTTGTCTGACTAGAATTAGTTCAATGAATTGAGTAATCGTGAACTTCTTGAAGTGTGTTGTTTTGTAAGAAAGTCATTCATTATACCTGTACTGTCACTGTTTCCCTCAGGACCAGAAGCCTTCCGTTATCTCCCTTCAGAGGCTTATAGTAAGAGAAGTCGCCAATGAAGAAAGGGGTATGTTTCTTATTAGCGCTTCACCTGCAGGGCCTGAGATGTATGAAATTCATACCAACTCCAAAGAGGAACGTAACAGCTGGATGAGGCATATTCAAGATGCAGTGGAAAGGTAGGGTTTTCGTCCTGGAGTTCCAAAGCAAATGGGAAGTCATTTGGATATTCACGGCAGTATGTTCTTTTTCTCCACTCTCTGTGATCTTGGGTTTTTCTATGAGCTCAAAGTTCACAGATGCCAAAACCTCACCGCCACTTCTGCCAAACTTTCCATATTCCTTCTGGTTTCCCACTGAATCAGCAGATGCTTCCTGCTCCTCATTAGACATCCTTGTAAGCTTCCCTCACCTTTGCCTTTGGCACTGGATGTTTTCAAGAGTCCTGCAGGTGTCCCTACAACCATTTTGATGAAATTGCGAATCACGCCTGGTACCTTGGTGTCAGCTTCTTAAGAATAGTGAGGAAAACATTGCTTCCCATGGAGCCCAAGCTTCTGCTTAGGACAGCAAAGCTGCATGTGGGCCAGCCACCCATTTGCTGCACTGTGCAGCCTTACCAGAATTAAAAGGAGTCCTTCAGTCTGGTTTACGGCCACTTACTACTTCTTAAAGAGGCAGACAAATGGCATGCTTCTGGTTTGTTGCAGAAATTGTTGCTGATGTTGTGCTCTGTTTATTGTGAAGACTGTGATTAAGGTGAATAGATGATGTGCAGATTTTGCTTTGTCTACCTTTGTCTTTCATCTTTGAAGTTGTCCAGAGGAAGAAGTAAAAGTGAGTGAATCTGATGAGGACAGACGTATTGCTGAGGCCAAGGCATACAGAATTCAGAAATATCAAGGTGTGGTACCTTTCCTAATGCTCTGAGACCTCCAGCATCCTCAGAGTTCAGGGTGAATTAATCATGTGGTGGGTTCCAAGTAGCTCGATAGGCAGAGTCACACCTGGGGTGGTCTGATAGTGAAATGTAAATGTATTGACAGATAAACATTTTTGCCCCCCAAAACATTAATCTTTTATGTACATTACTGCGACTAAAAAAATCCAAACAACCAATCAAAAAAAGAAAAATTTCTTTTTTCAAAAGAAACACTGAATTTCCCAGATTAGCAATAGGACCAGGTAGTTCTGTGTTTGTGGAAATACCTCAAATCTTCAAAACTGTGTGGCTTTGTGCTTGTTTATGTGATTTGTCCTTTGCTGCTTTTATTTTTATTTGAAAATAGAGCTAATAGGGATAAAATCTGCTTTCTTGGTTCCCCTACACCTAACTCCCACATATTTATACTGCTGTAAGGAGAGAAATTGCAGCAATATCTGTCCCATAGAGATATACAGGGAAGGGCATCCTCTGCTGAAAGCAGGTGTTCTTTGATTATAAGGCCCCAAATCAGTGCACCTGAGTTAAGTACTTTTCCAGGAGATAACATTTGCTTGTCATTGTGAGTGCAACAGAAGGTAACTAAGGGCCTGAGAGGACAGCCAAGGCTGGCTCTTGAGGGTTGGGGTCTGGCCTGCACCTCTTGTCAGGGTCTCTGCCAGCTTTCTTTAGGATAGACTATGGAATGAATTTGGTTCCTGACCAGTTATAGAAAGTCTTAGCTTGAATTAGTAATTTCTATATGGCATAAGGATTAGAAAGGTGAATGAGGAATGTGCTTTCCTTGCAGGATAAAAAAATACTGATACGATATTCAATTCTGGTTGACAGAATCACTGAGTAACCAGGACCAGCAAATCTGCAGTTTTTTGGAAGAGAAGTTGCATATCTATGCAGAACTGGGAGATATGTGTGGGTTTGATGATGTTCATGTAGAAACTCACCTCCTTATCAAACCTGATTCTGGAGAAACTCCACAGGCTGCTTCGCTGCTGGCAGCAGCACTCAGAGAAGGTGAGTTTGCAGGCGAAGAGTGGATTGGCGGCTCTTCATGTGGGCAGATATTTTAAGGTAATAGAATACAACTATGTTGCTTTGTGTGGCGATTCTAGCAAGTCTCAAGAACTGCCAGTGTCAAAACCTGACAAAGTGTATAAAAGAGAAATACCTCAAGTTTTTTCTTGTCAGATGCAGGAGGTGGTACCTGTCAGATTGTAAAATAAAGGAAGGTGTTTTTAGTGCATAACATCAAATGTAAGACGTCAGGGGCATGGTGTTAGGTTGTTAGCTGTCCTACTTGCAGTACAGCTCTGTGAAGCACATCAAAGTTTGCAGTATGATACTGCACCTGGTCCCCCACCCTTCACTGACATTCTCTGATTTGATGACAGATCAGAATCATGTATGATCATATGCAAACTAGTTCAGATCCACCAAGTAACACCTACTGAATCACTGTAGGAATAATGTTTTTTCTGCTTACTATCTAACAGGAGTAAGATGACCTTGCATCACCTACAGTGATGGAAGGGAATGGTATTTGTAGATACCTTGCATAGCTGGAACTTAAGCTAAACTTGTGCTAAACTCAGCTGAAAAGAGTACTGGTAAACTGACCCCTGATTTTAGCATCACCTAAATTGAGAGCTATGTGCTACCAACAGTGTTTCAAGTGATAAAGCAGTGAAGCTTGGTCTCCATCGTTATTATAAAGTCAGAGATATTTTATTGATAAAAGTGATTAAACTTGTGCAGGGAATATAGGTCCATGATGCAACAGTAAATAGCAACCTATACTTACACACTTTACTCTGCCCATTTTTTATTTTTCACTTTCTCTCATGCTGTTGATGATGTGAATGATGTTTTGGATTTGAGGACTCCACAGCACTCTGTAGGAGCTTACAGTTGTTTAGAATTTGTGGGGATAATTTTCCAGCACAGAAATACTAAGTCCCTGAGCTAATAGCAAACTCTGTAGGAATACAGCATTGCTCACAGTAGAGAAAGATAGAATTATAGTGTTTAAGCAGATTAGGTATACACAAATCTGTGAGACAAGATGGCATAAATCCAAGACTGCTCAGAGAGCTGGCCAATGTCATTATGAAGCTGTTTTCTGTCAGCTTTGAAAGATCATGATAATCCAGAGATGTTCCTGGTGACTTGAGGAAGGCAAGCCTCACACTCCTCTTCATGGAAGAATATATAGGGAACTACAAAATAGTCTGTCTTGCCAGCATCTCTGAGATGGTGATAGAGAAAACCCTCTTGGAAGCTATTTCCAAGAACATGAAAGATAAGAAGGTAATCTGGGACAGCCAGAATGGATTAATCTATGGCAAGTTGTGTCTGACTAACCTGGTAAGTTTTATGATGAGGGAACAGTGCATGTTGGTTAGCTTGACATATGTGAGACCTTCAATACTGTCTGCACTGGCTGTAGCATCCTTACATCTGAATTGTGAACTGCTTTACTGGGTGGAACACAAACTAAATTGCTGAGCTGAAGGCATTGCTATCAGTCATATGATGCCTAGCTAGTCACACCTTATTAAGGGATTCCCTTAGGGGTGGGTTCTGAGACCAGTACTGTTCAACATATTTATTAATACAGCGAACTACAAGATTGAATACACTTAGCAAATTCAGGACTGTCATTGAATGAGGTGGGGTATTCAGTGTGCCAAAGGGATCTCTACAGATTGGGAAAATGAGCTAAATGAACACCTAGGCATTTGACAAAGACAAGTGTGAAATCTGCATCTCGAGTACCGTATGTTGGTACAGCCTGGACATTGATTAGATAGAAAATAGCTTTGTATAGGTGGACCTGGGAGTCCTACTCTACAGCAGGTTGACCATGAAGCAGCAGTGTGCTCTTGTGGTGAAGAAGGTCAACTGCTTCCTACGCAGCTGCAGTAGGAGAGTTGCCAGAAATTGAGGGAGGTGCCATGACCTGTGCTGGGCTTCTCTGGATGAGAGAGACATTGACAGATTGGAGCAAATCCAATGAAAGGTACCAGGATAACTAGGGCACTGGAGGACATGGGCTCTAAGGAGAAGCTAGCATGGCAGGATCTCATTACTGTCCACAGTGGCTTACTGGGAGGATACAGAGAAGCCAGATTTTTTGCAGTGTCACCTGAGGATAAAGAAGAATACAGGGAACATATGGATGAGAGGCAACAGTTCCGTATCTGAACGCCTGCAATTCCAATTAACTGAAAGGAAAAATTATGTAACATGAAGATTTTTAAAAACTGGAGCAGGCTGCTCAGGAAGACTGAAGTCTTCATCTTTGTAGGAATTAAAAACTTCTGTATCCAAAGCTCTGAGCAATGCAATTAATTTGACCAGATTCAAGTAGGGTATTGGACTAGATGATCTCTGAAAGTCCCTTACAAACTAAATTCTATAGTTCTATGTAATTTATTTAGGAATTAAGGAGCTATTTAAGTGGCCTCTGTAATTCTGCATGTTTTCCTTTTTAGTTGAAAGTCTCCATCTTGCTGTGATAACATCACAAGTGAGTGAAACAGACAAATCACCAGAGGAAAGTATTGAAGAATTAAGTGTGAAGCATAGATTTACTGCTAATGAAACCTTGGAATCTGTTCTGGGTGGTGAGTAAAATTTCATAATTTTACATATTCAGAATGTCAAAATAATTGATCTGAGATTGTTTTCGTGGAAAGCTTTCTCTGTCTGTAATAAAAGTTGTCTTTGGGCAGATGCTCAAATGATATAAATTGTCATACAACTTGGTTGAAGATATGCTTTCTCATCCTTGTTGCTCACCTCCACAGCAAATCTATATTTCAGTGTAAGCCGTTTGCCAAGTTAGGTGCTTTTTGTCAGGAGGCCTGAAAACCAGGATTGACATTCCAAAAACTTCAGCTGTAAGAGGTAGCATGAATTTCTTACAAAAAAAATAGAAATAAAATCCTGAAAAAAACACTGCTGCATATAATTTCTAGTGATATGGCTTTATGTATCTCCAAACTTTCCTAAGTTTAGTAGCGCTAATATTTAAGGTAGAGAAACTGCCATCTTGGCTTCCAAATTTGTTTTTCCCTAGCCTAGAATCCATTGTGTAACACTAAATTACATTAATTTCTATTTCAGAATCCTGTGAGTAGCTGTAAAAAGCATGCTGTCTTTTGTTTTTCTAGTCAGGATATGCTTTGATACCTTTCATGAGCATTTTCTTGGGGCTTTATTTGTTAGATGCAGAAATAAAAGAAGCTGAAGAATCATCAGACAATTATCTAAGTGCTGAAAAGGAAATGGCAGGTGCCAATCCTGAGAATAAGGTATTGTAATCAATTTTTCTTCCTGCATGGCACACAATACTCTGAGCACTGACCATGTACAGGCTGTCCAAATTTTTATGGCATATCTAAAGGCTGTTCCAAAACAGAAAGCATGGGATAGGCATATTTCACTCAGATCCAGGTAACTCAGTTTAATAGAGGTCACTGCAATTAATAATAAAATTTTGAAAAGCAGTCTTAAGCAATCCAAGCACAGAACAATTTTTCTGGCAGGCTTACATACCAGTGAGTTACTGCTTTCAAACCACTTGTATAAGCCACTTAAGAGCTTGGTTCTCTGCTGTCATTGTTCGATAGATGCATCTCTTTGGAGCTGACAATAGTGTTCCCTGCACTTCCTCCTTCTATTTATGGGATGATGAAAGTCTCTGGCAATGACAGAAACCTCAGCTATGCAAGGAAGACTTTTTGGAAGAACTTCGTACTGAGAACAAACACATAAAATAGGATAGATTGTCTTACCAGCTTGCTTCAGAATTTTGAATTAAAACAAAATGGAACAATTAGAGAATAGAAGAGAAACTGGGCATTTTTCTAAGTCCTATAAGCAATTCTGGGGAAAGAAGCAGAATCAAAAGTTAGTTCTGGAAAAAATTCAGATTGACAAATTTCATGTAGCAACAGAATGTTGGAGTGTGAATTACTGTGTGGAAATAAAATGAACTGCAATTGTGCGGTTCTTAGGTAGAGAAGAAGGGCCACATAAGAAGTAAAGTGAGAGACAAGAATAGAAGATGCATAACTCGAAATGGAAAGTAAAGTTTGCTAAAATAGGACTTACTTAGCATCAGCATACCATCTTTGCATCAGATCTGAAAGAAGGTTTTTGTGCCTGAAACCTTGGCTTCGTTTATTTGTTTTCTATATCTGGAAGACTTTTGCTAATACACTAACCTCCCTATAATCCTGCCTTATGTTCAGCTCTAGATCATCTTACTCAGAAGTCTGCTGTGTTAGAAAAGAGAGTAAGAAGAAGAATGTGAGTGAAAAAAATGGGTTGAAAATAAAAATACAAATGAGAGAGCAGAGAAACTAGATGAAGAGAAATAAAACAATGTAAAGGAGGGTAGAGGGGCTCAGATCTAGCCCATTAAAAGGTTCCAGTAGCTCTACATAAAAATCGTGCCATTGGGATTGTAGATAGAGCCAGGCTTTTCTTAGAGGTGCACAGCAAAAGGATGAGAGTCCAAGATTACAAGTTTCAGCAAGGAAAATTCTGACTGTGTATGAGGAAAAAGATTCACTGCAAGGACGAGCAAGTAGGAACAAATTGTCCAGAGAGGTTCTGGGCATCTGTACTCTTGGAGGTTTCCTGGGTTTGACTGGAGAAG
Source organism: Serilophus lunatus (assembly GCA_013399895.1). NCBI lineage: Eukaryota > Metazoa > Chordata > Aves > Passeriformes > Eurylaimidae > Serilophus > Serilophus lunatus. Next base: position 98,061 of record VXBA01005488.1, read on the forward strand.
GCCTTGAGCAATCTCCTCTAATTTATCTTTTTCTATTTGAAGCTATAACTGCTCGAAAACCTGGGGGGACCTGCACCAAACTCTCCCACCCAAAGTCATTATCCTATTATTCCACAGTAAGTCATTATCCTATTATTTATGGCCGATTATTTGGGCAAGGCTTTTGTGAAATCTTACCATGTCAGAGCCAGACTTACCAGGAGGTGGCAGAACGAGTAAAGAAAAGAGGCAATGCAAAGGCTGCTTTCAGGGCAGTGGTTGTTCCGCCTAGTGCATGTGCAGTCCTGGGATTGTGAGGTGCCCGTTCTGAACAAAACCCAGCTAGCCTGGGAAAACAGGAGCTGGACAGGTGGAGTGAGGGTTCCCATCTCGGGGATTAGGTGCTGACCAGGCTTGGGAAGGGAGAAGGTTGTCCCTACCACTTGAAGGGTCCCAAGCGGATAGCTGTGAGAGGTTGTCCCCTCTCTCCTTGCTTCTGCCTTTTAATCCGATCTGTGCAAGGGTTGTCCAAACCACAGTGCAGCTCGCCCTGGGATCTGACCATCCCTATCTCTCTGAACCAGGGTACAAAGGAACAGAGGCAGAGAGGTGATGGTACCCTTCAGGACAGTCAAACACCTGAAACTAATGCTTTGCTGCTAGTGGAACTTACAAGGCATGTGCTGCTGAAGCAGTGCAGCAGCAATGCTGCTGTCACTTGGCCAGCTCAACTAAACCTACTTCAGCCTCATCCTTCAGTACTCAAGTGGTACTGCAGTGAGAGGACCACAGGCGCTGGAGCTGGCCATTTGCAGCTCCTTTGTCAAGCTGAAGCCAGCTAAGGCTTACCCCTGGATACATCCTTTTTCAACTTGAAAAGGGCTTCAAAAGCAGAAAGAAACCCTGCTCTTTTTCTGTGTGAATGCTCTCCTTTGTACACACTCTGCCTCACCCTTTTAGCATTTTGCTCTCTCTGTTGGCCCTGCTCTGCCTCCTTGGCTGGTGCTCACCATCCAGCAAAGGAAAAGCAGACCTGCCTTGTGCCTGTCCTTGTGCTGCACAGCGATATCCTTGCAAAATCCTTTGCTTCTCCCAGCAGAGCTGAACATTTTTATGGCTTGTGGATGCAGTGAGGAGGAGCAGGTGAAGATCTAGGAGGAGCACGGAGAGAAATTCTGAAGGGAGATGAGAGAAAGGAGTGGAGAAAATGCTTTAGCTGGCACTCCTTTTCCCCCATGCATGTCTGCTTTGAGCTGTGTTTGGAAGCCTGGCCTTTTTCATCTTCATTTTCAGTTATCTCAGCTAAATGTAGGAGATACTGTGCTCTCTGTAATGGAAAATCAGACACAGTTGAGAACTTAGGAGAATCAGAGGGGAAACTAATACTCCCCAAACCCTTCTCAGCTCCTCTGGGAAGAAAAAAAAAATAAAGTGTGAAAGTATGAAGGGAGTGTACCTCACTGTGGAGGCAGGGTAGTAACCATGCTGGTGCATCTTGCAATGTACTGGGCACATAGTATTGCAGGGCATCTAAGGCATTTGCTGTAACCCACTAACATAATTTATGCTAGTTTCTTACTATATTAATATCTGTATTTTTGAGGGGTCTTGTGCCATTTCATCCTATGGTAAGTAACATAAACCCACTGTGCTGCATATACAGATGTCTGGTCACTGTATTTCAAAGCTGCCAAGTAAACAAAGAATGAATGGAAATATCTTTTCTATGTAATATTAGTCACAGGAGAATTAAAATTGTGGATGAAATATTTTTATTTTTACAGTTGTGCTTAAGACTCTAGTGACTTTCACGGAAACTCTGGTGTTCATGAATTATTAGTCTTCATAAGTTACTGCTTCTGTCTTTTTTCACATACCCACATAAAAGTTTGACTCAGCACTGCATTTCATAGAAATATGAATGACTCCACTAGATTAAAAAAAAAATTACCTAGATGATACAATTTTAAAGTTAAAAACTACTTTTTAAAGCAACATGTTTATTTTAGGGAGGAAGTATGAATTTCCCAGGATCTACAGGGACAGAGGTGAGTTTATTTAAACCTCTGACACAATGTAGTAACTAGTTAACAGTGGGCAAACCTTTGAAAATCCTTCTCTTTTATTTTCTAGATTGTACAAGCAATCCAGAACTTAACGCGTCTCTTGTACAGCATACAGGTGACTACTCCACTGCTAACTTCATAGAGTAATTAGTCTCAATAATTTACTTTTTAAGGTGTGGTTTCATGTTGCCCTACTTTTAGACATGACATCAGTGGATACTGATCTCTACTCAGTGTTGCATAAGTTGTCATAGAATATGTTTTTTGTTTGACTTCAGTGGCAGTTTTTTTTACGAACTGAATAATGCTTACTTGTTTGGAAATCAGTCCTCCCTTCCAAAAAAGGATATTTGTATAGTCCAAAAATCTAGCTGGAAAGAAAAATAATGGCTCTAATTCAATTGATGTAGATTTCTGAAATTATAGTACAAAATACTGAAAAATGTTAGTATTTTCTGTAGACTGTTTTTTTGGATAGTACTAAACAGTGGGTCTGCGACTTAGACAGCAAACTCAAACTGTTTTAGATATTTTAATATATGTAAAGAATATACTCTGTATATTCTGTAGTCTAAAGGGACTTAGTCTGAAGTGTTTGTCTCTTTTATGCTAAATTTGAATGTTTTAATTTACTTTTTATTATTTAGATGCAGTTTTAAAATTTTATTTTTAAATATTTCATTTCAGTATACTTAATCTTTATGCCCTATTGACATTAGCATGTTTCTTAATAATCCTGGAATCCTGGGGCTCAGAAATTAAATGGATTGAAACAATGCAAAACCAAAACCAAAAGCAAAATTTTTGAATAATTGCAAAACAGATAGGGACAGTAAATTAAGGCTTGGGTTCATGCCTTAATTGTTCAGACCACGAACTGGCAGTAAAGTGCAGAGAAACAAGCAGAGGATCCTCTCCTTGCTCTGTTGACAAATCACTGTAACTGACTCATTACTGGAAGGAGAGCCAAAGAAAATTGGGATTGCACATTGTATAAAGTTAAAAACTTTCTGGGGTGGACAGCATGGGGCAATGGGCCTGTGTGAGTTCTCTGGGAATGTCTGCTGAAATAGATTGACATGTCAGCTCTTGAAGATAAGCAGTGCAGTAAGTGCTTTAGCAGATCTAGGGCTTTCTTACTTTTCTTTCTTCTTAATCCCAGCTATTTATTTTTGTATTATTGGAGGATGTCATAATCTTTGATGCAACCAATGTCACAACATTCCTGTGAAGGATGGAATATGAGGCTCTTGACTGGAAAATACAAATATCAAGTTTGAAATGACTGCTCTACTGCAGATTTAGCTTGCAGTGATACCTTGGTCAGGTGCATGTGTGGTCATGGTGACATGGGGATGTTGACAGGTGTCTGTAGAACTGACATTAATGGGACGTTGGACAGCCTTAGGGTTGGACTGAGGTGTGCTGGAAGCAGTACAATGTTATGTCTGTAAGCCACATCTGTATTAGGAATACGTTGGTGATTATAGCATTCCCAATGCCTTAATGCTGCCTTTAACCATGAAAAATAATTTTTCCTATGTGTCTTAACATCCTCTGATAGAGCAACACCCCAGCTGTAACTGAATGTGCATGTGCACAGCTGTAATATAGACATGTATAATAATACTAAGTGTAAACCAGAACTATGTTAAAAAGTACTCAAAACTGTTGAGTATTTTTAGAAATATCTCTCTGTAAAGGCATGATGACAGAATTTTCTGTACTTGCTTTAGGAATAACTTCCCAAAAAGTATTAAGCAGTGGTTTTACAAGAGGTTAAAGCATTTTTATATTATGATTCTATGTAAAAACACAAATATGATTAATGCAGGTATTTAAACATTTGTGTCTGATTTTGTTGTGGTGTCTAGGCAGCATTGGCTATCCAGGACAGCCACAGAGAACTCCATAGATTACTCCTGCAAGAGAATGAGAAGACTGGGCGGGGCCATGGTTCTCGGCTAAACCTCCTTTTGGAACAGGAAAAATATCGGAATCTGGAAAAACAGAGAGTTGAACTGGCTGACATACACAAATTGAAGCAGCAGTTTCTGCAGGAGCAGCAGCGGTGGCTTCGTGAATGTGACCAGCGGCAGCAGGAGCAGGAAGAGAGGGAGGGCCGGCTGGAGCAACGTGAGCAAGAGTGTGGGTGCAAGGAGGAGCTGCTGGAGAGGAGCCGACAGCGACTGATGCTGCAGCTGCAAGAATACCAGCAGAGCCTGGAGAGGCTTCAGGAGGGCCAGAAAATGGTGGAGAGTGAAAGAGAAAATGTGAAAATGCAGAAGAAACTCCTGTGGCACTGGAAGCATGGTCAGCAAAGTAGCCTGTTTTCATCCACAGGGGTTGATGAGGTGTGTGGTTCCCCTTTGTAATTATATCTCTGACTGCAGATTTAGAGACTTGCCTTGATGAGTAGGCCAGTGTGTCTGGGTTTTGTTGGTTAGTAACGTAATAAGTAAGCATGTGGGAAGCTGAGATTCAGGCATATCCAGGGATTTTCTTTGAACCTCATGAAGTTTAACCTGGAAAAGTGCAAAATCCTGCCCCTGGGAAGGGCTAACCGCATGCATGGGTAGATCCTCATGCGGTACTCACCAGCTGGAAATCAGATTAACTCTATAACCACCTAAAAGGAGGTTGTAGTGAGGTGAGGATTTGACATCTCCCAGGCAGCTAGCAAAAGGACAAGAGCAAATGGCTTCAAGATGTGCCATGGAAGTTCCAAGTGGGACATCAGGAAGAATTTCTTCACTGAAAGGGTGGTCAGGCATTGGAACAGGCTGCCCAAGGAGGAGGTGGAGTCACCATCTCTGGAAGTGTTCAAGAAATTACTGAACATGGCATTTTGTGATGTGGTTTATTTGACCATATGGGTGGTGTTTGGTCAAAGGTTGGACTCAGTGATCCTGGAGGTCTTTTCCAACCACTATGATTCTATGAAAAGGGCATGAGGGTTCTGGGAGTCCAATGTTGAACATGAGCAAACTGGCAGATGGTCTCCAGGGCTGCATTAGGCCAAATGTTGCTCGTAGGTCAAGCAAGGGGATCCTTCTTCTCTTCTCTGGCCACACCTGGACTACTGTGTCCATTCTGGCTTCCCAGTACCAGAAAGAGCTATGGGGTGGAGAGCAGGGTGGAGGTGGGGAGCTGGATGTCCAGAGAAGTGCTAAAAAGATGTTTGAGGAATTGGAGCATCTCTCCAGTGAGGAAGGGCTGAGACTATTCATCGTGGAGAAGAAATGGTTTATATAGTGGGGGTTCTTATTAATGTATATAAATACCTAAATGGTGAGTCTGAAGAAGATGGAACTAGTTTCTTTCCAGTGGTGTCCAGTGACAGAACCAGAGGCAATGGGCACAAACAGAAACCGAGGAATTTCCTTTTGAACAACAGGAAATGCTTTTTTCCTGTGAAGGTGACTGATCTCTGGCACAGGTTGCCCACGAAGGTTGTGTAGTTTTCATCATTAGAGATATTCAAAAGCGGCCTGGACACCGTCAGATAACTGGCTGTAGGTGGTCCTGCTTGAGAGGGAGGTTGGACCTGATGACCTTCAAGGGACCCTTTCAACCCCAACTATTCTGATTTTAAACTGGATGGTCTGCAAAAGCCAAGACCAATGTTCATTAAATTGAGGCGACAGAAACTCTGACTATGAGAAGCTGTGTTTTATTCTGTTTTGCTACTGTGTTTCAGGATACATTGTGCCTGTGTTTCAGGATATATTGTGTCTCTGCATCTTGTAGGAAAGATAAAATATTGTAACGCTTAGGCCTATAAAGCTTTTAGTGAACCTTTTGGTTGCTGTCCTTTTTTCTGGACCACAGTCCCGTTTCCAGTGAGGAAATGGGGCACCTCCGGCAGTAGCAAACACCAGGCTCTTGTGAACTCCACATCAGGCCCTGTTGTCCTGTTCCCCTGAAACAAGTAGCCCCTTAGGGGAAGAGGCTGTTGTGTGTCTCCATTCTTGATAGTATAACTCTGGAGATTATTGGAGGAGGGGAAGGGAGGGGAGCAATTTAAAGTAGCTCTGAAGCTCCTTAAGTGTTTAATATTAAAAATGAGTAAGTTTTTGTTGAGGGTGAAGAATGCATTTGACTTTGAAATCAGCTGTCTGTGTGCTCACCTGCCAGGTGAGACCTCACCTCTGATCCCTGCCTTCATGGGTGTAGTCTTGATTTCCATTAGTGTTCTCTAAAGCATCTGAAAATCAAAACATTCTGTCTGTCTTTTGCATATATTGAAAACTCACTGACCCAAATAAATTCCCCCCACCCCACCCCCCTAGGTTTCCGTCTTCACAACAAAATCTGTAGAGCCTTTCTTCAGGCCATCACCTCCATAGTTTTTCAGCTGACAACTCACCCATAATAGGCGGAGACCACTTGGCGGCTAAGCCTGTGTCTGCATGAGAGGGTGAAGAATTGGCCTCTGACCTCCCTCTTTTCATCTGGCTTTTGTGAACACTGTGTGAACATGACGTATCCGTATATGCTTGCCAACCTGAACAATGAAGACACTTTTTACTAGTATAACATGTGGTACAATTTTGGCTTGTTTGGCAGTGCTTAAAAAGTGGATGATAAAGCCAAAACTGAACTTGCCCATGAGATTTAAAAGATGTGATTTCTGAAACCTTTCAAAGGGAGGAAGTTGAATGATCATAGCATGATGTGGGGGTGGCCAGGATCGCACAAATGGAAAAACAAAAATAATTAAACACTGAGTGTCAGAGAGTAGTAGTTCTTGTAATCTAGTATTTAATTTGTAAGACTACTTGTATTTTTATTTCAAGTAGACTATGTGGCTTTTGATCCATTCCAGGCCTTGAGATTGTCTTTGTCCTGCATTTTCCACTACTATACTTATTGCAGCAGTGGAGCTGGCTGAGTAGTTGCTGGTCAGCCAGTATTCCCAGCCCAGTGTTTCTGTATTATACTGAACCTAGTTAGCTTTGGATGACCGAATGTTGCAGTAACTCCCTTTGCTACTCCTGCTTTTTTTGTGAGCTCAGCCTTAACAAACACCTGCAGGCAAAGAGTCTACAGGAGTTGTATTTCCAGCCCCTGAGAGCTATGGCTTGCTTTCTGAAAGCTGTTAGCCATCCCTAGTTTGACTGGTGCAGTCCTGTTCTCTGTGATTACTTGTCTACCTGAGGTACAGTGTTAAATTTGGATTGCAGAGTACACAGATTTATATACGTGATGTAATACCTCAATGAGTCATGAGGCAAAATGTTAATGTCTTGAAAGGAGTCAGTATAAAGAGCTCAGTCTATCCCAGCTAGCAGTCCTTTGTTATCTGTTACTTTGAAAATATTACTTGTTTTCAGGTAGGCTAAGTCAAGATCTAGCAACATAGCAGGTTGTTGCTGTGTACTCCTGAATGCACATCAAATTTAACATGGTTGATGTTAACTTCTGGTGAATTAGGTGGCTATTTTCTATGAATCTCCATTCTGTGTAGCAGTTAATTTTGTGTATCCTGATTTAAGGATTCTTTAGGATGATAGTCACAGTCATACGCTTTAGTTTTAGGCAGTGAGGAGCAGACAGTTGGACTCTATGATCCTTATGAGTCTCTTCCAACTTGAGATATTCTGTGATTCTATGATTCTGGCACTTGACAAAAGTGAAAATGCTGCTTTCTGTTTTGTTTGTCTTTTTTTTTTCCCCTTCTGCAGATAATGGGACGTAACCAATTGGACAGCTTACATGGCGAAAATGCATTCTACTTCAATGAAGCTGTAGTGTGTTTGTCTCTAAGCAGTCTCAACAGATCAGATTCTTCTCTCATTTTTGAGGACGGTGTGTATGGGCTGAATATCTCAAATTCTGATGTAGCAAGGATTAGTGAAAATGAGGTGGAATTCAAAATGGACACTTCTTGTCAGCCAGCATTAACTAGTGCACCGTGGAAATCCACTGGTCCTTACCAGCAGATGTCTTTTTCCTGTGAAAGCAATAAGGATTCCTTTAATAATGGTAATTAACACCTTTTTTAATGAAAAAGTAGTATGAGTGGTTTGCCACCTCTCAGGATGAATGGTCCTAGAAACAAAGGCAGTTTGATAGTTGGGTAAGCAATACCTTTTGATACAATTGCATTCCTCTTTGCAAGCTTTTTGAGGGTAAATGAGAAAATAAGCAGAAGAGAAATAGAGAAAACTTTTGAAAGAATACACAAAACTCCTGATTGTATTTATGTAACTGTACTCAGAATGTTTTTCTCTCCAAATCTTTTCCCAATACTTTTTGACCTCTTTTTTTGTGAGCTGAAGTTCGTCTTTTTCCAAGTTCATTTCATTGATTATTTTAGAACATGTGTGCATTACTTGATGATTTCTAGTTAGAATAGCTTTTGAAGTACCGTCTTAGAGTCATAATCAGTGTTCAAACACCCTTTCCTTTCTTCATTGAAAATTCTCTAGTTGTAGACAAAAAATTATATCACTTCTAAAGGATAACTTAATCTTTGACAATAAGTTATGTTAGTAAAAATACCTCTTTCTGCATTACTTTTCTTTAATCTTGTATTTTACCAGAACCCCCAAAGATATGTAGGTTGCCAGTTATTGAGGGTAGCTGCCAAAATGAGTGGAAGAGGCTGCCTATTTTAGCACTGCATTGTACTGAGTATTCCTTAAGGAACTTGAAAATACTCATGAGAAACTCTGAATTGCCTGGGGTTTATTTCTTGTGTTGCACAGTGCTAGTTTTGATCTAACTTCTCTCCTTAGTGTGAGACTTGTAGTGCAGCATATAAAAACACAACAGTTAAAAGTCTTAGGGGACAAAGGTGCATATTTTGGTGTAATAGATTAGGTAATCTGGTGGGGTTTTCCCGCACAGTTGTGGAATTCAGGTGAGATATCGCAAGTCAACACTGCAACAGTGCCTGAAATCCCATTTTTCTGCAGTTGGCAGTACAGAATAACATCTGCTTCGTACTAACTTCAGCCAGGTCAGGTCACAGCAAAAACCAGTGGGCAGCAGAATTTGGAGCTGAAAACATTTGTCTTAGATCCTTCATTAAGGAACTTGCTCCTTAGTCCTCTTTGCAATGTATTAAGCAGGCATCCACTACAGCTTTATTAGTCTCTAGGTACATGGGTTGCCAAAATAGCATTTTATAATCAAAGGAAAGGCCGGCTCATCACATCACCACAAACCAAGATGATTATTGAAAGAGACTATTTCTAAAAGTGCCTGAATAATTAGCCTGGTGAAAGTTCTTCTAGTTTGACTGAAATTGTCATTTTAGTAATAGGTTAGCTAAACTAGTAGAAATTTGAGAAGGAACACATACCTAGGTTTAAACCTCTTAAAAATGGCTTAGCTTGCATTGGCAAGCATTCAGATAAAGGCTAACCTGGATACTTTCTGTTGATCCCACATGAGAGCATATGGTTTAATTAAACTGGCTTGTACTTGTTTAACAGCACTGATTCTGAGATAAGCTGGTGGAGCTTGTATGTATGTAAAGACACCTATGATGTACCAGCTTTGTGTTCAGTTGTTGTCAGTGCATCTTGCATAGACATCCTTATCTTGCCCTGGTAATGAGGCACCAGTGCAGTTCCTGGAGCCTGGAGACCAGCACTGGCTACAAAGCCTGCCCAAGAGGCTACTAGCTTAGTATAAGTCTCTCTGGCTAAGTCATGTTGGTAAAAGTGAAGAATCTTTGCAGCATCCTAATGCTGCAGGTGATGCTGTGAAGCCCACCACTGTGTTGCTAGAGCTAGCAGGGATAGAAGCCTCTCCATGGAGAAATGTGCCATCACATTCCACAGTTGCATTTGTGATTCAGAAGTTGACAAGTATTTTATGCACTGATTGTGCAGTGCATGAGTCTGCATGATTCAAACTTGCTTCTGTCATGCATAAGGAGCCACTGTACATGGATTGGGGAGTGAGAAGAATGCTAAACTGACAGATGGCATACAAAGTCCTAGCAAAGGGCTAATTAAGTAAATTGCTTGTTCCTAAGCTATGTGAATCAAGTTGAATGGTCCAAACATTTCATACAAGGAAGTAGATTTCCTGTTTGTATTCTTGGCCATGCTGTTCCCCCAGAGAGTTCAGCAGAGTTTAAGAAGATCTCTGACCTTGTTGCCTCCACTTCCTGACACCTCTGCAGGATATAGTCAGTTCTGATCATTGTGAAGGAAAATAAGCTGAGATACAATGGGAGAAAGACTAGAAAGAGTTTGAAAGCTAGTTGAAACTTTTAATATTTTCATGTGAATCAATGTTTCATGACATTTTCATGCATTTTTCAACCAGCTTTATGTATAAAGTCTCGTAATTGTCTTTCAAAATACATTCATAAATAGTAAGTCAAAATAGAAGTAAGAAACATACTGAATATGGTTTATTGTGTGTAGCTACATGCAACATACATACGTGGCTAGACCTTGTATATAGGTAAAATGCTGTGTGTACACAAAAGGAATTTCTTGGGTTTAAGTTTTCTAGAATTATTAGGTATTCTGTAGGAAGTCTTAACTGTCAAAAAAACCCTTTAATTATTTTAAAGAGAAGCACCACCTGAACACATTTCCAAGGAGCAAATCACACTTCTTTCTACTCTGCATGAAGTACTATTCAATTATGCTTCATAAATATACACAAATGGAAATGGTTACATTCCTCCAGTACATAATTTTCCATTCATATTTTCTAAGGTAAGACATACGTCTCTTCGCATAGTTAACATCATGATTATATATCATTGTTTTATGTGTATGGGAGGGAACTATACCAAAGACCTTTGGGCAAGTTCCCACAAAGCTGAAACTGGCACAACTACACTCACTAGAAAAGGCTTGTCAGTCAACAGGAGGAAAATATGACTGAAAGAAAAATGTGTTAATGCATTACACTAATGGTTATGAAATTATCTGCATGAAAGAAGACAAGTACTTTGGCTAATTAGGAATCAGAGGAAGTATAGGTTTTGTGTCAGACTAGACTGAGAATTGAATAAATTACTCTTGCATTTAATTGACATGTCAGGTTAGGTAGCCGAAGTGATGCCTAAGGATTTACCTATGGATTCACCTCTTTGATTTGAGGAATAAGTACAATTTTACTTCTTTTAAGCTTTGAAGTGAACACCATTATTTTCTGGTGCTGTCTTTAACTTCTTTTATTCAGATGCTGTAGCTACAGAAATACAGTTGAAAAGCTATAGATCTGGAAGACTACACTGAAACTTGATTGAAGGAAGTTTTTTCCTCAGACATTTAGCATGAAGGATCTTTCTGCGTGATAGAGTGAAAAATACAGTTTAAAATCTTTATGAGGAACATAGGAAAACTTGTGATCTCCATAAACAGCCAAATGTAAAACAAGGGAGCAAAAAGATGGCTTGATTTGACTAATGTAATTTTAATATTTTTTTAAAGGGCAGAAATTTGTACATATATGCATATAAGCAAATGAGATTGTTTGATTTTGTAAAAATAATCAGTTTGCAGTGGTTTCCATCAAATTAAGTAGTTTCTAGAGATGTAACATATTTAGTTTGCCATAGAAAAAGCAAAAATTGCAGAAAGAATGTGCAGTATCTTGTAACTTAATTGTTTTTCTTTCTTCTTGATGTGAAATTTCCTTCCTGTTCCTTAAGACAGATTATGCTAATGATGATTGCTCTCTTACAACTCCAGATCAGTTTCATTTACTTTGGTTTTCCATTGGTTATTTAAATGAAATTTAGAACAGCATATTTTTTGGCTTTGTGCTGGTTTTGGCCGGGGTAGAGTTAATTTTCTTCAAAGTTACTGGTATGGGGCTGTGTTTTGGATTTGTGCTGAACACAGTGTTGACAATATGGAGATGCTTTTGTTATTTTTGAGCAGCGATTACATAGAACCAGGGCCTTTTCTCCTTTTTGTACTGCCACACTGGTGAGGAAACTGGAGGCGTGTGGGAATGTGGAAGGAGGCACAGCTGGGACAGCTAACCCCAACTGATGGAAGGGATATTACAGACCATATGACATGCTCAGTATATAAATGGAGGGCAAGAAAGAGGAAGAGGGGGATGTTTGGAGTGATGGCACTTGTCCTTCCAAGTCACTGTTACGTGTTATCTCCCTCCTGGAGATGGTTGGACACATGCCCGCCCACAGGAATCAGTGAATTAATTCCTTGTTTTGCTTTGTTTGTTTGCACGGCTTTTGCTTTCCCTATTAAACTCTCTTTATCTCAATCCACAAATTTTCTGGCTGTTACTCTTTTGACTCTCTCTCTCCCAAATCCTGCTGGTGGGGGAGTGAACAAGCAGCTGTGTGGGGCAATGCGGTTACCCGGGGTTAAACTATGGCAGGCTACCTTAACATCAGTTATGGCCTAATGACGTTGTATGAAAGTACCTGCTTTGTGATTGCATTAGGGGGTTGAGACCAATGCTGAAAAAGAAAAGAGCCTAGCTCTTTTCTCATATTTGTGTAAGACGAGTTTGTTGCCATCCAAAGAGGTGTTCAATATAAAACTGATGCAAGTGGGATAAAAAACAGGTGTTTGCACCACAGTGTTAAAAAGCTAGCTGAAGATATACAGGCTGTTTGCCTGTGATTCCAGCTCAGCACTGGATTTTGTTAAGGAGTGAAACTCAGTAATTCAAGGCCTTACTCAGATCAGCATAGCTACTGCTGCCAGCACTGGAGGTGGTTAATGGGATCCCATGTTGAAGACTTTGTTGAATAAGATTGCTTTTTTCATTTGGAAGCTGTTAAATAATGATAAGCTCCCCCTCTTCCCACTCCTCTCTCCCAAAAAAAGAATTATTACAGTTATGCATATGTGACCATTGTGAGTTAATTTCTGTAGTATTGATAAAAGAACTCCTTCTGAGTACATCTGACCTGTTCCTCTTCTAAGCTGGAAATGTAATTGTGCCCATACAGTACACACTTCACACATCTCCTGTTTAAACAGCATCCTTTGTAGTAAATGGAAAGCCAACCCCTCATTACCTGCAGAAGGGAATGTGAAGATGCTTTTCAGCCTATTCAGTGTTTTTCTGATGTGTTTCATAGTATCTTTAATAGTGCCATTTTTTTCACCATTTGTTCTGCACAGTGAACACATTCTTTCTGTTGTTCTTTCACTTGAGAAGAGGCAAAGAAGGAAATCCTTTAAAAGTAAAGGATGACATGACCTGTGGAGCTCCCAGTTTGTCAGAGAGCCTCCTTAGCCAGTGTAGTATTTGGAGCTACTTTAAATCTTTTCTCTTTTTAAATTGAGTAGTTGCTGCATTGAGAATATGCAATTCATTCCAAATTTCCCTTTCTGTTTTCAACATATCCCTTCTGCTCTTTAGCATGGATGGCTACATAGGTGAGCATAGAGCCCATTTAGTTTAGCTCAGTGTAAGTTAGGATGAGAATAAAGTTAAATGGAAATATATAAGAATATAAGGTTAAGCAACATCAACACCCACATCTTCGAAGGCCAAAATCCCACTCTATTTATTAGAACAATTAAGATCTTACTTTTAACTCTGCAACAGATAAATTTGGCTCCTCTCCATACCACAGAACACTGAGTTAGTTGCACGCTCTGATGGAAGACATCAGTGCCTCTGGGATACTTGGCAGAAGTGAATCAGAGAAGAAGTACTTTTTTTCCCTTCTGGGGATCACACTTCTATTTGTTTAAAGCAAATGGCAAAAGGGATTAAATCACATTGGCAGTGTGATACCAAAGTGAAAAATATGTTATTAAATGTCATCTGTAATTAGTGTATTTCAAGTAACGCTTGCTTTTCACCTCTTCAGTGCTCAGGTTTTGTGGTTCTATTACTGATTTTCTCATTTCAAAATACTTTTTCTCACTTCTGAAAATAACCACAGTAGATGCAGCACTATTACAAAACCTTTTAATTAAGGCAGCTAATGATATTCTGGTTTTGTTTTGTAGACTTACGTAAGTACAGAATTTCCTGTGTAATGCCTATCTAATTTTATTTTTTCTAATAAATTCTCATTTAGAGTTTAATTCATTAGGAGGGAATTTTAAAGTAGTGTGCATCTTCAAGGTAATGAATGGAGTAAAGAGATTGTTAGCTCCTGTCTTTTGAGTACCACTGGTGTTGGTGTAAATCTACACACCACACTCAGGGTTTCATTGTCTACAGACTTTAAAACAGCAACAGGATGATGGCCAAATCTTTCTCATTTTCCTCACATTTATGGTTCCAACAAATTCAGTGCAGTAGTTTTTGAAGTCAGTGGAATTACTGGCACCAATAAAACTGAAATGGTTTGGACCATGTCTCTTAACATGCAGATTTATTCTTTACTTAGGTAGGGTTATTCTAGTAGGTGCCTGTTTCAGAGAAGTAGAACGAAGGAAAGGAAGACATTTTGAAGCAGATGACCCTGAGCACAGGGTCTTTAGCCAGACTGCTGTTTTGTAGTGAAGTGGCTCCAGCTCAGGGTTGTGCAGAGCTGTGACTTTGAAAGCAAGTTGCAGGGAAAGAGGTGATCTTTCAGGTAAAGAGTCACAAAACAACAGTCTTACTGGTCGTGTGATGGCAGCAAGTCACATTCAGTGGTCTTTATTTTCCCTGTGAAATGTGATCTGTGGGTGGAGATCTGGTCAGATGCCTCGCTTTAATAAATTAAAAATGTTTTTTACATTAAAAATGTTTGTAATGGAATTGGAACCTGAAATAGATATACAAATGTGAATAAATAATGCATTTTAATGTCTGGGAGAAGCTGCTTATGAATGACCAAATTTTGCTAGACAATGAGTATGCAAACACACCCTGTATAATCATGTAGCTGAATAACCAAGTGTATCTGTCTGGATTATTATGAAAAGTACAATCTCATTTTAATTATTTTGTGTAATACTTTATATATTCCGGGAAATGGCCTGTAGCACGTTGTGTAAAAGTAATGAAGTCTTAGTAATATGAAACCTCCTCAGCATCATCTCCTGTTAAATAGTTATTGAGAAACTGGGGAAGATTGTCTATCTTTTTCTGGCATTCAGCACAGTAGCACTCAGTTGCTGTCCACGTGAATTACATTGGCTGTAACCAAACTGCTGGAGTAGATTTCATGATGTATTTTGTTCTCCAGATGCTGTAGTAAACTTTTCTTTGGTAGGGCAGTAGAGGGTAGGAGCCTTGATGTTAGTATGTGAGTTGGTTTTAGTTTAAGCAAATAGGAAGACTTCCAACAGTCACCTGCTGAGATTCCTTGAGTGTCCCTTGGAAGTCTGATCTAGAGCTGCAACGTAAATGTCACTAAAATAAGTGTGATTTGTCTGTATTTGTTTAGGATCTGTCATAGAAAAATCAAAAATCCATGTGCCTTTAAATATCCTTGCATTTACTCTGTGATAAAGAATACATGTCATACAGGGAAAGTAGTATATTTGGAAAAGATGAAAAGAGATTTTTTTGTTTTAGCAATTGAGCTTGAAAATTGCAGGGTAATTGTTACTGACAGCAAAATTGCAGAGAAGGTATCTCCCGTGCAGAGCAACTTGCCACTGCAGCATAGTGCCATCAGGAAGAGGATGATGGTCTAAGAAAGGCCCCTGCATTAAAAAGGCAGTTTTGAACTGAAAGTGAAAATGAGCACAGGAGAGTGTTTTCCAGCTTGTAGTACAGGTGAGTTAGAAGGACAAGGTGATGAATTTTTCCCTTTAAGTGTAAAACCACTGTTGCTCATAGTGGAGAGAAGAGGGAGCAGAAGTAAGGAAAGCAAACCCAAGAGCTCTTCATGCACTCATAGAAAGCACTTGGCTGATGGGATAGAGCACATGCTTATTTGATAACTATGCTCTTTTATGTCTTTGATGTACAATTTTTCCTTTAGCTTTTATGCAGATTGTTCTCACAGCAGTTACATGTTCACAGAGCTTTTACCAAGGAATTAAAAAGGGCAACCATTTCAAAACACTCAATCAGACCCTGAAAATTCCTGTGCTTACGATACAAAACTTGGGGAATATGTAACTTTTTATCTTTTGCTGGTTTTTTCAATGACTGCAGGAAGAAAATGTCAATGCATGTACTTCTTGCTAGCCTTCTAAAAATGGATAAAAATGACTGTGCTAATACTCAAACTGCAGTCAAAAATCAGCAAATATTTCCCACAGTTTTGAGCTCAGGAGACAAGAAGTATCCCCATGAGTATTAGATAAGAGGCTTCTCTCAGATGCTCACTCTTGTAGTAATGCCCATATTTTTTCCTGTATTAGTCAGTAACAGCAACTTCTATTAAAGGGTGAGATTGGCATGTGATTGATTTGAAGTAGGTGCTGTGCCTTATTTTTTCTTCCATGGCATTTCTGTAGTATTATTCTGCTACTCTCTTTGAGCTTTTATGAATAAGAAGTGGTGGATCTGGTCTGTTGTTGGGAAATTACCCTATAAAACCAAGATGCTTAGGAGGAGATTTGAGTGTTTTATAAATTACCTCCCCCTTTTGGCTTTTATAACATAGCTGTACCCTACTGCTACTCAACAAAATGTTTGCCAAAGTCCAGAACACACTCCCTTTGTGTTACACCTGAAAGACTGGCCCAGTGTTGGGGACTAAACTGATTTTTTTGCCAAGGTCTTTGATTTCATGTTTATTTCAAAGTGAAATTGTAGTTAAAAGAAACCCAACAAAACAACCCACAACCAAAAAGCATCCATAAAATATGAGGCAAAGTTAATCAACACAATAGCATCTGTCTGTGGTAAGAGAGAGCTCAAAAGAACAGTTTTGATGTGTAAATGCCCCCTTTTGTTTCAAGGAGAACGAATTCATGTGCCAGAAACAATATTTTTTCAGGGTTAATGCTAACTGTTTCTCTCTTCAGGAGAGAAGGAGAGAAAAACCTCACTGCAGTGTTTTCTCTTCAGGGTGGAACTTGGGGCAACAGGTGAGAGAAATGTGGGGATGTGCTGGTTGGCAGTGAAAAGGGGAGCCAGTTTAATCATCTGCTGAGTCTTTGGAAGTGCTGTTTGGGTCTGTAAATTAATGAAGTTTTCATTTCCCCAGCAAACATTCAAGTAGGAGTGTCCCCCACTGATGGCAGTTTGTTTTGACTTCAGCCTGCTGGCCAAATGGCTTCTGCAGATTATAGGCTGGGAGGAAATGCCTGCAGCTCACTTCATACAAGCCCACAGTAGACACCCGAACTAGAAGGCTGTGGGGGTTTCCCAGGCATCCTACTCTTGTCAGTTGACAGGCTAGTTGCCCGTGTCCCTGGAGAGGAGCCCTGGGTGGAGCAGTGGCCCTGAGGCGGCAGCTGGTCATGTTCCTTGTGATCCTTTGTAGGAAGGGTGTTCTTGGCGTTTTATGGTTCTTTCCTCTTGATCATTTGAGTGCAGCTGTGTTTAATGAGCTGGAAAAGAAGTAGGTCAGTAAAACATGTGTTCATTGTTAGCAGAATACCTGTTGGACCATGTGTGTGTCTGTAATTGACCATCTAAAGCTTCAAAGCTTAGCACAAAGACAATTTAATAAGGAATTCATACCTAAATAAATTAATGTTAAGCAGAAGCAGACAGATGTCAGGCAGTATGCCCTGCCAGGGTGAGACTGTGGGTTTTTAATGCACAGACAAGTTATGATTTCAACCCAGACCTGTTTTTAAGTCTCTCCTACTGATATGCATTAAAAAATAGCATGCCAAAAATAGCTTAGAAGCCGTGTGCTTTCAAACCAATACAACTGATAACCTAGCCATGTAAGAAAATGAAAATTTTAATTGACTAAGGGGCATGCTATGAACTTGATGTTAAAGTGGTATCACTGTCAGTGTCTGAGCTTGTGTTGTTTTTAAAATCTTTTCTTTGAGAACACCAGGGTTAGAAATAATATGGTTTTGGGCCTCAACAAAAGAAAAGATGGCTGCATCATCACATTATTCTGAAGCTTGCAGCTTTCAGACAAGTATGAGTTGGAACTTTATGATAAATGCCGTTTTGGTGGAATAAAAGTGTATTTTGTCTGAGCCAAGAATTTGATCTAAGCTCTCTGGACCAAACTTCTCTAAAAGAATCATGAGGCAAAACCTGAAAAGTGAATTGCATTGTTTTACCTAAGCCAACGACTACACAAAGAGCAGAAATATGCAGGATAATGGCATTCCCAGTAATTTTACCATGAACTAAAATCCAAAGTACAGACATGAAAAAGAGTTATGTTGCAGACCTTATTCATCATAGACTTTGAACTCTTTCTATTCTCTGTTTTGTAAAAAAAAGTGAACCAAAAGCTGATAAAACTAATTAATATAGGATCTATTATGGTATAATTCCTCATCTGCTTTTTGTGTAAAGACCTCTTATTCATGAAGGTGCTTGTTTGCCTAAGAAATGCAGCTGCTGCTTTTTCACAGTGTTGTAGTGGTTAGAAGTAAATGACCGCATCAAGTTTTCGGATTGATTTCCCGCCTTATTCAGTCAGCTGGGGAACGGATTATGTTCCTCTATTCTTGGTAGCTTTAGAGTAAAAATATTTTTTGCAGTGTTTTTTTGAGACCCAGTACCAAATTTAGTTCCTGCTGTGAAATCAGCTTTATTGAGGTGAAAAGGGCCTGGTTTGTTCTTGATATGTGAGATATCAGCACCCAATGAATCTGCTGGGAATTGTCCTCAGATCCTCAAGGCTTACAAATGACTTTTCTATGGCAAGTGTTCTGAAACTGCATGGTAGCAGTGGCGTCCTAGTTGTTCCAGGGTGATGCCATAGCATTCTAGGTGTGTGGTGCTGTTGTGTGGTGTTTGTTCCTTTTAAAAAAGGTAATCAAATCTGATCATGATGCCTTTCATGGTGAGGAAAGGAGGAGAGGCTG
>VXBA01005488.1:116960-146563 GCA_013399895.1 Serilophus lunatus
TCCAGGCTGTGGCCCGGAGTTCCCGGGGGAATCAGCTGTCTATCACTAATGAATCTGCATGGAAACTACTGGTAGCATGATTAGAGATAAAAAGGTGCTGTGGGATTTGCCGATGGGGACTTTCAGTAGAGCCGATGGGAGTTAGGCTGCTGCTTGCTGTTGAACTGTAAAGGCAAATGAGAGCCAGTTGCCCTTGAATTCCTTTGAATATCACATATCTGGCAGATTTAGCACTGGTTTTTAGGTATCTGCTTGCGCTTTGCATTATGTATAAGTGCCAGTGGGGGGATTAAATAGAGCAGCTCTGCCATTTCACATAGCTGTGGCCTGAAGCTGATGTGTCAGCTGTCAGTCCAGATGAACTTGGTACCAGTTATTCTAAATACATCTAGAACCAAAACCTAACTCTGTTTTATTTTCAGAGGAGTAATGGTTTTGAGACTTTTTAACATATTTGATGTTGAAAGCAGCATAAATCTCTCATAATTTAGTGAAATTTTATTTTGTAAAAAGGCCCAGTGTGACACTGAAAGTCACAGCAAATTAATTCAATGTCTGCAAAATCTATGTAATGTTCCTTCCAAACCTCCCTTTATTTTCCTTATCTTTTTGCCTTTTTTTTTTTTCCTTTTTTGAAACAGCTAGGAAATAAAAAGTATCCAGCCTATCCTGATCTCAGAGCTGACCCAAACCTCCTTTTGAGGAGAAGTTTGAATCAGAGGTCCCCTAGGATCCCTTCCAACTTAAATGATCCTGTGATGCTGTGAAACCAGGGTCAGAGCTGAAGGAGGAAAACTGAGGGCTTTTTATTCAAAACACAGAGACTTGAGAGCATTTTTTTTTTGCCTGGAGCGTTTCTTGCCTTGATAACATCCTCCTGTCCTTCCCATTATTATCACTGAGGATACTCCAGGCTTACATGAAGAGCTCTGATCCTGAGGGAGAGAGGAGGTGTGAAGGGGGAGAAGGAGAAAATCTGTTGCATTTATTTGATGTGAAAGTGTTTACAACCTGTGACAACAGGCAGGAGATGAAAATCAGTGTGACTGATGAGTTGTTTACTTGGCTTTTGTGTCTCCCACCTCCCCAGGAATATGGGTTGTGTTTGGTTTATATATATATTGATTCAGATTCCTGCAAATATCACTGCCTTTTCCTTCGCCTTAGCAGTTTGTGAGATATCACTAATCCTGTCTCTTAGTGCTATGGAAAAGGTGGGATATGGTAGTTAAGGTACAGAATGCTTTTTTTGTTTTGTTTTGTTTTCCCATACAACAGTAGCACGTTTTTAGTCAGGAACTAGGAACTATTATTTCTCAGAGTTTGGATCCAGAACCCATTTGGAGAACTGAGGTCCCTTTATAAAGTCTCTTGGGAACTGACCCACGCACAGCAGGCCTGCTGTCTGCCATTATTGTTATAGTGAGGTCTAGAAAAAGCATGGAAAGAGCAGAGTGTCTTTCTGCAGTTTCCTGAGGCTTGTCCTCATGGTAGTGGACCTAAACTCATGGAAAATTGAGAAAAGATTTGATTTGTTTTTAATGTTGTATTTGGCAGGGTCAGTGTAAGCAAGACAATTTGTGAATGTTTCCAGAATTTGTTAGAAACATTCTCTAACTCCTTTTGAGAAAATTGTTGAGGAAGACAGCAGGGAATGCCCGGGGCTTCTTTATTTAATTAAATGGTTTCAGCTGAGGTACAAAGGACAAAACGCTGTACTTTAGGAGTATTTTGTGTTGTAGTGTGGCACTGCTGGGCTGAACAGGCTACACATTCCCAAAATGTTCAAGTGCTGTCACAGACTACCTAATACTTTGTCTCTAGCCTCAAGCACATATGTCTTTGCTGGAGCGTTTGATCAGCCCAACATTGGAAGAGTGGATTTCTCTGGGCTGCTGTTCACGTTGCCTAGGAGTATCCATGATGCAGCTGTGGGCCTGGCTTGTTCTTTAGGAAAGAGTTACTTGGGGTGTGAAGGAGAAAAACATAAGTGAGAAACAGTTACAGAGGGTCTAAGTTTGCACATAAGCGCCAGAGTCCAGGATGCAGAGAGATGCTGACAACCCTTGGCCAGTGCAGAAGTGCATGGATGCAGGTTGCTGTGAGTCTCACAGTAGACCCTGTGGAAGGGTTTGAGCTATAGGTCAGTTAAAGCTTTGCAAACATGGATATATTTCTTACACTTAAATAAATATGAAGGAAAACCAGTACTTCTTAGGTGTAAATGAGCAAGAAGAGGCCTGTGTCTTCTTTTGCTTGTCCTTTCTGTTCAAGGATGTAGGTGCAAGCCAGCTGGCAGAGCCTGGCCCGGGCAGGAAGGGTACAGCTGTGGGAGCGCTGTTGCTGGGTGTTGGTGATGTGAGTGCTGGTTTGGTAGGCACGCTATTGAGCTGAACACAGCCTGCCGGAGGGAGCATCCCTGAGTACCTTGGAGGGAGCAGATGAGAAGATAAGTAAATGCAGAATTTAAAAATAAGGACTAATATAAAACTAATTTGTGGCTGATGTCGACAGGTGAACTACAACGACGTTGAAGGAGGCTCATAAAAGGCCAATGGCCTTTATTTACCTGACTCTTGATCTATAGTGAATTCTGCCACAGTGTGGCAGAGAATGGGCCTGGAGAGGGACTGAGGAGCTCCCCTGGGTGCCCCAGCTGCCTGGAGAGCATGAGAGAGCTTCGTCGACTTCACTTTCTGGTAGCAGCTCCTCTGCCTTGGTGTGTGCACACATAATCAGTTTGTTTTCCTTTTCATTTTTATTGAGCATCCTCAGCTCTCAGAGTTCTTTAGTAGACAGCAGCTGATGTTATCGAGTCTGGCCTTAGGAGTTTCTTTCCTCTTCTGGGAGAGCATTTCAGGAAGATAATTTCTCCCACCATTCTCCTGTTTGGTGACAAGGACAGCTTGTTTCCCCATGCTGTACCAGAAAGCTCAGGATTGGCTTCTCGGTTGTTGGTGGTGCTTTACATTGCAAAACCAGTGCTGGCTGGTGATTCAGTCTCTTTTCCCCACTCTCCTGACACCTGAAACTGCTATTACCATTTCTAGCACTTTTTACACCCTTCACATGCAGCTACTCTTGAGACACATCACACTGCTGCCTGTGATACCATCTGGTCTTCTGGCTCAGCTGCTTCCAGCATGGCACCAGGCAGAGAGACAGCAGGCACTCGCCCCAATGGTAGGCTGAGTGTCGTGGCCCTGGGGACACACTGTAGTTTTATTAGGCAGAGCCTGTATTGAGGGCCACCTGAAGTGCATCCAAAACCAGCTCCTTCCCTCCTCAGTTGGATTAAGTGCAACTTTTCCAGCGTGAAGCCACTTGTCATCCCAGCAGCAGCTGTGCTCTCACCTCCTGCGTGCTCTCCTGCTGTTCAGGTTCTCCAGGCACAACAAAATTAAAAAAAAAAAAAAAAGGAGTGTAAAAAACCAGCTGAACTAGTGATAAATTATTTATTTTGACAGGACAGTATCAGATTTGTTTTTCCAGAATGCTGGCTCTTTCCACTGCTCAGCTCTGCTGGTTAGAGTTGTAACAGTTAATGAGAAATGGTTTAGAAACAGCAACTGTTTTAATTGGTGAAGCAATTACTGTTTAGTTTTGATGATGGAAAATAACTGCATGTAAGGTGTTTCTTTTCTATGTTTTTTTCAAATTTCTAATTAGGCTTCTTCAATTATGTACTTCATAAACTTTGGAAACAGATCTTTCAAATAAGTGTTTACTACCTGGTATTCTTATGCATATAACTTTGGTAAGGTGAATAGACTCACAGGACTGAAAAGCAATATTAATGGGGGTAAGATTACCTGAAAACAGAAGTGTTTAGAAGCTGAGGGTCTTCTACTAGTAGGGCTCTTTTTTAATAACTAAATAAACCCAAAGTATCCAGTTTTCATGAAGGCAGACATGTATCTGCTTTCTTCTGTTGCTATAAATTATAGCCTTTTCTAGCATGACCATCAAAAACAAATCCAGAAGTAATCTTTAAAAAAATTAGGGCTGTTAAGTAAATTAGGGAGTCAAGTCCTGCTGCATTACATGTTGCAAATAACTTGTCATCAAGATTTAATCTGGATTTTCATCAAGACTAAAACTTTATCTGTTAACTCCAATATAAAACAGTAGAAGAATGACAATTGGGGATTAGTTTTTGTAACATCCTGTGTCATCCCACTTTGACTAAGCACTGCTAGTTTATAAATACTTCTCCCTGCCGCTGCCCCTGTATTCTTGGCAGCATGTATAATATATATTTCGTTTATGCTGGAACCAGAAGCCCCAAAACCTCTTTGCTCCCCCCAGCTCTGTGAATAGTGAAGGAGAGAAGATGCTGAAGGCGTAGGGAGTGATACAGTGTGTTCCCACATGCCTGTCACGTAACCATCTCATGCTACTCCACAACCCCGTGGCAGGGAGCAGCTGGGGAGCCTAGGCTTTCCAGGGTGCCAGGAAGCTTATTTTGCCTTCTATGTCAGTGAACAAGACTGGTGAAAGCCACCTATGTCAGGGGAATGCTAAATGTGGGCAAGGTGTCATTTCAAATTGCTACCAATAAGAGTGACATGGTGTGTAAAAACCAAAAAAACTCCTTCATAATAGAATTTTATTGCACATACATGTGAGAAGAAGTAGGGACCAGAGCAGGCATGAAATGTCTCATTAGTAGTCTGCATGAATGAGCAAGGCTCAAAGGACCCTAGTTCTGAGTTTGCTTGTTTCTGGCACTGCCATGCTGTGGGAGGGATTCCAAGCTTCCCTTCTTCCTGCAGAGTCGTTTTTTGAGATGGAAGAATGAAAATTTAACCCTCCTGATGTAATAATAGTAGAGGTTGGTCAGGCCAAGATTAAAGTGAAAAGTATTGCAGCCTGTCCATTGCAGATTTTTCTCATCACTATGCATGCAAATACACTTTTCCTTCTTACGCAGCTTGTTTTCATGGTAAAATTGCTTTTAAGAAATACAGATGTAGAAAAGCCAACTACTAAGATGTAGTTCTTGAGGTCTCAAAGTCCTACAGAATGCTGACTAGGAATAAAACCCAACCATAGTTGTGTTGGTTTGGGATTTTTTTAAGCTGTACACAGATCATCGTAAAAGTCTTCATTGCTTGATGCTGGGAAAAAAGGATCTGATTCTCTACATTTATGGGAGAAAATTGGAAAGATAGCAAATTAAGATCCTTGTGAAATAATGTCCTAGTGTTTGGGTGAAATCTGTTTTGCTCGCTTCACACTCTCAGGAAAAGGAAAAAAAAAAAGTTTTAAAGGACACTCCCCCCACACCCCTATTCCCCAATTAACCCATAACAACATCACACCTAAAGAGCTGAGGTAAGAGTAGGTAGTTTGTGCAGGAAAGCAGTTAACTTGGTAAAAAAAGCTGAATGGTTATACATCAGAATGCAAGTGTCAGACATACAGACTTTTAACGAGGTTTGCTCAGTTGATTCCTTTTCATTTGTAGAAGGAAGGCTTGCAAATAAAATTCTGTGCAATGATGAAAACTGTATTAATTTTACATTTGTTATTACTAACAAAGGTACTGATTATGTGCTGTATGTTTCCCTCCAATGCAACTCTGACTTCATTTAAGCCTTTCCATTATTGTGTATATTAAGTATAGCTATGCATTTTTATTTATTAGTATTAGTATTGTAAAAATAGGAACAATGAGCATCCTTTGAGTTACAGTGGACAAACTTAAACAGATTTAAGTAAACTTGGGTGAGGTACCTCTCACCAGGCTGTAGTATAACTTGTACTAGAGTGGTGTTTTACTTTCTAGACACATGCAAGAAACTAGAAAATGGTGCTAATGAAAAAGTCAAAATTCTCTCTTTGTTGATGGTGTGGGCATGACAGAAGATACATTTTTGCATATTCTTCTCTTATGTCTTACAGATCTGAATGCATCACAGACCCAGGGCCCCCAGACAAGCATTCCAAACCAGGGTTGCATCCAGTCATCACAGGTCGATGCTCTGCTGCTGGATGATCAGCCTGGGAGTCTGCAGGACACACAAGTTGGAGGACCAGTAGAGGAGAAGATTGTTTACCTCTGATGGCTTGTTTTCTAATCTCAGTAGCACTTTAGAAATATAATCATGTTTGCTTTTCTAAATATCTTTAGTTGTCCTATGTATGGCCAACTGGCTTTAAGGAGTATTTAATATTAGATGCAAAATTTTCAACTTGATAAATTTAGCAATTAAGTTATTTTAAAGCCTTTGTTGTATGATCTTTAACTTAAGAAATTATTTCAGATGCTTTGCAAGAAGCAATTGGTAGCAGGGAAGACATAACATTTTGGAATTGCAAGGATGCCACTAAGAACTGTGAAAGCTAGTCTTGGCTTCCTCCTGAGTCCTCTTTTCAAAAGTACCAGCTAAGAGAGATGGCCTGCTATTTGAGACTTCAGAGTATGTGTCTGTACTTTCTAACAGTTGTGATTAATATGAGAAGACAGCAATGTAAGAATGACGGCTACAGTCTTTGTTGAAATGTGCCATGTACCCTTAACTATTGGGTTGTTTTCCTTATCCCCTGGCTCAGGAAATGCTCAGAGACAATGTTTTTTATGGTCTCAACATAATTGCATAATTGTAAGTGTTCATTCATTTCCCAAGGCCTATCGTCATGCTGGTGCTGCTGCTACTACTGTTTTCTGTGATGCAGTAAATTGAGTTGTTACTGTATTATATCTCATTTCAGTAAGTGCCCTTTTGTATTAAAATTTACCAGATGAAACTTTCTCACAGGTTGAAAGAAAAGAAAGGGGGGAAATAGTAGGTTTCTAGTTAACTGAAGCCTTCTGAAACACCACCGCTTTCCCATATAGGAGCCAGGTAGTTCTCTGCTTTCAGGTTCATGGGATTGTCCCTATGTTAGGCAGTAAGACACCGTAACCTGTTTAGTGCCTTTTTGTCTTTCAGAAATATTTGTACACTTCCGTTGGACTGAATAAATGTTCTGTGCATTTCTGCAGAACTGTAACTTTGTTTCATTGTCAGATCCTCCAAAGAAATAAGAAAACAGGAGGGAAAAGGAAATAGAATCTCCATAAATAGAAATAGAATCACTCTTCTGTTTGCACTCAGCTGTGCTGTGAATGTGTCTGTTTTGGTTGAGCACAGCCAAAGCTGTGCTCCATGCATCTGAGCTGGCAAAACCAAGGATGTGCCTATTGCTGCTTGGTGTGGCTTGGTGAAGGGATTGGCAGAGGTGCATCAGGGATGCCGCTGCACAGCTCCTGAATCAGAGCTGCCTCACATTTATTCAGCTCCTGGGGCAGAGATGCACAGGATTGCTTCTGCCCATTTGGCTGTGTGAGCCTCAGGTGTAATATGGTTTCCATTTTACTCTAAGCCCTGAGTTGTGCAAAACCTTTTGCAAGGAGCAGAGTTTTAGACAGCGAATTCTTGTCAGCAAGAGTTTCCCAAGACGGAAGATTCTCCTCCAGAGATGGGTGTGCTATGGGGAATACTCAAAAGCAAAAACTGGGATGCATCCTACTTGACTACCAGATTAACTGTTCACTTGGTATCTGGGGCAAACAACTGAACACCTGACTTCCTTTATGAGCAGGATCAGATTCTCAGCTGGTATTTATTGGTGAGCAAATTTCATCAGGGAGAGACTGGGCCTACAGATGTATTTTTTTTTATTCTATGTCCAGCCTTCAAGACTCCTGCAAACCTGACATCAGTTTTATATCTCCTTATAAGAAAAAATAACCCTTTTAGAATTCCTAGAATTGTTTTACCTTCTTTTCACAATTACAGTAACATTAAAATGTGAATCCAACTTCTCTTCACAATCCTGCAGCAAGGGCAGCCCACAGCCTTTCTGTTTTACCAATCTGCAGTGAATTCAAGGTTTTAATCTGAACAGTTGTTTGGCAATTTCCTGAGTAGACAGACGAACTTCTTGGGATGCCGTTTGTCCCAGAATATGTGTATTGCCCAGAGATCTGTGAAACTGGGAAAAAAACTAGTAGTTTTGTCCACAGTTACTCTGCATTTTATTATGCCTTCACTGAAACATCTGGTGCTGGTTACTGTCAAATCCAAGCTGCTGGATGGATAGCTGCTGTCCCAGTCTGGTGTGGGATTTCCTGTGTAAGCGTCTTGCCACTGAGAGAGCAAAAGAGGATACTGCTTCTCTCATCAGTTTTAATTGAAGGGCTGGGAGCTGAAAAGCAGCTGGCCAGGACTTCAGCTGTTGTGCGAGTCTTTAAGTCCCCTAATATCAGGCAGCATCTTATTTTGCTCACCTGTGTTTACAGTAAAACTTCTACCACTTGAGGAAGGTAAAGGCAGGAAACAGGTGGCCTCTAGATTTAGGTATTTTAATTGTAGAAAATGTTTAAAGTATAGGCCAGTGTGGTCTTCACAGGTGCTCTTTTATAACAAGATGTATTGTGCACCCCTGAACTCTGTCCATTATTTAGGTCTTTCTTAATACTTAGCAGAATTTAAATGCAGCCCCAGTGAGACTCAGCCGTTTTAGCAAGGCTGCATTTTCGGTTATTGTGAGGCATATATTAGTGACGTATGTTCTTTTTTATTTAGAAAAATATATTCGGAAATTCTCTTCACCTTTTTTACATTATTTTGAAGTGGACTTGTTCACAAGGCCTGTTGTTTTTCACTTGTCCTATGTATTTTATTTTCTTTTTTGCTATGCTTCTCAAGACATCTTGCCACCAAAAAGCTCAGAATCTAATTTCGTCACTCATTTCTGTGCCTAAATTAAAGAAGCAGTTGTCTCCTTAATGTTATTGTATGCTAGTAAAGCCATCATATTAAAAAAACTTCAAGATATTTTTAAGGGCAACTTGCAGTAAATTTTTTTCAACAAGTCTATAATAATGGTAAAGAAAGAATTCATGAAGGGCTCAGACTTACAGGGGGCTGGATCCAGAACTCTGGATTTATATATTCAGTTATTCATAGAACGAGGCCAGAACAGAGCAAATGTTTTCCTGGGCTGCTGTTTGAGTATTAAGGTAAAAACCACTGCTACATTTTTAAGAATTTTTTCACAAAGGTTATCCATGTTATTTTCAGATTACTAAATCAAACACAGATCAGGCTCTCCGAAAAACTCCCCAAAGGTTGTTTACTGAAGCGATTGAAAAAAATATCGGTTTTCCATGTAAGGAACATGAATCATTTTGCTTAGAGTGCCCCATTAGCTGCATTAATTTATGTCACCCATTTAGATTAAAAAAAGTAAATAAGATTTTCATTGCTTCTAAATCGAATAGGTGCAAATTGTGTAGTATTGTTCCATATTGCTGATGAAAATGTTTTGGTGGTGATGTTCATTCAAAGAAAAGCAAAGAGGCTGAGCTGTAGTAAGTAATGTACAAATTGTTCTGACTGAATTTTGAACAAAAGGGAGAGTTGCAGATGAGGCAGTTTTCCTTATGCATTGATGATAAATGGGAAAATAGCATGACTACTTGTATACTTGCTAATGAATATTCTGTTTGGAAAGAATTCCAACCCCAAATCCTTCCCATCCAAAGCCTTCACTGTACCCATTTTATATTACAGAAGTAGAAACAGCACAGCATACTGAAACGGGTCAGATGTCTGCTCTTTCTTATGGAATTGCAGTCGATTTTTGCCATTTTGCCAAAGTAAATGGATGTATTTGTGGTTTACTCATCCCTATTGATGATTTGTATGTAGAAGTACTGCAGAAGTAACTGTGAATATTCTTGACAAACTTTATCATAAGTACAGCTGCATGTTTACTTCTGAAAAGGTTTCCTTGTTTCACTGCCAAGTTCTGAGAGAAGGCTGTGAAGATGGCCTGAATTCAATGGCTTAAATTTTGCATAGAGGCTCCTTTTGGCAGGATGGCATCAGAGTGTTTAATTTCTTCAACATAAAGGAAAAACTTCAAAGGATAACCTTCCTGGCATTAATCTAAAGTGATATCATCAATACAGCCCTTTGCTCTTCAGAAGTGCATCAGATAATAGACTACTAGGCTTCTCGTATCAGGAGATCACCGAAGACTAAGTGGATTGTGGAAGAACTTACAAGGGTTTTGTGGGCTGTGGTGGTGAAACAATCCAGGTGCCTCATCTGGGAATGTCAGTTTTTTCATTGACGTGCAGAGCAGTGTTGGTAGCAGCTCTGTTCAGGTCAATAGTTGGCTCCCAAATTCCCAGAGCACTGTGTTTTTTATCCTGTGGATCATTTACATGGAAGCTTCTTCCTCTTCTCCTCCCTGCCTCCCTCCCTGCCTCCCTCCCTCAGGCTCATATCAGAATGTTCCCACTCCTTATATTGAAGGGCTCTGACACAGGGGGGTCTGCAGCACCCACCAAATTCTGAGTTTGAATCTTGAAATATCCTGGATAGAGAAATATGAAAAAGGTGCTCTGGAGGTACAGAAGGTAGGAAGAGTGTTCCCTGCCATGAGATATTTCTGAGCTCCTTCATGTAACAACCCTTCCAGTTCATAGAAAAAAAGTCAGTATTTATCACACTACTTATTCTTTCTTTGACTGATAATCTGAGAACTGGTTAGATGCCACATATTTTAATTCCAGTGCCAGACAGAGCAAGGATCAGAGATTTACAAAAGGGACAGTGAAGCATGCAAGTTGAAACAAAGAATTTCTTCTATGGAGGCTGCTTAACAGACCCAAAGGAACTTTCTTATCAGATTTCTATAAAACTGCCAAACCACAACTATAGAAGCTATGCAGAGGCGTGAACCTTCTGCTCACCCAGGTTACCGCTGCTAACAACAAAGCACTGCATGGATAATCAATTGCATTAACTGAATTGCATGCTTGTTAAGACCAGCACGAGTCCCCAGCCCTCGTATGCAAGTAAACAAAGAGAATGTCTGCATTCCCTGTGTCTAGCTCGTTGAAGGTGCCCAGGCCAAGCTGTGGACCTGCTTGTGCTCCTTCTGAATGGTGCAAGAAATGTGAGAAATTGGTTGTGCTCCTGGTTAAAGTAAATAATGCCTCACCTGAAATGAAAATTTTCCCCATTTCCTACATGCACACTAAGTTGTCCTGATATTGCTGAATGAATGCCACAACAAGCCATTATAGGCCAATTATAAACTTTTCAAATGAAGCCCAATCCAGATACAGAGCGGCCAAGACAACAAAAATAATAGTGCTGACTGAGCACCTCCTGCTTTCATTAAGTGGAGGGTAACCATTATCATCCTCTGGAGCCTCTCCCCTGTTTTTAATTAAGGATCAAGGTTTCAGGGTAACATACTCAAATTGCCAATGAAAAGGAAAACGCTGGGAGTGAAATTGCCTCTCTGCTGATGTTGCTTTCCTTTGCGAAGTCCCGCATAACCAGATGTGATCTGATTTTAAACCTATGTTCAACTGCTAGATAAATGGACAAGGTGGCATGGATTTTGTAAAATTATCTCCAAGTGCCCGACAGCTTGAGGTCTATCAAAATAACTTATAGCTGAGTAAGAGCTGGACAGTGTCAATGCTACAGGCAGAAGAAGGAGTTTGAAGATCGAAAGCTAAGATGTGACCTCCTTTGGAGCACACATCAAATTAATCGTTTACTTTGAGATCCAGCAGTGGTCCTAGATGCCCCATAAGCAGAAAAAGCTGGCACATAACTATACCTCTGAGTAGGATTTCCTTCCTTCTTCCAAATGGTTTGAAAATGCTATCCTACCATAGAAATGATGTCCTGAGCTCAGCTGACCTTCTTTTGATATCTAGACTGCAGCCATGCAAAATGTCTGGGCAGTAAGTCATGAGACTGTAGGTGACTTGCAGTAACTGAGCTCACAACGTAGGCCTCGTTATGAGAATGGTATGTTTATTCTGCGGAGGGAGGAGGTTACAGACTCGTTCCAAAGACTTGCTTGCCAAACCGCGTGATCTTCCGGGTTTATATACCCCCTCCTCAGCGGCAGGTGTCACACAGCGCTGGTTGGCCCCCGCTTGAGGCCCTCTCCATTCTCTGCCCCAGCCTGGGACCCAGAAACCCCCTCCCCTTGAGGGGCTGAGCTGCCACTTCCATTGCCCCACTTCAGGGAAACACGTTCTTTCGAGGAGACCTTGAGATGTTGTTCCAGTAGGCTGCTGTCCCTGCCTCCATATCTTATGTTCGTGTCCGGTGCTTACGGGGACTCTTCTCATGTTAGTGCTGTGTCTGACAGCAGGGCCTGAGCTGCACTCCCCAATCCCTCATCCCTAACTCATAGGAAATCCTGTTGCTGCTGTTGAATGCTGTGGAACGTGTCTTATGCACATCAGACTACCTTCCAGTTTCTTCCAAAGCTTTCTGTAGGAGAATTTATCACAATATTTTTCCTTAGTTTTAAGCCCTCAGTAAACACATAAATCTCCAGACTAAAGGACATGGTTGATATTTTTCTATATCTTGCACTGCTGATTTTTTCAAAGAATCATGGAATATGCTGAGTTGGAAGGGATGCACAAGAATCATCGAGTCCAGCCCTTAGCCCTGCACAGGAACATCCTCAACAGTCACACCATGTGCCTGAGAGCATTGTCCAAGTGCTTCCTGAACTCTGTCAGGCTTGGTGCACTTCCCTGGTGAGCCTGTTCCAGTGCCCAATCACCTTCTGGGTGAAGAACCTCTTTCTACTATCCAACCTAAACTTCCTGTGACACAACTTCAAGTCATTCCCTTGGGTCCTATCACTGGTCACAAGAGAGATGAGATCAGTACCTGCCCCTCCACTTCCTCTCATGCAGTGAAACTCAAGGGTACAGAAGGCAAAGCTTGGTTATGGCTGATCCATAGATGGGGATTGAACTCCGTCAGAAACTACAGTTGCTTGCTATGTTGTGGATAAGCTACTAGGCATATTCCTTCAGATGGCCCTTAAAAGGAATGATGGGTGTCAAGGGAAGGGTTCCAGCTCTGGAACATGGCCATCAGCTGAACAAAGCTGACAGTTTGTTAACTCTAGAAAACCTGGCTGTGGGAGGACCAAGCCATTCAGTGTTGCTGAGGCTGGTGCCACAGGTAGTGCTGCGAGCTAGCTGCATTTTCAACCCTGCTTTGCCACATAGAAGAGTGGTGGGGCCCTGGAGGAACTTGTGCATTAGTCAGGTCACCCCCCCCGTCTGGCCTTCATCCCTTCAGTGCCTATCTTGTGGTTGAATGGTGAAAGGTGTGTTGAAGCCTTGGAAAACCTGTTTTAGCATATAAAATAAATGCTGAGCACTGAAGGATATTTCATACAAAGTAATTATTGACAGAAGGTAGGGTGCATCAGCTGTTTTACTGGAAATCACAGTTTGGACACCAGAAGCAGTTCTAATTCTGAGTCCAACTGTTCTCATTTAATTTACAGCATAATTCTTCAAAGAGAACAGAATAACAACTTCCAAGGACAAGATATGAACATTGCATGGGACCACCAAAAAGAAGGGAAGCAGTTTAATTTATGTGTAAGTAGTTGTTTACATTTGTTTGTCCTACAGCCAGGACAGTGTTGGAGTCTCACAAACTAAAACCTCCATGAGATGGCTGAGAGTCCAATATGCCTCTCAAGTATGCTGATACTGAGTAACAGAGCATCATTTGCAGAAACCGAACTCAAAATACTCTTCCTTGAGAGCTCAGAACACCTGGACAACTGGCCTTCACCAGAATGGAGTCCTTCCATCTATAATTTCAATTAAATGTAACTCAACTAGTGCTTACCACTTAATTTCACAATTGCCTTCTGATAAGCAGAAACATTTCCCTAAGCAGTGCTCAGATGTTTCCAACCTATTATTTCTGCTATTTCTGTCAGTAATTCTGGAGTAATTACAGAGATGGGCCTGAACATAAAAGAGATCTGAAGGACGTCAGATATTTGGAACAGACAGACCTGGGTGCAAGCTTGAAAGAGTCAAGCAAAATGCTTCACTTCCACACAACATTTTTCAAAGTCGGATTTCGAACTGACAGACAAAGTGATAGGGACTCAAAAATAAGTGATTGGGGAAATAAACAGCACAAGTAACAGTGGAAACCACTTTTTTGTACAGTGTTCAGGGAGTCACTGATGAAAGAGTATCTATATAAGTATTCTGTGAAGTTACATTATTCTAAAAATAATGTATTATTATTTGAACAGGGTTTTGGTAACTTAAGCTTAGTATATAATTAAATTACTGGACAGTTCTAGCGAGGAAATTAAAGCTGAATATTATCTACTGGGTTTAATATGGTGCAAGATACCACAGTTGGGCAGCATGAAGCCTTTCCAGAGGTTGAGGGCCCACTGTTGGTAGAGGAGGACAGGGAGATTATACTGCCTGATCTTGCCAGAGCAGCTAAACTCTCCCAGAGAGAGTCTTCCCTCTCTGTGTCTATTGCTATGCCTTGATTGCCCCTCTAGCACAAAACCAAGATGCTCTGGACCCTTTGCAGCAGACATCTGGCCAGGGCTTATCTCCTCAAGGATGAAGATGTGGGGCGCTGGCCCCAAATGTGGCTCATGGTGGTGAGGATGGCTTTCCCATGCTGCCAGCAGCCCCTCTGTGCTAAAATAAGTATTTTATGCGGTGTTGTGGAGGAACTACACTACACATACCACAAAATCAGCCCCTCATGTATTTGGCACTCTTTGTTACATTGACATTTAATAAAAGACAATTGACAAGGATATGAAGTACTACCTTCTGAAATGCAACCTCTGTGAAAATTCAAAATTCGCTCAAATTTTTGCAAAGCAACAAGGGTCAAGTATGGTTATAATAATTAACAACATGTGTGTTGTTTAATCTTCAAAGCAAGTTTTACCTTTAAAGGGCCATAATTTACTCAGTAAATATTGTTCCTCTTACTTCAAAAGGAAGCAATAATTAGATTATCCTTGGACTCAGATTAACATTTAATTTGTGCATACTTTCCAACCAACATAGTTGTCTACATACAATAGCAAAATAATTCTTTTTAACTCTTTATGCCATCAAGTATTTAAAGTTGTAATTTAATACCCACAGGAAAGATACACCAGGGTAAGAGATGCAAACACATAGAGATCTTCTAAGACAATGTGCCCTTCATCCACTTGTCACTGGCACAAAGTCACAGCCTGAAGCTGTCTGTTCCTGCCTCCTCCCTACCTGCTGTTTTATCCAAATCCCTATTTGAGTCACATGTCATGAAAGTGTTCTTGGAGGTGTTTTGTTGGCTTTGTTGTTTTGGTTCTGATTTTTTTTGTTGTGTTTTTTGTTGTTGTTGTGTTGTTGTGTGGTGGTTTGTTCGGTTTTTTGGTTTTTGTTTAAGAAATAGATAATTTGTGCATTTACAGGATGGTACCTGGTGGATGTGATCCTGGCCCCACACAGCACCCTGCTCCAGCCTCACCAAGGGAAATTGGCCTAGGGGCATGAAGGTCCTCTGCTGGCCCCTTTCCACAGCTGTCTCTGGGGAAGGTGCTAGCTGGGTATGTGCAAGGTGGAAAATAGTAGGGACAGCTATGCTCCTCATTTTGGGACTGGCCTAGGTGGTTTTATCTAAACAGCTTCCCAGTGCTACGCTGGCTGTGGGAAAGCTGGCTTGGCAATGGGATGTTAATGAGTGTTGGCCGTCAGGAAGACCTTCACTGGGGAGAGGATGAGACAAGCTTTTCATTCCTGGCAGGGAGTCCTGTCACCATTATGGGGGAGATAGCCAATCCACTGCCTCCTTCACTATAGCTAGGCACAAATGAAAACTGAAAATGGGGGGCCCTTGCCTACCAAACAACCAACAACGACCAAATTGCAAATAACCAACTCTTCCTTTAGCTGAAACAGCTTTTGTTGTTCCAGCCTCCATTAAAATGATGGGGATCATGTCTTGACAAACGTGTTTGGAGCCTAAGCTGACAAGATAGCAGAACCAGCGATACATGAAATACACCAAAGAAATTCTTTTCTGCTACTGATATTTTCATAATCATTTTTATGATACGAGTTCCAGGCGCAGCACTGCAAAATATTATTATTCACTTTATGAAGCCTGAGAGTTTCTTTTATACATAAAAAAGTGGTAATAGACATTTTTCTAGGCTTTGTAAAAGAGCATGTCTGCTTTAATGTGACTTAGCTCAAATGCCATTATACATTTTAATGAGGTAATGTATGAGGGGGGGTCAAGTCGAGCAAGGACTCATTCTGTTTCTATCAGCACTAACATTACATTGGTAACACAGAACTAGTTCTGTGGCCATAATTTGAATAAAATATGTAGTGTAAGATGCTTTATTAGATATTCTAAATCAGAGTAGTCTGTTGAGCATTGTTGCCATGGAGATTGTGCACAGGTTGAATTAATTAAGGCCTGAGCAGATGCTGTGGAGTGTGTAGTGTCATTTGTGCTTTCTGCTTGTAATTAGCATGTATGTGTATGGAGTGAGAGAAAAGGGAAGAGGGAGAGATACCCACTTTGATTTTTGTGTGGCATCTTTTCAGGTAAAATGAATTTTTTGCATATGAAAAGTGATGCCTCTATACATGCTAAAATTAGAGATTAAGAAAGAAATAATAATAAAAAAGACTATCAAAATCAGCATCTTGCTGGGTCATTATATTTGGTATGGGAATGCCAGTGTCAAAGACACAAGCTTCCCTCCAGTTCCTACAAAATCGAGGGATTAAGAAGAGCCAGTTTACCTGTCAAATAGATTAAAATTAAAGAGTATCATTTAATGGCAGCCAGAAAAGCTCAAACATATCATAGCTTGCAGGGGCATATTATATACACGCCAGGAGAGAAGGGATAGCTTATTGTGCGAGTGTGTATGTTAAATTTAGGCCTCCTTGCTCTTTTACTGAAGTCTGTTGGGTATTATTAAGTTCAAAGGAAGCAGTGAAATATAATTTCAAATCCCTTTCCTCTCCCTGTGCTCAATAAAGCATTTGCTCTGCTGATATAGGAGGGCTTGAAATCTTTAGTCCACGTTAAACCATTTTGCCTGATGGTGATAGAGTAGTACCCAGTTCTCTACCAGTGCTTCAGCACATGCCTTGAGCTTCATAGGGAAGGTTTTTTGGGCATAAGGGACCACACATAGGAGCAGCACCCTCCAAAGAGTGAGGTGGGCATCTCTCCTCCACTGTTACTTGTGTTCTCCCTTCACCTTTACCCAGAGGTGGACAGTCCCAATTTTTTAAAGCCTCATTAAAACATGAGAGGGAGGAAAAATTCATAAGCTATCAAATGAAAAAATATTACATTCTTTTGGGTCTTTAGGAAGTGGGAATACATTGCCTCAGAGCAGGCACGTTGTGTGACTACCAGGTGGCACTGGGATCACAGCTGGTTGAAAAAGAAATGCAAAAAGTGCTCACAGTGTTGTCTATGAGTATTCAATTGAGAAGCAATCAACTTCTCAAAACTGCACACATTTCCTACAGTTGAGGAAAAGTCATCACAATTTTACCAAAGCCCAACAGCTCCATGTTTCAGGAGGACAAGTGCCCAGCATTTCTTGGTTAGAAATGGGTTCCTACCATTCTCAGTAGTAAGACAAAATTAGGCATTTTCATCTAAATAGGTAGAGGGCAAAAGCAACGATATTAACTAGCTGAGTGTGATTAAATAAAATATTTCTGCAGCACAGATTCTCATCCTGGATCTTCTTTTTAAAAATAATTTTCTAAGCATCTTGGCAAAATTTCATACCTGAGTCTGCTGCTTACATAACTATCAGGGACTTGAAATATATATACATTTTTAATAGAATTATTTGTAGTATAAAACTCTCTGAATAGCCTGTGTGGCTGTGAATCAAAAATGATGGGGTTTTTTTCCAGATTGTGAGAAATAATAGCCATGATGAAGCACGTCTTTTTTCCCAGGTTCTGTATCCTCTCTTTCTCTCTCCAATTTGCCTGCTAAATCTGCTGCATTTTCCACTTGTTTCTTAATATTCAAAGATTATCTCATATGCTCTCTTGGGAAATGTGGCTTCCTTATGGTTATGGAAATAATTATAAAAGGAGCAGCCTGCTTTTTGAATGAGTCTGGATTTATTTCTGTTTTTCTTTTTGCTAATGAGAGACTTGCTTGTTCTTACTTTGATTTAGAAACCTTTTTTTTTCTCAGAAAGAGAAGTACAGTCTAATCCACAATGTGAAAAAATAAATCTTTGAGAGAAGGTTGAAAAGTCCACAGAAATTACTAGATGGTTTTGATCAAATAAACATGCTTAAATTATACATAGACAACATTTTAAATTGAAAGGACTGGAATAAACTGGAGGTATTGATTCAGTTACCATGTCACTAGGAAAATTGGAAAATAAATTAACCATATGGGAAGAATGTCCCCAGATTTGTGATACAATTTAACTGAATTTCATTCAAATAAATTTACACCTGTCTCTGCCCTAGTTCTGAACCTTTAAGCAAATGAAATCTGTACCATGTACATGTAGACTTATCTCCTAGGGCACACAGAACAATTTCACAAGGTCATACTTTTGTGCTCCATGCTTTCCTTATATAAAAAAGTTTCTGAACACATGTATTTAGGTATGACCTACTCGATTTCCGTGTCAGTTTAGATGCTTTCTCAGTTTTAGGTAAATGTCCAAATAACATTGCTCTGGTCCCTGCTCCTTGTCTCCTTTGTATGCTGATGGCTGCTCTTACACATAATTGCTATCTTTTCTGTAGAGAACTATTTTTCCCTTTCATTACTACTATACAGTGGGATGTTTTTATGTTTTTATAGTATTTACATGAAAGCCTTCCTACAATTCCTTGTTAGATTCTTCCTTCCTGGCCTTCAAGTTAATCTTTAATAAATACCCTGAGGTACTTACTTGTCTGTCTTCCTTAATGAAACAATAACTGAATGATAACTCTTTAAATGATCCGTATCTGAAGGTTCTTGGAATATGCCTACACAAACCAACATCATTAAAAGCCTTCAGACAGGTATAAATCAAATAGCTGGGACACCAGACAAAATGCAGTTATGACAACATC
This sequence comes from Serilophus lunatus, assembly GCA_013399895.1. NCBI lineage: Eukaryota > Metazoa > Chordata > Aves > Passeriformes > Eurylaimidae > Serilophus > Serilophus lunatus. The sequence continues at coordinate 135,934 of VXBA01005488.1, forward strand.
TAGAGTGACATGTGTCTTGGCAGGGAGAATGACCCATAGTAGGTGCTGTACAGCTGTGTCTGGAGGGTTTGCTGTATCCAAACTAACTTGCTGAAATAGAGTTTGGATATTGTTAAGGAATTTTGCATTTTCTATGTAAAAAAATCCCAGAGATGTCTGAGGAACTGTTTGATGCTAAAACTATTGAATAGAGCAGAGGTAGGCATTCATGTTCTGTACTTACACCTTAATTTCTTTCCCTAGCACTTAGTACTGAATTTATGACTTAACTTCTTCAGCAAGGCTTTTGAACTGACTTCTATTACTCCTGAAACCAAAGTAGAGAGGGTATTTGTCAATGAAGTTAAATTCAGTCTGTGCTGAAATACTGTTAAAATGAAAAAAAAACTGACCCAAGTGGCCTGGAGACCAAAAAAAGGGACAGTGGGCCCAAGTGGAGCAGTCACTAAGTCAAGGGAAGCAATTATTTCACTCCAGTTGTTACTTGTGAGGCTATTTCAAGAATACTGTGTCCAGTTTGGGAACCTAGCACGAAGTAGCTATCGTACACTGGAGTTTGGGGGTCCAGAGAAGGATGGAGTAGCTGCTGTACAAGGTGAATCTAAAGTAACCACCATGACTTAGTCCACTGAAGACAGAACTGACCTGGGATCTTACCGCTGTTTTCACCTTCGTAGTAGGAAATACAGATGAGATGGATCTAGACTTCTCTCAGAGTTGCCTTGTGAAAAGACAGGAGTTAGCAGATGTGAATGGCAGTAAGGGGAATTTCTATTGCATTTGAAAAAACAACTTTACTAAGGTGAGGGACACATGCTGCAACAACTTGTACAGAGAGGCTGTGGCATCTGCATTCCTGGATATTTTCGAAATGTCTCTAGCCAAGATTTAACCTAGACTTAGACCTGCCTGGGGAAGCAGATTGGATCAACCATTTCTAGAGATCTCCTTCAGCTAAGATTACTCGCTGATTTTGTAAGAACTGCTATTAAATTTAATCTATCCCATCCCATCTATCATCATACAAAAGCATTATTGTCTTCATTGCTCCACTATAATCTTGATGTTTCATTTGAGTTTTACTACTTCATTCACTCTCGTTCTGATTTTTGAAGGCATATAATAGATATTTACTGCTGCGAACAGATAAGACTTTACTCTCATTTCAAATTACATACTTTGCAATGACATAGAATTATTTTCTATCAATATAATTCTAATGGTCAATGTTCTTTACTCTGGATTTTATTACACACTAACTAATCTCTGTAGGGGAAAATATGTAACTGTGTTACCTTAACATCAAAAAGGAGTTTTGATTCTCTGGATTATTTGTTTTGTTTCACCTTGAATTTTGCTGATCATTTTCAGGCAGTAGATTCAGGAAATGGGCTGGAATACCTTTCCTTAAGATATTCTTCTTGGTCTGAAGAATACAAGCCTCAGCTTCACACGCTATCTAGAAATAAAACCTAATAATACCTAAAGGATCTGAAACATGATAAATATTAGTTCACATTGTTTCACAGAATAAAATCTTTGCTGACAGAATTTGCTGCTGGGATCCTAATAGTTATTTTTGCACACAAGCTACAATACATACTCAAAGCAATTTGCGTCTCTTTTTTATAGTTTAAATCCTACTAAATATTTTCAAAACAGGGTACTGAATGTCAAGTTCTTCAGCTTACATAGCACCAATGTGTGGTTTAAGGCTATGTAAGGTTTTCTTCAAGTTTTTTAAGAAATCAATTGAAATAAAGGGGAAGAGTCACATGGGCTTTAATGGGCCCCATACAAATATCCTTGTGAGCATCTGGGAAAGTGTCAGCCAGACCCACAGTTGTTCCTTTATTTACCAGGGACAGAAGCACTAGTGGTGCAAAAGCCATTGCCAGGCCCCATGGCATGTCACAAAGATGGTAAGGGCATTTTGTCCTTCTTCCATTGACTTCAGCATGCAGCCACAGCTCAGAGGAGTGAGTATTTGCCACCCAGGAGTGTCACAGAGATCTCTAGTTCCCTTCCAGTGCTGGCAGAAGGGGATGAAATCCATGTTATTTAATGACTATCTGGGCATTGTGTGAGGCATGTATTTCTGCACAAGATTAAAAGATTTGGTCATTCCTTCTGGAGCTGGTTTAGAAAGACAGGTCCTGACAATTGGATTTAACACAAGCGAAAGGAATATTGGATCCTGCACACTGAGCATTAAGACAGCTTCTGGGAAGAAATTTTGCAGACTCCTCCTGCACATTGTACACATTCTACACTGGGATATAGCACACAGACATTGGGAGGTGCTGCTAAGACTCAGGGCTTGCTAGCAAAGCCTTCAGCATTTAGGCACTGCACTGTTTTTAGCTGATAGCTTAGGGATAGGCTGTAGGAATGGACGGAGCTGAGTGATTTGTGAATCCTAGCAGAGAGGAGATAATGAGCTTTCTGACAGATGGTGAGCAATTAATAACAGTTTTTTGAAAATCAAATCATCTCTGCTATTCCTTGGTATGAAGAGTAGGATGTAAGGGCTGCACTGACCTGAGATGATGTATTATTTGGTATTTTCAATATGTTTTTTTTCTCATTAATCACAGAAGATTTTTTCAGCCTTGCTAAAGGAAAAAGCAAAGGCTAGTGTCTGGCATCTGTCATGTCTGAGGATGATGTACACATATGTTCAGTTTCTTAAATGTCACTGCTTTTTTTGATATTCTGCTATCAGTGTCTGAGTGACTTTCCCTTTTGACAGCCAGGAAAAATTATTTGGAAAACCAAAGCAACTACAAAATTTAAAAATTCTTAGGAGTCTGGTCAATAGCTGTGCGCCTCTCCCCTTCAAGCCCAAGTGGACTAAAGATGCGAGAAAGGCAGAAAGATGGGAATTGGTTTAATGATGTTGTGTCATTCGAATGTTCATGTTCTAGAGGGAAATGAGGGACCTCCTGCTTTCAGTCTTTCTGTGACTGTAGAGAGGCTGGAGCGAGGGGGATCTGCCTCATTCCTGACTCATCTTGCTATTCTTTGTGTGACCCTCCTTTCACCAGTGCTTGCTGTCTGTGGGAAATAGGGTGCATGATAAATCCCCCCTCAGATTACAGGGTTATCTGGATGTCTTACTTGCAAAGTCAAACTGTGTGCAACTGCTGGAGCAAGGGAATCTTATTTCTACTTTACACTGGAGAGTTGAGGAAGAAGTGATTTACTAAAACAAGTAGTGACAGTTTTCAGCAGCACCCCATGACTGATCTCAGAGGTCTGATCATATTCATCATGTGGCCATGCAGCAAATCCTTCCTAAGCACAGAGTCATTGGGAGGCCATGAATGCTGTAAAAAGCAAGGGCCTAGGAAAGTTGTAATGGAGTTCTTGAGGCCACTGGAGGGTTGACAGCCAGGAATTCTTCTAAATGGGTTACCCAAGATTTTTCTGTCTGGCTGAACACAGTCTAGCTCCTTACCACACCAGACTGTAGCAGTTTTTCAGGAAACACTCTGGGAAACAATGAATTTAAAGTCTTGCAGTTATGTCCTTTCACACAAACAGGTGCATTTTACTTAAACAGAGGAAGTACATATAAACAAACAAATAAACAAAAAATGAGGAAAAAAACAGCCAACATCAAGCCTCCTGTATTTCCACTAGCTGCAAGGGTTTTAGCCTGCTATTTGCATAAGAAATCTGACACTTCTGACTATAAGCAGTCTCTGCTCAGCGATTTCAAATCAGCACTGTACTGAGTCAGCTGGATCGTCTGACAGAAAGGGGGCATGAAAATTCATGTGCATTGCACTCACTCTTGCTCTCTGTCTCCACATCTGTATTTGCTTGTCTGATCATATTTCACTGAGCATATGTGGAACTAGTCTTGCTTATGCTGGTTTAAGCTTGTAACTTTATCTTTGACCTCAGTGAGTTCATGTCCGTCTCTGAAGATCAGAATGAGATAGTTGTCCAAATAATTTGGAACTTCTGAAGCTAAGTCCTGTTGCTTCATGTGGGAGACACAAAATAGCAGGCCAGTGTCTCTGCTGTAGTGCTCTCCCTCCACAGGATATGACTTGGGGAATTTATCTCAGGTTGAAGAAAAAAAAAATTAACCATAATTGTTTCTGTTTCAGCAGTTTTTAGTTTTGTTGCCTTTGAACTGTGTCTGGAAACAAATACTTTCTTCTTTATTTTCCTCCTGAGACTGTCAGGAGATCTGCTTCCAGGTGCTTTAATGAGAAACAAGCCTCTGTTGACAATGTTTAAGGAATGTGATTAATTGCTTGACTTTACAGCATGCCTCCATCTGATACCTAGAAAAGCAGGAGTCAGGGGTAGAGTTGTGCTCTTCCACAAGTGGATCTGTTCTTGGGTGCAAAATAAACCCACACATCCCTCCCTACACCACCTCAAGCTCTAAACTGTGACACTGCAAACAGACAACTGCTGCCCTGTTCATGTCCCGTCCCCAAAATCTTCTCTTGCAGATTTGCTGCCTGGATGGGTCTGTGCCTTGCAGACTCGGAGATGTGTCTACAGACTGAATGTCCAAGGGAGAGTGTGCCAGGTGCATTGCAGCAGCCTAGACAAAGACAAGTAAACAGCAGCTTAAAAATCTAGTCTGCAAGGAGAGTAGGTGAGTTCTTTGCTCTTCCAAGGCAGGAGAGCAGGCTCAGATCAAGGGGTGTAGGTCTACATGTGTTCACGCATAAGCTGAGTAAGCTCATGGTCCTTGATCATCACCAGGATGAAAGGCTGTGGTTCTGCAGAGGGCTGAGCCCCCCTGGCTTGGGATCATTCCTAACACAGGGCTTGGCACATTCCTACAAACAAGTACCATGGCAGCAAAGAAACCAAACAGTTTGCCCTCATCATGAGGATAGCTTTAGAGACTAAAAAATTCTGGAAAATACTAGCAGTAACTTGATGATCTTGGGATGTTCAGGGTATCTCTTCTACTACTCTTTCTTTGCATGATATTCATGGTATTCCTGAGACAGAAGAGATTCTCTGAGAACCTTAGAAAGGATCCTTAATGTTTCAGAGGCTTATTTACCTCAGGAATCAACTTCTCTCAGTTCATAACAGAGATTTTCCACACATAGACACCAAGTCAAAAGTGCTGGGGTGTATTGGCAGGACTTGATCATTTTGTGACTCATCTGCTCACAGCATGCATACCTGCCCTGTATCTTGACATTTTCTTTCTATAAGGGTGTGTTATGGGTTAGATGGGGGGAGGAGGGTTTGCCTTTTAAAATTTTTTTTTTGCTTTTCTTGGGAGAGTGAAGCAAGGTGAGATGGCTGAGCCCCAGCCCCACATGGTGGGGTCAGCAGCAGAGCTGACCTGCGCCCACCTCCGATGGCCTGGCAGGGAACCACCTAGTGGCAACGCAAGTGTGGTATCTCTCCCCCATGGGTCTCCCTGAGTTCCTTTCACTGTAATTTTTTGGGACCAGTGCCATCCACACGGCAGTCTTCCTTTGTTCCCCTTGCTCCACAGCCCAGCAGCTGGCCCAGGGCAGCAGAGTGGTTTTTCCTTTTGTGTGCTATTGTCGGGTCATTGTTTTGTCACTAGTTCATTCATATAGTGGTTTCCTGATTTTATAGCCCGTAGTCAATAAGTTGTTTTGTTGTTGTCTTTCTATTATGTCTCTCATCCTATTAGTAATGCCCCCTAGTGTCCAAACCAGGACAGGATGAGTGTTTTTTAAATTAATTTAATCAGGTTTTCCCTGGTTATGACAACATGGCAAAATACCTTAGTGTTTTTATCTGCTTGCTGGCCTAGAAAATGAATGGCCAGTTATGATACTGCTGGATTAAAACAGATTGCCAGCAGAAATGTTGCCATTGATTTCCATGGAGACCAAGCTTTTGCCTTTGCCTGAAAAGGAGTGATCAACCTTTGAGCAGGTTCTCGTTGGCTACTGGTTTTGGAAGCCAGCTTCCAGTCCCTCAAACCAGACCAGTTTCTTTCGGTGTGAGGAAGTGTCCCTCTCTGTGCTGCTTTGGAGCTGGAACTGAATGATAGCAGGGCTTTCTGAACAACAGGAGCTCCCAAATGATGTACAGCTTGAGAAAACAGTAATTTATTCTGGAAAAACTGGAGAAAGACACAGTTACAGGGAAAATCTCTTACAGTACCCTGCACATTGTTAAATCATCAGGACATGAGTCTTTACCTCTAAAATAACTATCTTTAATTTTCTTAGGGACAGTCTTAAGTAATTTAGTTCTTTTCATACACTTATTGAGTGTCATCACGCAGCACTTACAGGATGGCCAGGGTGTCAGACCCAGCCAGCATGGGTTTACTAGGGGTAGGTCGTGTTTGACCAACCTGATCTCCTTTTACGACCGGGTGACCCGCCTGGTGGATGTGGGTAAGGCTGTGGATGTTGTCTACTTGGACTTCAGCAAGGCCTTTGATACTGTCTCCCACACATACTCCTGAAAAAGCTGGCAGCTTGTGGCCTGGATAGGAGGACTCTTTGCTGGGTTTAGGAACTGGCTGGATGGTCTGGCCCAAAGAGTGATGGTGAACGGTGCTGCATCCAGCTGGCGGTCAGTCACCAGTGGTGTTCCTCAGGGGTCTGTGCTGGGACCAATGTTATTCAATATTTTTATTGATGACGTGGATGTGGGTATTGAGTCTTTCATCAGTAAATTTGCGGATGACACTAAGCTGGGAGCTTGTGTCGATCTATTGGAAGGAAGGAGGGCTCTCCAGAGGGACCTGGATTGGTTGGAGAGCTGGGCAGTATCCAATAGGATGAAATTCAATAAGTCTAAGTGCCGAGTCCTGCATTTTGGCCGCAAAAACCCCCTGCAACGTTATAAGCTGGGGGCAGAGTGGCTGGACAGTGCCCAGGTAGAAAGGGACCTGGGGGTGCTGATAGACAGCCAGCTTAACATGAGTCAGCAGTGTGCCCTGGTGGCCAAGAAGGCCAACGGCATCCTGGCCTGCATTAGGAACGGTGTGGCCAGCAGGAGCAGGGAGGTTATTCTGCCTCTGTACTCGGCACTGGTGAGACCGCACCTGGAGTACTGTGTCCAGTTCTGGGCCCCTCAGTTTAGGAAGGACGTGGAGATGATTGAGCGTGTCCAGAGGAGAGCAACGAGGCTGGTGGAGGGTATGGAGAATAAACCCTATGAGAAACAATTGAGGGAGTTAGAGTTGTTTAGCCTGGAGAAAAGGAGGCTCAGAGGTGACCTTATCGCTCTCTACAACTTCCTGAAAGGAGGTTGTAGTCAGGTGGGGGTTGGTCTCTTTCACCAGGCAGCAACTGACAGAACGAGAGGACACAGTCTCAAGCTGCGTCAAGGGAGGTATAGGTTAGATATTAGGAAGAAGTTTTTTACAGAAAGAGTAATAAAGTTTTGGAATGGACTGCCCAGGGAGGTGGTGGAGTCACCATCCCTGGATGTGTTTAAAAAAAGGCTGGACGTGGCACTTGGTGACATAGTCTAGTCTGGTTGAGGTTCTAGGGTAAGGGTTGGACTAGATGATCTTGGAGGTCTCTTCCAACCTAGTGATTCTGTGATTCTGTGATATCCTGCTTGATGCAAACACAAAAAGCAAGCAGTAAATCTGCCAATATTCCCTGTTCTTCATGTTTGATTACTGGATGAACAACATAACACGTACTTAAAACAGTGCTTGACCAGCTTGAATAGGCAAAATGTGTTGAAAAAAATGCCCCTGAAAGAGCAATATTTTCTCCCTTGCCAGTACTGACACTTAGTGGCATGGAAAAGCAGGAACTGATATGAGAGAAATGAAAAGGCTGACAACTGGCACGAAGTAAACAGGATGAAAAAAACTCTAGACATTTTATCTGAAGGAAAGGTGTGTCTAACACACAGTTTGTCTCTGTTGTGCTAGATTAATTTACCTTAGTGTCTTATTTCATGCTATTGTAAAATCAGAAATTGTATTGCAAAAATGCTAATGAAGCAGGGAGTAAGTTTTTCTGGGCCAGGTGCAGAGTCTCCTTCATTCATGGGGCTTCATTAGGATTTGGGCATGTAATGATTCTTAGTTACTTCTGTGTGATTCATCTCCTTGGTTATATCATACAGAGTTATTTGGGAGGCAGAGCCTTTTGGGAAGAGTGAGCTGAGTCTGTAAAATATGTCGCATCAAATTGGTGAGGTTTTACATTCATTCTTTTCTTTCATTGCATATGAACTGCAGAAAGCTCAGAAATCACATCCATGAACATATACGTATTATTTCTGTGTTAATTATATCCCCTGTAAATGCTATGGCATGCTTACAAAGCTTTGATTACTCATCCCACCCCGAGCTGAGAAACTGCTGATCCCTACAGAAAAAGGGGAAGACTTTGAAGTCTTCCAACATCAGCTTGTTGTGGAGTGAACGAACTTGAAAGAGAAATGTAAGCCCTTGCTTCTGATACAGTAGAAAGCTGGCAAGTTCCTACAGATTTTTTGCTCCCAGATGACATCATCGTCTCTCTGGCAACTTGCAGCTAGTCTAGCACTGCAAGGTAAATATAGCCATGCCATGCAGTGCTCATCAACTCTGAGACGTGTGTGTCTTCTCATTCTTAATCCAGCAAATCAGCAAACTCTAAGTCAGATGCAAGGGCAGATATGCAACCAGTGGGCATTGGCCTATCTCCCATATAGTGGAGACAGAGGCTATGCTGATTTATACTCTTTGAGACTCTAGCCAAATATAATGGCATGTTCACTTCTGACTTCAATAGGAGCAGGCGCTGCTGTTGGGAGTGAGGCTTCCTTCCACTGGAGGAAAAACACAGCTGAAGCATAATGTTGAAGGGAGAGAAACATTAAAAATCTGCCTCAACTGCAATGGTTAGATTTAAACACTGTGCACACCTGTAATGTTCTGAAGAGCCAGGTTTCTGATGAGTAAGTGCATTTTTTGTCCATTTTTCTTTGGCCAAGAAAACAGATGTGAGAGTTATTTCCTAACAGACATAGGCAGCATCACATGACTAATTCAGTGTATTCCAAAATTTGGTGCCTGCTTGGACATGTGATGGAAAGATGGGAGGAAATTGTCTGGCTATGTGCATTCCTTGTGGTAAGGAAAATTTAGCTCAGCAAGGCCCATGACTAACAAATACCAAGCACTCAACTTCTCAGATTATAAAATCACAATACCCTGAAACCTGTTGATAAGCTTTTACAAAGCTTGGAATGTTTGGATGAAAGCAGAGCACTATAGGATTCAGAGAATTTTATGGTGGCCAATAGGTGTGTGCCTTAGATGTTCTGTTTTGGGATTAAGCCATACCAAAATCCATCTGACAGAGGAAGTATGTTCTGCCACTCTAACTGGTCTAAGCCTCTCTCTGTAGGTTATTCTCTGTTTTGTAATTGCCCTGAAACTGATGTGAAAGAGTCTGATGGTATCTCCTGCTGGCATATCTCCTGCTGGCACAGAGCTGTGGGAGGAGATCATACTCAGAACAAACTACCTCACAGACCATTAAACTGAAGTTTTTAATTTCAAGAAAATGTCTTAACACTAATAATGGAACTAGAATATTCTCCTCTGATCCCCTTGTAATTTATCATTCTGCAACTACCCAGTGAAGAATATCCAGCTACTTCATCAACTCTCTGAAGCACCCTATATAACTGTGCTGTTGGCTTTTTCTTGTGTCTCCCCACCTCTTATCTCTGAGCAGTCCTAGCCAGGAACATAAATTTAACTCTGTCAGCTCTGCAATGTTTCTGAGCTATGTCTGTGCTGCAGAACCACCTCCTTCAGTCCAAGCTAAAACTTAGACTAGACCTCTTTAAAACTGTGCATGATGTTGTCCCACACTGTACTGTTGTTTCTCTTACCCAGTATTTATTCCAATGTCTCTTGTCTCTCTTTTTTTTTTCTTTTTTGTATTTGGCTTCCTGAGTCTTCGTCATAAACCTTGACTTTGCTGTCTGTTCCTACCACACAGCTCTTGTTTCAGAACTGTGGTATACAAGTGCTACAATTAACACAAAAAACAAATAACCAGAGAGTAATATTAAGAGTACAGCTAAAATGTGTTCATCTAATCTGTGTGTGAAATTCACAGTGAGAAAGTTTGTTAATCAATATTCAGGTAAAATGTGAGGTACTTTTCATGGAAACTTATTCCCAAAAAGCCTAGCCTATACAGAGTGATGTATTATGCCTGCAGGCATATGGGTAAAAATGTCTTATCTTGATGCAATGTAAAGGTAAATGATTTCCTTTTGCTTCTTTTTAATTGACAATAAAAATGAGATATATATGCATGAATCACATAGGTCATGTAGAAAAAGAATTAGGGAGGTGAAGGCCCAGCTTGAGCTAAATTTGGTCACCTCTGTTAAGGATAATAAAAAAGGTTTCTATAAATACATTAATAGTAAAAGAAATGATAGGGATAATCTACATCCTTTATTAAATAAGGAAGGGAATATAATTACTGAGGATGGGGAAAAGGCAGAGATACTTAATACCTTTTTTGTTTCTGTTTTTAATAGTAAAACTGATGGTTTACAGGACAAGTCCTTGCTTAAACTAGTTGATAGGGAACTAGCTGATAGGGAACAGTGTAGTCCCCCCACGGTCCAGGTGGAAGATGTTAGAGACCTGCTGTCCCACCTGGATCCT